>LR736872.1:1079615-1220627 GCA_902654985.2 Oryctes borbonicus
ACTTAAAAGTACCCGCGAAATTTAAATTTTAAATTAAGAATACAACACATACAAGGTCAAAACATCAACAATAAAGAACATCTACATTTCATATCTGAACTTCTTTCAATACAACTTGTACTTATGCCCCTCCAAATTATTATTATTATTAGATAATTGGTAGTTTTCTACTACTTTCTTGATATTTATTCACTCTCTGTATTTAATCAATGTTAATAATTGATACAATTAAAAAAATATATATATTTCTTTTTGTAAAATTAAAAAAAAATACTACGTTAGGTCCATCCACGGACACACTGTATGCATGTTAGTCCTATATTTTGCAGACATATTGGAATGCAATGCTGAAATTAAAAGTAACCTGAAAATGAAACAGTACTGTTACAATAAATGGAAAAAAGTTATCTATCTACCTACCAGGATGAATTTTAACGTTTGAGATCATTTATTAAGAGGCAAATCATGACAGCTTATAACGAATACCATAAAAGCATTGAGAAGGATATTCCCAGCGATTCTAAGCTGTTGTGGAAATTTGTAAACGCCAAACGTTCTTCCTCCAGATTTCCCGGATCTATGAGGCTGGAAGATATAGTCCTTGAGAAATCTGCTGATATTGTTTAGGCCTTTGTAGACACTTTTTCAGGTGTATTTCACCGCAACACCGTTACCACGAATCAGGCCTGCTCAGAGTTTAACACCTGTTCTTTTAGTATTGGTTACTTTAATGTTCACAAGGTTTTGTGATCCTTAAATAAACTAAAACTAACCATGGTTTCTGGACACGATGCTCTTCCAAGCTTCCTTCTTCATGACCGCGCCTCATCTTATGTGAACCTCTTCGTTCGATTTTCAACCTGGCTTTTCGTACATCTACATCGTGTTGGAAAATCAGTCGGATTACACCGGTTTTTAAAAAAGGTGATAGGAGTGATATATATTGTAATGTTATTAAAAACAACGAGGTTAGCTGTCATCAGCGCCGTAGTCACTTCTTCTTTACTAAGTTCACATTATACACCTATCGAGTATGAGGGTCCATCTGTTGGTAGGAAGCCCGATCCCTAGAGAAAGAATCCTGTTTTGAGCCGAATATCTTTGGGACGTTAATAAAGTTAATATAGAACATTAATATAAGTCCAGCCAACGACAAGCGTGGGGAAGACGTAAATTAACTACTTATATCTATCATTCTCTTTTTCGAAAGTTAACATTAGAAATTTCTACAGCAAGTTCTGGGGCATACGTTAGTGGTACAAAAGTTATAAATGTCAATTAAATGTCTTTCGGTTCGTATCATCTAAATTCTCAGTACAATTTAACGCTGTAGTATTGCATATGTTCAAGTATGTCTGCCTAGAACACAGAATTCCGCCAGCAGTTGCGTCCTTGCGTCACACTACAGCAAAATCGTTCGTTTCGGAATAGAATTCAATAATCGTATATTTTAAATTGTTAAGAATTATCACAGGTGTCTATGAAAACAAAACCGTTGGCAAGGAAACTAACAATAATTAATTATTATTTCTAACTTTAGGTCGATATATCATTCAGACATAGTATATTGAGAAGTTGCTCCAATTTTTCTAGTTTCGATTCACTATTTAAAAAAAAAGAAAAAAAAGTTATTCAAAAAGTGCATTAGAAGAATATTGTGTTTATGTAGAAGAACTCTACAACATTTAAGGTTATTTCATTTCTCGTTTTTCGTTTTAAAACTATCCTCAAACAAAACTTTCATTTGCCGCACGAGTGTCTATCAACATTCCCGGATTCACGACCCCCAATTTTAGTAAATTTCTGACATTTGTAAAAAATTTCGAAAATTTCTTTAAATGAATCTATCCAAACATTACAATCTATAGTTCTAGACCATTCAGTATTCTCCTTAACTGCGCTAAAGTGTTTGAACAGCTTCTATATGAAAAACTTTATCACTGCATCAAGCCGTACCTCTATCTACCAACGTGGTTTTGTTCGTGGACGATCGACAGTTAGTAACTTGTTGAACTTACTCAATATGTAAGCGAGAGTCTTGACAGACGCCATCAAGTAGATATTATTTACACAGATTTTAGCAAAGTATTCGACATGATAGATCATGATATTCTAACTTCCAAACTCTGTGCTATCGGCCAATTATTGTTACTTTCATACAATCTTCATGACCGATTCTGTTATGTCTACTACAATGGATCTTCGTGTAGGACTCTATTGCGTCTAGTGGCGTACCTCAAGGTTCCAACTTAGGTCCTCTACATAAATGACCTTCTACTTTCTCTGGACTGGAATGTACTTACTTATGCAGATGACCTAAACATTCACCGAAACCATTCACCACATGTAATCCCCCCGCCCAAAAGAAAACAATTGACACTTATACATTGTTAAAATGAGAAAACATTTGAATGCGATAGGAAAAGGACTGCATAAGATTGATGTAGTAAATAATAAATGGAAATAAGTTCAATATTAAAAGAGAGTTGTTAATTATGGAATCGAAATTTATGGGGTATTCCATAATGTATCGCTAAATGATATTGCAAACACCGCCAGAAAATTGATAAATGGCCGAATGACCGGGCCAAAACGATTATCTAAAACAAAGAACAGGTCACTAAATGATCGTAACTTAAAGTAGTGGTTAATTTAAAGGTAGTGCAAATTAGCGCCCTATAATCAAGATTCGTCCCCACATCGTAAAGTAGTGAGACTATTTCAATTCCGGCCTTGGGTGAAACCGCCACCGCCGATCTTTTCAATTTTTCACAGAAATTTATAACTTATTTGAAGCGGAGTAGGCGGTGCCGTGGGCAACGGCGGGTCACGCTTAATTTATGCTATTCCTTTATTCAGTATCTACACTATCGTAGACACAAGGCGCTATGGCTACTAAGTAAATCTTATTGTCTTTTCTACGCGTCCGCAAATATTACCTGCACGATACGGACGGGAGAGGTTATTAAAACGATATTTGCAACTAATGCTATGGAATAGAAATTATTTTCTGGGCGTAATTAGACTGCGTTGAATGTAACGCCCAGAGTTAACACCAAAATTATCTCTAAAACAGAGCAAAATACGAGAATTATATTAATAAGCACCATAATTATAGTAGCTTGTTTATACGAGTGTAAAGAGAATTAAATTTAAAACTCCGTTTTAATTGTTTGGAAGTATCTATTTATTTATATGTAGAGAAAAATAACGTTAATACAACTACAACTTTAAGTTACATACAGGATACCCCATACATTTTATAAAACTTGAATTAAATGGAACAATAATATATTTGATATGCTTCGCAAATAACTTTGTTTGCTATCGCCAAACATCAACAAATTTGTTGCAAAATCAACATATTTTGTTTATTGATGTTACATTAGTGCCACGTAATTGGCAATCAAGACTTCACAGCGGTAGTCTACGTACTAGGACATGTTTTTGTCATGACTTAAACTATACATCCCCGTTGCTGACACAAAATACCAGTTCAGTTGATGCTAAGTATGTTATATGTCCTTGATAAAATGTATAGGTTCAACTCGTTAAGGATTAGATACTACCCATGCTAATACATTGATTTAATAGTTTCTTGGTTTTAATTTAAAGCTTCAAAAATTTTCATTCTACTAACTTTTTAAAATCGGGTAACATGTTAAATATGCTCGAAAGATTGTCCTAAAATTCTTGTTGAATTGACTGCAAGTGTAGGTTGTTTTAACATTACTAGTACAACCAATTTGGTTTTAGCATATTGAAATACAAAAGTTAGTCGGCCAAGCCAGTTATTGGTTGAATCTTCAAATCTTTTTTCTCGGTGTAGAAGTTAAATCTCAAACATTGCGCTACTGTAACCACGCTTCAGCTGAAGATGGTCGCAACTTGCATCTAGTACAAGAAAAGTATTATAATATGAATGATAAGCCTTGCTGTTGTTTTTATTAAATTATTTATTTTTTATAATAATCATATACAACTTTACAACGTGAACTTTTATGGCAATCGAATTGATGAAATTATACTTTGATATGCCTAAATTTACACTGACACTTGTTGTAGAAAGATTTTACATTAATTTAAAAGTTAGCAAAAATGGAACGATGGAATACAAAAAAAAAGTTATTGTATCTTTTTACCACCCGCACTCCAAGGATAATTCACCAGGAAAGGGATTATGTTCTAGAAACTGAGCTATCAACTACTAGAGTGGCCTTTAGTTCGATTAGGTGGATAAACTGAAATCACTAGACGAGATGTGTAGGTGGCGCTGATAAATAGTCTCTAAGACGTTATAAATATATATATGAACAACAGGGGAGGAGCGCTATTTAACAAAAGTTATCAATACTTCGCATATGCTAACGACATGGTATTGCTGGTGAGAAGCAGAAAAGAATTGGAAGAGATTACAAAATAACTTTAAAAAAACGATTGGACTTCAATTGATCTTCAAGAAAACCAAACTCATGGAACTGAAGAACGACATAGGAAGTGGCAGTACAGACATAGACACAAACAGATTATATGTACTAATAATCAACAAATACGAGGAGAATACGGAAATAGACTTAGGGACTGCAAAATGTAATAACACTCCACAAAGTCTTAGAATATAAAGAAGCATCAAGAAAAATAAAAATAAGAATATCCAAAAGAGCGATACGATCAAATTTAATCTACAGATGTAAGGCACGGATCTTTAATTAGAAAAACCAACATTTAGGAAAGGAAAATAGGTACTACGAAGGATTTTTGGAGGAAAGAAGGCGGAGCTTGGCTGGGGGAGAATCAACATGGAACAGTACGAACTATTTGGAAACAAACCTATTGGACAATTTATGAAAGCAAAAAGATTACAATGGTTGGATCACCTCGCAAGAATGGAGACTAATGGAACAGTGAAAGATGTAATTTAGAAGAGCTAGAAGAAATCTGATGGAAAGAGGAAATGTGAAGTGCGGCAATAGATGAAGATTTGAAAGAGAAGAAGATTCGTAATTGGATATAGATAGCAAAAAAAAAGAAAGGAAGAGACTCACATACTTCTAGGCCTAAAGGGCCTGCTTGTAAGCTGTTATATTGAAATAGATTATAAAGTGTATGTAAATAACCATGTTTGCAGGTAATTAATGCATATTTTCGCTTGAATCTCTTTTATACTAATTTAATTTAAATTGTAACTTTTACTTAACAAATACTTAACTAAAATATAACTCCAGACATCTAACAAATATCAGTTTGGAAATGTTTCGAAAAAATATCGCTTTACAAGTAAGTATTAAAATTGTGTTGTAGTAAAATTAGCAAAACTGTTTCCAATGTAATACGTGATATGGTATAATAAACGAGATAAGCGCCCTTGTTAACAATAGAATTACATCAATAATGAAATCAAAACAAATGAGTAAGTGCTCTTTTAATAAACGACCGCGGGTACTTCGTATCTTCGAATATTATCCCTAACATTAATCACATTTGCAATTTACTAATTCTCCCCTATACGAAAAAAGTTATAATCGCCGAAGGGGCGGAAAAATTACTGAAATTAAGAGGACATAAAGGGCTACAGAGCTATCTGTTATATAAGTCTGAAAATTAGCGACGGTCATTTTTGCCACATTAAAAAAAGTCATCCTTGCCATAAATCAAATTAACAGACACCACAGCTCTATATCGCTGTCGGCAAATCGATAGTCTTCAACTAAAACGTTTCATTTCTTAAGAACTGATATATATCCAGTCAAATTCTTTCTGATATGCCTATAGCTCCAGAAGTATGACATGTCCCAAACTATATTACGTTGTGGTATACATGCGCAGGTAAGTAGACAAGAGGGACCGTGGATATAAAACTGACCTAAGTCAAGGATATCCTTTTTAATAGACTGTATAAGATCCCGAGCGAGCCCTCCGTCATTACTGCAATTGAAACCGGTCAAGGTTACCGTGAGAATTTTTTAAGAAAACATTTCTTTTACGATTTATACAAACTTATGTTCGATTTAATTTCATTTCACCTGTAAACTAAAAACAAATATGTACTGTATGTTGCTGATGAATTACAAGTTGTAGTACAATGTGTGTCATTAATAACAATGATATTTATGTCTGCTACACAGACGTAAGGAAGGTCATCTCTTATAACTAGACTTTTCCTTTGATGAGCACTTATAAGAAGTTCGTCAATAAGTAAGAAATGTGCAATATAAATAAAGGTATGTATTATACCTTTATTTATATTTATATTAAAACATTACTAAAAAGGAAACTGCAACCTACAACTATTAAAAAACAATATTTTAACTTGTAAGAAAAGTAAAGCAGTTTATATTCAGGTATTTCTCTCATTTTTTCATCGCATGCACTTGTTTAGTGCATGAGGAGCTCTTTAACAAACAGCGAGACCCTTTTCCATATATTCAAATAGTGCAGATTTATATAGTTTTTCTATAGCAGTGAAACTTGGTAAATATGGGGCCAGATTTTGTTTTATAAAAATTAGAAGACATCACTGTAATTTAAAGAATCTAAGGCTATAACTATAAGCTAAAATATACATAAACGAAATTATGTGTACTAAACTTTATGCCTTAAACGAAAACCATGTCTGTATTGATGTATGTACAAAAGAGCTCCTTTATTAGATTGTGGTAAAATATACAAAGTGTTCCATTTACAAAATTAAAGTGACATGAAGCAAGCTTGGTAACTATTCAAACTAATCAAGATTTTTGGGGTAATGTTCGATCGAGTAAAATTAAAATTATCAGCATATAGACCGTTTCGATGGTCGAATTGCCTTTCAATCCGAACAACGCGAATTCATCCAACAATGCAACAACAACTAGCATAGACGACATTAAGGTAAGGGTTGATATGAATTACATAGCGACAAGCAGTTGTATACACAGATTATTTTATATATAAAAAAACATCGTGTCCAACGAAAACTGTACTTGAATATGTTTTGTAGAAGTTTTACTTCTTAAGTTTTTCTCTAAATTGATAAACGATGTAATTGAGACGGATTCAGACATGCTTTTTGTAGGGGTAGAAGGCTTTTTTTGCATTTCCCTAATTCACATTTACCAAATATCCATAGTTGTAATTCCCTGTCGGACAATCTGTATAAACATGCGACTTGTTTACAAATGTTCATTTTCACCAGTTTAGGCAATTATCATATATAACATCCGAACGATTAATTACCTTATTAGTGTTAAACGAGTTCTCTGAGAAAATCTCATACCGATTAACCGCCTAAAAACTATAAAAACCACGTCAGAGTTACACTCATTCGTGAAAGGAATGCGAAGCGAAACGATTCATAAAAAAATTATTATCCACATTGAAGCACCATTGTTTGTTTATTGCACTCTAATGATGTCGTAACGAAATATAACCTAATATGACTATAATCTTTCCCATCATAAAATCGAAACCTCCCGCATGAATTCCCAATTTCTTGCTATCCATGTAAAGAAATACAATCTTGGTCAATAAAACGGAGCATCTTAAACTATGTGAAACTTAAAACTTTATTGAAATATATAATTACAGTGGTGACTATAATATAATATTATCAACATTTTACATGCAAATTAATGTCATGTATACCTTCCTCTGGCTTTAACGTCTGCCAGTATACCTCTAGGCATTGTATGTATGTTTTTAATTAATTATTTGTATATTCGTTTCGTAGGACCACAACACCCTTTTCCAGTTATCAATTGTCCAATGTTTATTTCGGTTAATTTCGGACAATAATGGCTTTACTCTTGCCTTACAAATTTTTAATCCCACATTATTTAAGCATGTTAAAATTATTGAACCTGTTCTGCATTAACTTCTGCAGAAAGTGTGAGAAACTGCTTCCTTCTCTGGCTGTTTTTATTTTGGGATGTCGAGTTTATAAGATCCAATGCTCTTATACTCATTTACGGCATTCTGAACAGTAAGACGCGAACACGTTAACTTTGAAGCAATTTTAATTTGCGAGATTTCGGTAGAACAAAATCAGTTTCCTGCAAATATTTATATAAAAACACTAGTACCTGATTTAACAACTCAACTAAAACGTGAGTGTTACTAAACATTGAAGCAACATGTTTGTGTAACCGATTTTGATTTTTTAGAATTGTTCGCGTCTCGCTTTTATTTGGTTACTCAGAGGAGCAGCTGCATGCCATTGCAGAGTAACTCACAGAATAACATTTTGTTGTTTCTTTGCCTAGTGTTAAAAGAAGGAGTAATTCTTACTAAGGAAAATTTACATGTGCTCCATTTTATTGGCCAAAGCTGTATACGGAACAGTAACATTTCTTTAGAAACTTATTATGATTTTAATTATTATATGTGATTGTGAAACATATTCAGGATGCGGAATGTTGCTTTACATTTCCGTTTATAAACTACACACTCAATGGTTTTTGTTTAATTTATAGCTTTAAACTTAGATCTACAATCTACATCTCAATGTAAACATCTACGAAGATATACATAAACATCTAGGAAAATATACTTATAATAAATACAAATACCTACTATGGTGATAGTGAATATGAAACAGTATCGCCGTTGAATGCCGGAAGATGCTTGAAAGGTTTCCTTTCCGTTCGCTAATTGATTGTTCCTTGAAATTCACAAATTTCCGTCTTAATTTATTAAAAAGAAACCCTAGAAACTTGGCAGGCATATTAGAGAAAAATATACGTGCCGCTTTTGTACAGGAAATAAGGTTATTTACTATTTAATGTATGTAAATGTCACTGCGAATATAGTAATTAAAAAAAAATAAGGTTTCTAAAAAAAATAGTGAATATAGAACGAGTATGGTAAGTTTTGAAGATAATATTGAAAAGTCAGTTGTCTAGGGCTTTATAATAATTTAATAATCGTTAATATAGATGTCAGATTAAAATAGTAATAATAACAATATTCTTTATTCGTATTAGTGTAGGAAATGCTGTTGTTCCTGAGGTCTCCATAAAGTCCAGGTTACTCACTGAACAAATATTTTTGTCTTTCGTAAAAACTTATGACCCCAAAGAATACTATAAATTTGTAATTAATGTGCCAAGAAGTCTATGTGCTGTTCTTAAAGCAAAAGGGAATGTAACAAAATGTTTTTTTTATAAGTTTTTACTTTTAAAGACTTCTGTGTTTAAAAACTATTTCTATCAGACTTTGTTTATTCTTTATGTGTATACGTCGAGTGTCTAATGATATGAATAAGTTAAAGCAGTAACGTTTTTTCCCTATTATGGTATTTCATATTTTAAGGATTTCACTATTCTAAATTTCAACATATCCAACACAATTGTTTGTTTTGTATCACCCGGAATTCTGTGATAGTCACTGTAGCAGCTACACTAGTATCCTAAGGTAGATATTATTCTTTTCTTATAAATCACAGTTCGATTATGCATCCAAAATGTGATTAACGCATTCAAATTTATCATATACAACACTCATTTTCTTTGAAATTTAATAGTGGAGTTTGTTCGGTTTGCTTAAGGTATATGGCCAAGGTTGAATACCTGTATTCTAGTGAAAATATAATAAACGAAAAACGAATAATAAAGCGTTGTGTGTAATATTTTCGGGGAACCAATCGTTTTTTAGTGTGTATGAAAGTCGCAACAAATACGATAAAGCTTATTTTACTGAATTTTTAATTTCAAAATTTTAACTTTTGCATTGGACAAAGTATTTGTGTCATTTCGATTTCGATCACATCTTACGTCCACCAATTTTGAAATTTGATGTAGTCTAATTTTAATTTCAGACTAAACTATCTGTCCATCTATTTTTTTGGAAAATATTACCTACTATATTAAATGATGATCAACCAATTTTTTTTCAAATTCAAGTTTCTTTAATTCGTTTCTTTCGTTTCTTTAATTCGTAACTATTGCGTTGCAATAGTTGTTAGAAATAAAGTAGTTAAAAATTATAAAGCAGATACGTATCATTTCCAGTTCGTACATCAGTTTTTGAATTTTAGAAAAGGTTACATTAGAAGTAATCAAGCAATTTGATAGATAGTGTCAACCTAAATATTCTGTCACCACAAAACTGAGATGTGGAGTAGATTCAAAGCTAGATCACCGCAAAAATCGCATTATTAAAGGAGTTAATAATATGTATTTGGCGATAGTTTCCGGTTATTTTTGGCACGGTTGATGAAAGGCGAGAAAGAATTAATGGTCTGGTGTTATTCTGATAATGGTGCCATATATCGCCCGACGGGGTGCAATTATTGCATTATGCGGGGGCTTTGGACCACCGCAGTAGAACCGTGAAGGGATTGATTAGTTCCTGAATAACCCTAGACTTTATGATTAGTTTCTTCGATTGACGGAGATCGTTGTACAAATTCATGTATTATGTAAAGGAAATAGATTGGTTTGGCAGAAAAACGAAACTATTTAATTTTATTAAACTGTGCGAAATATATTTTTCTTTATAGTTAGTACACTTTCATTCTATATGTTTACGAATACACGAAGAAGTATTAAGAAGGTCCCCTATTTACGGGCCATCAGATAGCGTAAATTCCAGGTATTAACTAAAAGAAACAACAGGTAAGTACGCTGCAATGTAAGACTGGACCGACAATGCGTAATAACTATAAATACGTCAACTGGTAAAGAATACGTCTGCTACTGTCAGACAATAAACGAGATTCGTCGGCTTTAAATTAACTTTTCAGTGTCAAGAAGGCGATAACATCTACTTCCTAAAGTGTTAATGGGCACTCGATAAGTGTAAACAGCTTTAATTGGTTTAATAACTCTTAGTAGTAGATTAAAATCTTTTAACTGATTTATAAAGGTTTTACCTTCTTTCATTGCAGTTTCTGGCTTCGGCACGAGCTTCCTCATTGTAAGTTTATCTTTATTGTTAAGTATTGGCAGTAGCAGGTACATATTACACTTTTAGAAGTTCTTTTATCGTAAAACTATTAATTCTCAGAAATTTCCAGAGAACAGTCTATACATATCATTATTATTAAAATTCTACATATAAACCTGATACAATCGAGATAGTATTTACATTTTTTGCCATGTTACATAAAGGTTGAACAAACTAGATTGTTTTAACGTAAATAGCTGTAAATACTGTAAACGAGTTAAAAATTATTATAAAAACTAACATTATTTAATTACAATTCAATTAATTTATCTCTTTTTTTAATTTATTTAGTAGCACGTGATAAGTGGGGAAATACTTACAATTAAATACACAAAACACTGCACGTTAGAGCGAATACCGGTAATACAATAAACAGAATTATAAGACAAGATTTGTTCTTGTTTTCTTTCATAGGAAACTGTTTAAATATTTGTTTAAACAAGTGTAAAGACTAATCTAAGGTGAAAACCGTATAAGAGAAAACAAATATGATGTTATCCTTTATATGTTTGACAAAATGTGAGAATCCAGATCTATTTGGTTGTAAGAATTTGACTTGGTTTTCGATACGTATTTCGATTCTTTTAATACGTGTAGGTTCTGCCAACATAATTGCATTGGCACGAATCACAAGTGAGTATATAAACACCTTTCTCTTTTTAATTCATCCACTTGTCCACTGTTGCGATATCGAAGTATCTTGTAAACGTGTGCAAATTGCAGCACACGTCTCGGGAATTATTTTCGTAAATGATGCATAAATTCTAATACTAAACATCAATGACCGATAAGTTTGTCCGGTAGCTAAAAACCGTTATGTAACATCCAGCCTACAAGTAACTGAAACAGTTTTAGATGTCTTGTTCTTGTGATGGTTTCTTGCCTATATGCAGTACTAATACATTTTCACATGAAAGTATCTTCCATTTTAATGTCACCTTTAATTAAATTCATTATTAATTGGAACTGACGGCTGTACATCTTTAGAAAATTTCTGTAAGCGCTGAGATCTCTGACGCCTATCTCGCGCAAGGGACCTTCGAAATTAAATAATAAATTCCCAAACGCTTACCAAAAGAAGAAAAAATATGGTACTGCAAGGGTGCGCCATTCGTGACCTACCTATATGAAATACATGTTACCAGGTATGCATAGAATAAAAAAAACTTACAAGCCAGTATATGCTGGATTCAAATCAAACAACTAAGTAATTGATAATTACACCAATTTATAGTTAAGCTTAACGTTAATGGAATTGATTCTAAAGAAAAACAATTAAAGTTAAACTTAACGTGTGTAAATCGAGGTTAAATTATCCAAACAAAGCCGCTAAAAATCAAACGGTTAAAATCCCAAAAGTTATTCGTTCAAAGTTAACAGAACCAGATTGAAACGCATAAAATATTGAGATGAAATACTCATACGACGTATGAAATAGATTAAACTCAGTAAATATTGATATTGACTGTTGCATACAAAATTCTGCTCTGGCTCGTGACCACCAAAGCAAAATGAATGAAGTAAGCTAAATGACCAATTTGAATTTAACGTGTAATTTGAAATAGATATTTGATCAATTAACTATAGTCAATACAAAAAAAAAACCCTAATTAAGCCGCAGGCCGCGGCCTCCAACTATCCAAAATTAGTAAGGATGAACCACGTAAGGCAGTGGATACATTCAACAACCGTAGTTCAAATCCAAGTGGCTCCAAGCAATCTAATAATCGTCCACTCCATACTATTCCTGAGTACGTAAAAATGTTATAGGGTATAATAATCCCCAGTAATTACAAACAGCAACTAGTCGCAAATAACGCTGGAATACACTGGCAGTAACTAGAAGAGTTTAGCAAACCTAGTGAATACTAGGATATTAGTAAACTAGAATACTTGGATAGTAGAATGCTAGAAGCCCAAAAGAAACCCCGCACTGATTGTTTAACAACCACTTTCTTGACCAGTACGATCGTTTCCTTTTATTATGTGCATTTAAATGCACAATAAATATCCTGAAAATTTTGTTGCACCGTTTCTAGACGTTAAACGGCAAAAATAATTATTTGGAAATTTATTTTGAAAATTGTTATGAATAATTTCCATAAGAATGTTCATAATAATTCTTGTAACCGTCGAACGGCCCTTAGATCGAAATTAATCCTAGAGTAAGTAACGGCAGTAACCAATTAAGGGGAAGATACACAAAACATCTTACATCTTTTCATATTATATTATTCTCTAAATTACGTTAACATGTATATACGTAGTAAGAATTACAAAGCCAGTCCTTTTTATTAAACACGCTATACAGCGATCGAACGTTAACTCCATACCCCTTGATTGACTATTTATCTGCGTATCCGGAACCCTAAAATCTGCCGGCGGTTCCGGTCGACAAGTCTCCGCTCGCCAACTGACATAAGAAAGGTTTGCGCGGAAGTGTGTGTCTGTTTCCCAATATGTTCTTAAAGTGTGCTGTTGATTGCCACGCGCCCTTATTTTAAGTTTCCAAAACTGAACGAGCTACACACACAAATAAACGATAAAATAGTTTCGATGGGTTTATCGGAATTCAGATGTCGATAGCAACTTTGTTACCAACGATTTTATATGTAATGTAAATTTACTAATGGTAAACTAGAATCCACGGCGTCTTTCAAATTGCTTGGTGTAAGTAAATTTACTAATTTTAATAGTTAATGCCCATGTAATTTTCATAATATTTGTTGATCATGTACTAAACACACGAATGGTATTCATATGAAATGGAAATACGTATTTATCCAGGCATGGCATGCTTTATTCAAAATGTTGCAATTCCTTCACTACATTTTACCTTTTCCTTATGTAAGTATCTTCGATCGACGATGCTAATGTTCAATATGCGGATATTACTCTCAAATTCTCAAATTTGTTGACATTGTAGTGTTGTGTCATACATTACACAAATTACAATTTAATTTTGGTTTTGCTGTGAGATATACACTACGTACCGGGATTGTAACAACAAATATTAAAAATTTTATTAGAATATTACATACTTTTCCAGGAAAATTCTTCCCGTTTTCTATCTTAAGAGTTACCTAAAAAAACTAGGACTTTTACTTGAATATTTTCATTATTTCTGAAAAGTCCCTGAAAAAACAAGTAAACTAACATTTCGCAAATAACACAAAAGTATCAGCACACTACGTACAACACAAGTTTAATTAACTATTCGGGAGAGTGGTACCACTATCAAAAATCCGCAAACTGGGTAAATCTATGAGACCAATAGTTTCAGGCACAGGCTCACCTTCATACGTACAAATTGTCCAAGTGACTAGTATACGAATATAAAAATGTACCCATTAAAGTAGACAGAGGAAGTAGAAAATTTTTCTAGATTTGGTGAATAATTTAGTATCGTTCGATGTTTGTTCACTCTTCCTCGGTGTACCGATTCCAGAAATCGTAGATTATTTGATTGATTTCCTAAAACTCACCAAAATCGATGATGCCAAAATTGCAGAATACAAAAAAAAATAACTTAATTTTGCATGAATCAATATTGTTTTTAAGTAGAGGCCAAGAACTATGAGCAATTAGGGGGTACAGCGATGGGCAATCCTCTGTCTCCTTTCATAGTCAACTTTTTCATGAGTAAATTTGTATGAGGACGGATACCGCATATTTTCCTAGAATTTGGCTTAGGCATGAAGATGATATTTTCGCGATCTTTGATACTAGGAATAGCGGATTTCCTCGCGACTCTTAATTCAAAATTTGAAACTAATAAATTCGCTGTAGAAGAAGAAGTGAGCAATCAACTTCCGTGCCGGGTTAGTTTAATAACTGAAAATAATAAAACACTGGAAATACACATCTATAGAAAGAAAAGGACTCCAGCCATTGTGGACAGCACAAAATGGCTGCGATTACTTTCTTAAGTAATAGATTAGTAAAATTCCGTTTAAGTATAAGTAGGTTCAATAAAGAACTTAAATTCATAAAAAGCTATCTAATTTTCTGTAGATGTTGATCGCATGCTTAAGAGCGTCTAACATGGGCGTTGTGCGTGAAATTCCACGACCTTAATCCCGATAGAAACTAGCGGTAAGTAATTTGTGAAACTCCCCTTTCACAGCATATCGAAAGGTGTTTGTGAAGTTTTCATTGGTCAAGATATGAGCGTATGTTTCAGTTCGTGAAATACAATTGAAAACGCTGTTAGCAATCTGAAAAATGGAAGAGAGGTCGGGAATTTATAAAATTGCATGTAGTGACAAAAGGAACACAAATTTGATGAATAGCGAGAACGGCCTGTTGTCGTACTCAATTCTGTTGGATTTATTAGTGTAAGGCTGCACCTATTTTATTTCGTACTATAATAGCAAGAAAGAGTTTTAGGGTATGTAGATGGTAAAAGGAGGTACTTATAAATAATACTTTTTCTCCAATGTAGGGGTAGAACTGGTATGTTAGATTTAGAATTTTCTCACATCATTCGATCAACGGTTAAAAATGACGCATCTTCGAAACGGCTGTCAAGGATACTTGAGTGGCACGGAGTGTGATGCTACTCACAATTACTTACTGTGAGTTGAAATAAGTCAACTATTTAATTAGTAATGACTAAGAATTAGTATTTCCGGGAATAGTCGACAAAAGAGGGAATATAATAGGAATGCGAGTCATTACTATTACAAAGAAAAACGAAGTAAACATTGATTCATATATAATTGCGTTTTCTGTGAACAGTAAGTGCATATATCATGCATCGATAACTCATTAAACAATTAACTCAAGCATTCTAAAATTCATGCAATCGTGCATATAAGCACTTCATACATTTACTTGACACTTTAATTGGTAAATTTCACACCTCTGTGGTCAATCGAAGTCGAAATGCTAAATGTATCACTAAAATAAGGCGAAACTAAGTAGTCCTATAAAATTTACTTATGAACTGGAGTAACATTATTATTCTGGAACAACGCATAATTTTTGAGTTGTCACACATACGGACAGATAACTTAAATTAATGCTTAATGAATATCTTTGAGTATCGTTAAAAAAAATTGTTTTAAAAAGTACTCGATCTTATAAACCAATATTTGCATATAACTTGGCGAGTAGGTGCCACAGGAGGAAATGCTTTTGCGCTAAGAATTTTTAAATATTCTTTGGTTTGCTCTAAAATTCCAGCCTTTTTAAACAAATTTTTTAATATACTGCATAAAGTTTTAATAATTTTTATCTTATTGATACTGTGTTAATATCAAATGCAATTCTTATCACATCGCTTTAAGACAACTACTGCCAAACAAGATTTAATTGTCAAAATGTCTGGTTTGAATGATGGTCAATTCCTTATAGGTATTTCTTGGGATATGAGTCGTGCTTTTGGCTGTGTAGACCACAATTTATTGGTCGAAACAGCACCACGTATACCATATTAGTTAAACTAGTATAGTATACGCGGTGCAGTTTCGAAACAGTTTGAAACTTTTCCAAAAGGAAGAAGTCAATTTGTTGTCAATATTCATCATCAATCAGCGTGCAGCAAAACTTTTAATAAATCCTCCATAATAATTCTAACGTACCTATCAACATAGGCGTTACTAAATGCAATAATATATCAGATAGGTGAACCAGAGCTAATTCATTGTTACATGTCTTTAAAAATAAATTATTTCCTAATGGTGTTAGAACCAAATATTTTATATTTCATGATTCGCAAAACAAAACTCAATTTAATGTCAAGATTGTTTCGACTGATATTCAAATATATCGAGTCTGTGAGCCTAACCTTTCGGGAATAAATATTGACGATATATCAACATGGCAGGTATACTGCTACAAACATACTAGTAAACTTAATTAATCGTGTTAACAAACTTTGAAGTATATAATCGAACAATAGTTTACTATCTTACTATTATGTTAATATTCATAGTATTCTTAGGTCTTTAGTTCATCTTGTAGTCTCACAGTATAGGTTAGATCAACTTTTGTTGAGGAGATTCTTCTAGCACAAAAGAGAATTACTAGATGTATGTACATATGCCAGAGATTGATAATAGACGGTCATATTCCACCTCGTTTCCAAAAACTGAATATTTTTTTCTTCGCCGCGATCCATACACATAGCTTTGTTATCTACGTGTGTTTATAAAAATAAATCAGATTTCTTGCGGCGAAACTTATCAGTATAATACTAGATCTATCTTTAATTTCTACATAGCTCGTTATTCTCTAATTTTAACAAAAGGGTGTGCCTGAATTTTGGAATTACGCTTTTTTAACGATATGCCTCGCGACCCGAAATCAATTCCAAATACAAAGTGTTTTAAGTGGAGTATTAATACTTTTCTTGTGCATATCTGCATGCATATTCGCTAAAAAAATTTTTCGAATTGGGTTCCATATTCAGCAATGCCTAAAGAACTGTACATTAATATTGCTAATATTGTGTCCAATATAACATATGTAAGAATTGTCTATGTTTATGTTGGATCTATGACAAATATACGTATAATTATTACACTGGAAAAGAATTTTGTGTTGTGGAAGCCGGTGGAGTTACAGAAGAAGTTAAAATAGTGATGTCTCGTTAACTTGTAAATGAGGTAATTCGCCGATACGGGAAAACATTACGATCAAAACAGTTAGATATTAGGAACACGCTTCAAAATTTACGAAGGCATCTGCCTTACATAGTTGTGAGAAATTTATTTCAAAAACCTATGGTTATTTGTACTTTAGATTGTATAGGATACGAACTATTCTAAATTCAAACATTTGGAAAAGTGCAGCAGTCGCTACGAATGCTTGTGACCATTTCTACTAGAACTAGCGTGTTTAAAACATTTTCTTATCGCTTCTCGGCAGTTTGGCCGTTCCCTGATATGTACATACCTATTAGCTCACGTTTATTCCCCAAATATATAAATATTGGAATCAGATATATATATATAAACAAATATAGATGTTCATACCGATTACTAATTATCGGAATTCGGTTCGATAAACATTACTGTCGCATATAAATACACATACACATAAAGATATACTCAGGATTGGGTAAAAGTGGAGAAACACCTATTTTTAAGTGACGTAATAGTTAAAACGAAAAATATCTTGAATAAGACTTGATATAGATATTTAAGCTATGCATGGCGTATATACCGTGCATTCTTCTTCCCACTGAACACATATATACATATACATTTGCTGAGGTGTTCTCTTTATAAATAAACATAGGCGTTTGGCATGGCGATTAGCTATTGGGATTAGTATATAAAATAAGTCAAATTTTATATTTCATTTTATATCAAAATAATGAAAAGGGAATCGTAATGGAAGTACAAAATAGAATAAGTAGAGTCTAATGATTCAAAGACTGTTCGAATTGACCATCTTCACATTCCATACAGTCTGTGTTTCTGAATTAAGTTTGTGAAGGGAAAAAATTGAACGTCTATAATAGTCGTAACAGCTGATGGACCTACATATTCAATTATAAGAAAATGCGTCAATGCATGGAAGGGGTATGTTCAGTGGTAAAAAAAATACACGGTATATTATTTTGATAGGTGCCATTACTGTTCTAATTTTTGACGTGTTTAACTTTTTCTAGATAGAACACCTGTAAGCAGATAATTTCGTTTTTCGGTCAATTTCTTGGTAATATCGATGACATAAGATAAAGTGCGATAAAAAGCTATAAAAGATAGTCAAGTGAAGTTTATAATATCCTTTCTCTTTCACAATTAGCCATTCTTTTAAGTCATTTAATTCGAAAGATGACATGAAAAGAAAATCCTTACATGAATTTTTCAGCCCAATTAATACATCGATAGAAAAAATTATGTATAGACAATCAGGTCCTAAAGTGCCCACCATCAGTAGTTGTATAACCTTTAAACGACAGAAGGTAGCGTTTTTAGAAAATATAGATTAATTTCTTCTTTTGTGAATTGACTTCCGGCATTACGGGCTGTTTAATCGTATTTCGGGTGTCACCAGAAGTAACCTTGCAGAAACTAGTGCGCATTCATTGGCGGCGGTGATACATTTCGTGATATACCATATTATAAACTTCTATATGACTTTACTTTTATGTTAAGCGTGTGCAACATTCCACAAAATATTGTAGACAATGAAGAATTTCGAAAATTTTGGAGAAAATACATTCCGGAATGGAGATTACCAACAAGAAGTTAATTACAGTTTAATTTACCGCGGGTGAAAAACACGATTACGGATCAAATCAAGGCGGAGTTAGAAATTAAAAAATATGGCTGACGGTAGATGAAGTAACGGATGCAAGAAAGAATTGTATTTTAAATGTGTTAGTGCGCACTTTAAAAAGCGATGTGGCATCCGTGCTTCTTCTTTTACGTAGTACAATATTACAGAAGACAAACGTGGAAACGATAGTGGAAACTATAATAAATACTTTTGCGAAGTTCAATATATCGGTAACCCAACTTGTAATGTTGGTTACAGATGGGGGTTCAAACATGGCTAAAGCTGGAAAGTTACTAAAACAATCTCATCCTCAATTACTTCATCAAACCTGTTTGTTCAATGCGTGTCATCTTGCAGCTGAATTTATTAGAAACAGTTATCCAAGAGTAGATCAATTAATAGTTTCTACCAAAAAGGTTTTTACTAAATCTCCGAAACCCATTCGTGAGTTTAAGCAGGCTTATCTGGGCATTCTTCAGCCACCACAGCCGGTATTAACGGGATGGGGAACGTGGCGTAAAGCTGTTTTGTATTATGAAAAATTTTTGCACATTAAACCTTGTATCTTAAATTTAAATCCGCAAGAAGCCCAAGCAATTTCAGTAAGCCAGCGGCTAGTTTCAGATTAAATAGAGCAAAATTCCAATTCTTCTAGATACTATTTCTAAATTAGAGAACACTTGTTAGGAAATCTAACATATAATGTAGGAAGGCTAACAATCGATAACTTATGTGCGGTTATAAATAAAAGTCCAGATTTTCAAACTATAGTGCGTATAGATAAGAGTTCAAGTGAAAACCAAGAGGGCGAATGTAATGCGAATGACCTTTTTCAATTCATGAACATCACATCATTAGACGCAAAGCGCTCATTTTATAAATACGCCAACATATTTTCACCTCGCCGTAGGAGTATGATGGAGTCCTCAATGGAAGCCATCCTAATGATTAAGCCTGCAGAAATGAGTACACTTTCCGTATGCTTCACGAAACTAGCAGAGACTAGACAGACTCGTGTTTTGTCAACTCTTGGGGAAACCAGTAGGTAACACGCACCTATCATGAGACGAATCTGCCAATTTCGTGAAGTGCGACTCGTTTCGGCAAGGTTACTGACGATAAAATACTACAATGAATTTTTGCATCAGTCTACATCAACGACACAATCAAACTAAAATAGTAAGTAATCGTATACATTATTTCTAATATTGATAGTAACCGAGCGGTACAGTATTGCGAACGCACTCGTTTCTGCAGGCTTAACGAGTGACGTGAACTTTTTTGTTTTAAATAGAATAGTCTAAATATTTTTACGTTTTTGTAAAGACAGATGAAATGCAAATCCAACGATGTTGCAGTAAAAGTTTTGGTAATTTGTTTTGTTATGCAAAGTTGGCTAGGAAAGAGCGTAAAATTATCTCTCGCGGTGCTAGGTTCTTCCAATGATCTCATTGGTGAGCAACGTAATCATAGCAATTGCCAAATTATCAATTGTAAAATCTAAAAACGAAAATTATTCTTGTATTTTATTGCTATTGTATCCCGCATTTTTCTTGATTAATTGATCTTATTCCGACAATCGTAATCTATGTGTACTGCCGTAGAAGGCGGTGATACATTTAGCGCTAGTGGTAGCAGCAACAGCGCAGTGATGATGACATAGGAATGTTCCAGAAAATTGGGAAAGATGTCGTACATTGAATAAATAAAAGATTCTGTTGAAAGAACCATGCCTAGGTACACCCGTGAAACCATTTCGGGAATTTCTTGTTTCTAAAATATATGCCCAACAATAGTAATTCCTTGAAGAATATCCTTTTAGTTGTATTCTACACACCAAGATCTTATACGCTTTCAATTTTTAATTATTTTTACCTATTTCTATACCACCAACATTAGGAATCAAACAAACAGAACTGTCCGCCGGGTGTAGAACGCCTCATCTTTTTCTCTATGTATTCTATGCAAAATTTTAGCCTTTGATGGGGTCATGATGGATCTCGTGCCAATGAGTTTTATGCATGTAAAAAAACAATTTGAAGGTTAACTTGTTTGATGAAACGCATATAACGCATTATGCACAATTCGGAATGCGACCTAAAGCAGCATAGTTAGGATAATATCTATAGAACCAACTATTTTGACAGAATAAGTTTTAAATTATTGGACGGTAAATATGGTTATAATCATCTATGTAGACTGAGTTCACGGTTAAGGATAAGTAATAACAATAAATGACAATCATTGCCAGTTTTGTATAATATTAAAGTTGTCGCAACAATTTTGCATAGTTCGAGCCAAAACCTTCCCAAATGCAATATCAACATCCTGAAAATCAGACATATTCTCTACAAAAAACAAATAAATTTAAAAGGATCTCTCGTAATTAATTCGAGCAAAATTTAACAACATGAATAAATAATTAATAAAATAGGCAAAAACGAAAATATAGAAAATGTAGGATATAATAACAATAATTAACACAAATTTACGATCTTAGAATTGAGATTTGACAGTTCGGCAAATGTTATTGTTATGTTGCCTATTAGCGATCTCATTACATCAACCTGGAGTCTAATGAGACAATTTGTAAGAAATTTTGAAAAACTAGCAAAAACGTTTATTGCTGCATAACGTATAACACATGTAGTATCGTTGGATATGCTTTTCGATTACATATTCGGAAAGATAAAAGTGTACAAAATGCTCTATGAAAGTTGGCGTCTCTTCCCGTAACATTGGAAAAGTAATTGAACTTGATAACGCCCAAAATTAATTCATAGAAAGTAAAAATCGATCAAAAATCTGTATAGAAGGGGGATGCTTTAAGACCTTAGTGCATATGCAAAATATGGAACCTATAAATGTATAATAACGGAGAATAGAATTAATACACACATTCAAACTAAAAATAAATGTGATAGATATCGTCTTTTGCTTTTATCAGCTAAAATATTGTTAGTTTATAAAAATCGTATGCACAAAACTATATCTACCTGTTGACACCAGGCAAATTAAAGATAAGTGTAATTGTATTTTAAACCATAGATTTAAAATTAACTTTTGGATATTATAAGAGAAACTGGGACGTGTTAATCTAGACATAATAGATGCCTACGTTAACTACTGATAGTTCCTTTCAAGTGGAATCTTAACATTTTTGGAAACACTTTTACAGCCTCACTTCACTATAGGACCACCAACGGGGCCGGTTACATATTATGGTATTATACACCTTCACGTCATTATTTAGAATGATATGTGCCATTGATGTGACTTAATCGAATGTTTGTTGTGAAATGACGCTGCAAAAAAGAATAAAACACAGTTAAACGGTCATTAATTGATCCATCGATGACTTAATCATTAAGAAGTCCTTTAGTGCGGTCGTAAACTAGGTATAATGAAATAATTTACACCTTTCTCGAAAATTAAATCAAGTGAAGCTTGAAAGGTATTAAGGGAATGACTATTGTAAGAACCTTTTCGATATTAGCAGCATTTTCAGTAGAAAATTATGCTATGCATATTACCAGTTAGTAATCGTTAGTAAATTCAATGTTAACACTGTAATCTTTACAGTTGCATTAATAGAATTTTGTGCTAATTAAAAATGGCAATAACAAATTCAACACAGAATCTAGAAAATATATTTAATTTCATAAACTATACTAGAATAGTATACAGGGTTGGCAGAAAATTTAGAGACGATGTTTTAACGTCGAAATGGTTTAATGCGTGAACTTGAAAATGTATATGATGAAAGTGGAACAACTTCTTCCACAAGATTTCATTCACTTTTTGAGGCCGTTTTAGAGATTTTGAATACCATAAATACCATTTAAAATTTGATTAAATTGAAGCCAGATTTGAAATTTGATTAAATGGAAGCCAGATATTGCCTACTTAACACATTTATTTACTAAATTTAATTATGTTAAATTACAGTCTGAATTTAATAAAAAAACAATCCGCCATTGCAGCTTTTCTCACAATAATGGACCAATTCTGGCAGGAAAAGCTGTAAAGTTTCAAGTTTCCCCACTTGTCATTGACGAACGTTCAGAATGATAACGTTTTGACCTATGGAAAAGGTTAAACTTTAAATGTTGTATTATTTTGGTACCATTTTATAACTTATTCTTTTATATTTATAATGGAAATTACTTGTAATAGACAAAATGACGGAAAAATTGTTATTATGACGAAAACAGAACTTACCAAGAAAATGTTGGAAACAAAAATAATTTTCGCACCAGGAGCGGCGTTTACAGAACACATAGGACGAATTGTATTCTCAAAGTTTAAAAAAGCATAAGTTTCACACCAAGCGTACTAGAATAAATTAGTGTCTTTTGGAGAACATGCTGATTAGGTGTAAGTGATTGTAGTTTAATATCATTACTTCAAGGAATGCAAATCGCAGAAAAAGCTTTTCCATTATCTTTCCTAATTCGGATGGTACATACATTAAGCGACCGAAACATATCTGTAGTTTTCTTGGAAATCGTAAGTACCTTCATATCTTTCTCGTGTTCCAAAGTAATTTATTGTGTTAAACTAGTGAGACGATGACTTGACCATGAATCTAACAGTAAAAGAATCCGCGTTTCTGTGTTTGGCAAAAATATATTTGTATACCATCCTTTAGATAGCTGTGAGATCAATATACTTAAGGTTGAACGCTCCATCACTACGTTGAAAGCATGAAACAGTGTCTGCAGAACTTAAGCACAAAATTGTGCTTAAGTTCTGTGCTAACAACCATTGTATAACTCTTATTATTCACAGTATGGCCAAGATATGATGCATAATACAATAGATAAAAGTAATCTAGCGTTCTAAACATTATAAACATTAATACTATCACTATTACTTTTTTTCGTAAAATATTCTGTACATTGATCATTTTTGTATTTGATATCACATGTGATTAAAAACGCTATAGATATTAGGCCAATTATTAGAAATTTATATAAATGTAGAGAATATTCTGTTTAGGCAAGTATTACTCCTCGAGATTTGTTTACTTTGGAAGTCTATTAACACTCTGTATAACGATAGGGTATTTCATTACAGTAATGATGAAATGCCTCATAGCATGTAATCTTTACCCAGTGTTGTCAAGAAAAATACGAAACTCTGTCGATACTTTGTCAGAAATGTCTTAAATAATGGCAAATATCTGAAAATCTGTGATACCTAATACAAAACATTCAGAATGTGACGTAGAATACAAAAATGATATGATATATAGTGTTCTATTTGAAAAAAATAATTTAACTACACTACACTGTAGATAATCGTTCTCTTACGTGTTGATAACTACTGTGTACGTCCATATGCCGGGTGTTAATTCAAAAACTTTCCACCCTAAATTTCTGGAAATTTGGAAATTTATGAAAGTTTCTTGAAACACGTAAGAGTCATCGAGGGGAACAACTTTCCATGCAAAAGTTGACTCACCCACTTTAACCCCCTGCCCCCGGGAGCTCCCCCTTAAAAATCTTAAATGGAAAATAGTATCGAGTAATTCCTCATTTATTGGTCTTCTGAAGCAGTACATTTTGGCGTACAGTTTTTTGAAACTGGTCGATTCGCTTTCGAGATTTTTAAGAAAATCTTTTGGTTTGGTTTATTTTATATTTTTAGCTGATCAATCTATTTTAGGAGCATCGGAACAAAAACCAATATTAAAAACCTTTATAAATTTCTCAAAAACAAGGAAAATAAATAACCTTATGGTTATTTAAGTTAAGTTATTTAGTAAATAAAAATACACGTTTTAATTACGTTTTTATGCCGATTTTGCATCCGCTGATTCATTTTTTGTACAGAACATTAAAATAATGGTATAAACGAAAAACAGGCAATAACATAGAAAGCGGATACATCAGTTTTTGTTCCAGTGTTCCTCGTTTGGAAATACATCGCCTGTTGCTTTACTATAAATTGTTATTTAATGTTATCAATCCAAAGTTATTCAAGTAAAACAACATTAATAGTAGTTACAGTTTCCAAGAAAGAGTTGAAATTGTATTAATTTATGGAACCGAAAATCGTATGCTCGACGAACTGCCGCAACATGTAATGAATGGCATCCAGATATGATCACATCTCATAGGTATGTACTAAATCTTGACAAATTTACTCAGACTGGATGTACTGCAAATGTAAAACGTAAGCAGCCGAGAGTTTTAAATGAAGCCGCTCAAGTGGAAGTGTTGTGTTATTTCTGCATAAATCCTAATACTTCAGGAATTTCCTTGGGTTCTGTTCATAAAAATACAAAACTTCATAAATTCCATCCTTATAAATTGCCAATATGTCAAGAGTTAACTGAAGATAATTTTGAGTTTTGTGAACAAATGACCATTATGATTAATGCATTTGTATGAAATATCTGCTTTAGTGATGTATTTTTATTTACTTGGATTTGTATATAAACATAACTACAGATATTGAGTAACGAAAACCTTCATCTGTATGTAAAAGGACACACCCAGTATCCTAAAAAAATTAATGTGTAGGCAGACATCTTGGGGGACCAAGTGATTGGTCCATTGTTTTTCAATGAAAATGCTATCAATCTGCTAATTACTGATGTTCCCGAAAATCAACTGGATAGTGATGGAAATATTTTACTTGATATTTTTGATAAGATAGAGCTTCTCTTCACTATGTTCTTCCAGTAGGGCAGTGGTTAAACAATGTATTTCCAAAAGGTAAGACGAAGAGGACCTATAGAATGGCCAGCCAGATCGCCTGATTTTACACCATTAAACTTTTTTTCTACGGGGTTATTTAAAGTATAACGTATTTGCCCCTCAACTTCAAAATTTCAAATGTACGCCACAGTTTTGAACAACGGCTATACCATTGTTTAGCGAACAACGTATAACAATTTGAACAATTATTGGATTGATCGTTTCTGCAAAAAAATATTTGAGTTCTTAAATAACTTTAAAAACAAAAATAAAACATTTTAAGTAGTTAAGGTATGTTTGAGTAATAGATATTTAACCCTAAAACAAACAAAATAAAAATAAAAAAAAACTCCGAAACGAATCGATCAATTAAAAAAAAACTAAACGCCAAAATGTACTGTTTCAAAAGACCATTAAAATGAGGTATTACTCGATACCCCTTTCCATTTAAGATTTTTAAGGGAGTAGCTCCCGGAGGCAGGGGGTTAAAATCGGTGAGTCAATTTTTGAATAAAATGTTGTCCCCTTTATTTATTTATTTATTATTTAATATTTTTACGTGTTTCAGGAAATTTTTCATAAATTTCCAGATTTCCAGAAATTTAGGGTGGGAAGTTTTCAATTGGACATCCGTTATGTCAATATTTAATTTTATCTTTATTTCAAGAAGAAATATATTTTCCCGATCCGTTAACTTGAGGAACAATATGGTGTTCCCATGGCTTTTCAGCACTTCTTACAATATTCCACGATGTGTAACAATATTAATAGATTTACCGACCTAATTGTTTAAACTATACAAAAGTGAAAATACAGGTAAAACTCCTTTATTAATGAAATAACCTACGATCTCGTTTACTAGGGGTGTACATGTTAATTACCAAGATGAAATTAGTAACAGCTAACTTTTTCCGAAGATAATCAGTTAAAGAATACATTAAAAAATGCCCTCGAAAAGAAATATAGAGATACCAAGAATTCCCACGAAGAAAACAAGGTGCAGTAACGAAGAAAAGAAAAAAAATTTTCGATAATGCGCTCATTGGGAATTGCTTGCAATTCCATGCAAACAGATTTTCCTATAAATCATTCAGTTACCTCATGTTTGGATATCTATTTACGAAATTATGTAGTGCTTTGAGGTACACCTGTACATCTGATCTCGTTTTTCTTTCGCGGTGAGTTAGTTTCTTTGAAAGGCAAAATTTTTCAAGAATAACTTTTCGTCGCAAAATTAGTAATAAAGATTTTTTCCTCTTGTCAGCCCTATCCGGGGACATACTGTACAATTCTCAATTTAATCAAATCCGATAATCTTTTCGTAAATGTGTTGCACCTACTAAAGTGATGCGCGTAAGTACATTCTAGGTAATATGTTTCATGTGATTTACTTAATTTGGTCAATGGATATCCGCATATACTGTAACATAAATCATTAAACTTACTAGAATTGGGAACTCTACCTTCACGAAATTGCAGGTGATTCCCAATACGTACAGTATTAGCAATCAAAACATTGCAGAAAGTTTTATAGGAATGTTATCGCAATAAAGTTATGATAATTATTTTATCTATTGATATATATATATACTTTGTTTTAAGTCATAAATCGACATTAATCTCTATTCGGCTAGGCAATCGCAGCAAAACTAATAAATGTCTTAAAAAAGATGCATATATTTTTTTTCGTTATTGTATCTTATCATTTCGTAGTAGTTATTGGTAAGTATACCTTTTTAAGGGTCTTTCCTAACTTACTCTTCTCTTTGAATACATATAGGTGAACTTAATGTAAAAGTTATTGCTTAACGCAGGTATTCCACAAGAGGTATTCTCCAGTACCAAAGCTGAGACCGCTTCTGATCTTGATGGACGAATTGTAGGAGGCAATTCAGTTAACATTGAAGATTTTCCGTATCAAGCATCCATTCAACTTTTAAGCAGTCACTGGTGTGGCGGTTCTATTATTAGTCAAAGGTATATTCTATCAGCCGCTCATTGTTTTCGGACTAGAATGTAAGTTAAATCAGAGGAAAATAAATCCAAGGTGCTTATCAATTTTATTTTTTCAGCTTTCCTACGTATTTCTATAGTGTACGAGTCGGATCTTCATTGCATAATTCAGGCGGTCAAGTTGTAAAAGTTAATTTTATTACTACTCATCCAAATTATAACCCTCGAACAATAAACAATGATATAGCAATTCTTGAGCTGGCATCCGATCTGCCTTTAGGTGCATCTGTGGCTATTATCAGCTTAGCAGACGAAGATTACAGTATCTTAGTGGGAACAAAAGCTATAGTTAGCGGTTGGGGCACACTAAGCTTTCGGGGAGGAAGACCACTTCATCTTCAAGCAGTTATTGTGCCTATTTTTCAACAATCCAGTTGCACCGCTAACTATGCACAGTCTCAGTTATCTGTTACTGAAACCATGTTTTGCGCAGGATATGCAAGTGGAGGCAAAGATTCTTGTCAAGTACGAGGCGTTCACAGTTAATGATAGAAATAGATGTTTACTAATTTAATTGTAATTTTCAGGGTGATTCTGGCGGCCCACTTGTAATAAATGGGAAACAAGTTGGCGTAATATCGTGGGGTGAGGAATGCGCCTTATCAAGGCTTCCTGGTGTTTATGCTAGCGTGCCTTATTTCCGCTCCTACATTAGGCAAGTCACTGGATTATAAAAATAGCATTCGTTCGAATATATTTATTTTACTTTAATATATCTTATAGCTACTTTTTTTTATAAAATATATGAAAACAAGCTACATTTCTAGCTGCTTTGTGACAATTAATTTGATAAAATAGAAACCGTATCTCATCAATGTCAGTCAATCAAAGAAGATGGAGTAAAAACACTCTCGAAACCACGCTGATAACACAGGAATTGCTAATATTGGAATGGAATTATTTATGTGGAATAAGTTCCCGACATATTAAGCAATTATACTGCACATGTAGGTATGTATAATCTTAAGAAGGCACTTGAGCATTTGTAAATTTTTTTGTAAAAGAAGGTATGCACAATACTATTATAGATTTAATCGTAATTTGAAAAAATAAAACTAACTAGAAGTGTATTATCTCGAACACTTGCAATGTAATAAGTCTAAATTCTAATCGGGCTCCTACACTATAAACTAAAACAAATACTATACATCAGTTGAAGGCGTGCATTTTTTTGATGTATTTATTATTGTACAGAGTCTTCGGTTTAGGCTGTACCGAACCAGTCTTCTTAAGCATGGGTTCAAGTTCTTTATTCTATCTACTTATACTTAAAGAGAGTTTTACTAATCTATTAATTAAGAAACTAATCGGGGCCATTTTGTGTTGTCCACAGTGATTAGAATCTGTGACAATGTATCTATTAGTGTTTGTTTCTTTTTGGTTCACGCAAAGTGAAGTTAATCTTTTGTATTCTGCAATTTTGGCATCATCGATTTTATTCAGCCTTAGGAACTCAACAAAATATTTTATGCTGAACAAACATCAAACGATACTAAAATTTCCCCGTGTTCTAATTCAATATTATGTACAAAATCTATTGAATTTTCTACTTCTAAACTAGAAAAATTCCACGACCTTAATCCCAACAGAAACGAGCGGTAGGAAATTTGTGAAACTCCTCTTTCACAGCATATTGAAAGGTAATACCAAAGTTCTTCTAATATATAAACGTACGTCTCAGTTTGCGAAATACACCTAAAACTTCCTTGGCAATCCGAAAGGTAAACCGGACGTCGGGAGTTTATAAAAGTTCAAGCGAAAAAAACGATAGGTACCAGATTCAATGAGCACGTTAGGTGTTATAGGTACGATGGAATAGAATCGTCAAGTTTAGAACAACATATAAGTGAAACCGGGCATAATATTAAATTAGAAAACCTGAAATTTATTAAGAACACGAGAATTAGGCGCTAACGAAACTATTTACTTAAAAAGTAACACAAATTTTACGAATAGAGAGATAGGACCGCTGTGGTAGTCAATTCTGTTTGATTTGTTAAGGTAGGGCGTATATATGTTTTATGTTTCGTACTATGATGACGAGAGACCGTTTCGTCTATCTTTCCGTATTTTTCGCGGGTCTTAGTTTTAGGGTCTGTAGGCGACAAAAATAGGTATTTGTAAATAATATTTTTTTTCTAGAGAGAGGGGGTAGAACAGGCTTGTTAGAATTAGAGTTTTTTCTTACATCGTTCGATCATACAGTTGAAAATGAGGATCGGCACCTACTAGAAACAGCTGTCCAGGATTAATCAATTAAACTTGTGTGGTGCGGGGTGTTATATCGATGGAATCGCCTATTTTATGAAGTGGCATGGCCGACCATGGATTCTACTCTTAAAAAGTAACTTTTTTTTCATATCTCAAGAATTACAGTGTAAATAAAAAGTTCAGATAAACTGCCTTATTATAAGCATATAATTACCTTCCAACTTTCTTCTTTACATTTTTTCTTCCTAAAATTAGTAGAGAATAACAGAGCTATAAGGTATTGAACGAAATAAATAACCCTTTTTCAATATATCTAGTTAGCCGTGCATTTTTTCAAAAAAACAAACGGGTCATGCAATTGAGCCGTAAAACTGCAGTTCTTCCGTCATTTGTTCGTGTTTCTATCTCCACTAGTCTCTGAGATCTCTATACTAAACGTCGAAACAAAACAAACAAAATTATTAGACCAATTATTGAATTGCATTTAATGATGTAAAATCATTGCATTGTAGTGAAATAAATTGTTAATCTGTTAGAAAGTGGTTTAACCCGACTAGCTACCTTATTATTGGCTTAAAATAAAAACCTTATTAAATGCCCTATTGCAAAGGATCGTTTAAATTGAAAATATACATAACTTTATCTTATAATACTTTTGGCAACAGAAATTTTCTGAAATTTCAAATACATAAATTGCAATAAATATAAGAAGAGACAAGAAATAGAATGGTAAACAGAAAAGCAGTTAAGGGCTATTTTTTATTTGCGAGGAGTGTTTTCAAATTGAAGCGTTAAAAAGTAGGTTTACTATTGGTCAGTTTTCGGCAAAAATCACACTAGCGAAATTTGATATATTGCCAGCCTCCATATTGTTACAACAGCTGATTGACGTTTAGATCATGTATTTTTCTGAGTGCTTTTTTATTTAATTTTCTCTTTAAATTTGCATTGTAATAATAACTTCTGAGAACTAATCGGCTGACATATTTTCCGTGTAAAACAATTTCACAGCGTTTTTCGTGAATATGGAGAAAGTAGCAACTACTTCTGGAAGTCAAATATCCCTGACGAGGAGGCGAAAATTTCTGAGCTTAGGACATCTATATTCGATAGAGAAGCAGAAACTATTGAATATATTAAAAAAAACTGCGAACTGATAGCCCCAGAATGAGAATTAATGCTATTGTCGCAAGAATATCAAGCATCAATGATGGGTAGGTGTTATAATACATTAGCATCATTATACATATTATAATGTTATCTTATTTTTAGGAGTGGCACAGTCTATCGTACCATAAAATAATACAAGAAGAAAGGACAAGTTACCTCGTCTAAGCAAACTTCTGGAAGACATTTTGTAATTGCTCATTACGATGAAACTATCAAGAATTCTATAATGCAATTAATTCATAGGTTTTTTTTATAAAAGTGATTAATAATTTATTATAAATACTATTAGAACATCCTTTGTCCATTGTCTGTTAAATTTGAACAGTTTACTTTAGAATAACAAAGTTTAAATTGTAATTGGTGGATTATATTATATTAAACGAAACATAATTACTTCTCTACTTAAGAAAATCCAATTTCTCCAAGTACGGCCCATTACCTACTTCATTTACATAATTTCTAGGTATATCAGCGGCACCACATAGTGGATAGTTCCCAATAATCCTTTCAACCCAAAATGACATGGATGGATAATGATCATTATAAGGGTGTCCATATAGAATGCTTTTCTAGCATTTGATTGGCAATAAATAGTACTCTACACATTTAAAAGTGCCAATTTAGTTAAATTGCATAGTACTGGATGGATTCTAATATAATTGCAATGAATTGGGAAATATTTTAATACTGTTGAATTAAATTTGTGTTATGAAATTCAGATATATCAATAAACTAGAACTGTTATCCGGATCCGGATATTTAACTATCCGGATATCCGGATCTTGGTGTTATCCGGAAACCTCGAATCCGAATCTGCTATTCAAAACCTCGGATCAGGATCTACTAACTGAAACTAATTGAATCGAATACTGATCGGATCCGATTTGGCTGCAATAGTCACCAGATTTATTGAACACCTATATAAATCAAACTAACTTTAAATTGTGCGCATGGAAACCTTAGTAAATGTGCAGATTTTAAAAGCTATTACACTTTTTAAACTTTTGGTTTCCGGATTGGAACCACGTCGTTGTCATAACTCCTGCCGAAGCTTCGCCCTCACTCTCATTGAACATCTTCAAGGTTGTTGTTACACATTATTCACTCGGTGCAGTAACGACACAGTTCTAACTCAAAAATCAAGAGTGTAGTGTTATTGACGACCGTGTAGCCTACATAACATATTACTTACTCTTTCTCCATAATACCCGGATTCGATGTTTTCTTTATTAAACACTTTATGTTGCAAAATAATAATGAAAAATCGGATAGTGAATTCGGATTCAGATATCCGGATGGTTTTGGATCCGGATCTCAATTTTTTTCAGATACCCGTAAGGCTACAATCTCACTTCCAAAACAATAATCAGCCTACTAACAATATATAATGAAAATCATTATACAGAGCGCGTCAACGGCTTGGTAAACTCCAAACAAGACGAAATTTGACATTTACCCACAGCTCACAAGCACTCGACCATCCATCAAAATTGTCAAAAAACGTAATTATATATAGTTACAAATAGCATTTGGTTTATCAATAAAACCTTAAAACTGAATTAGGAATTCAAAAATGTAATATGTGTAATATGTAGGTTATTTAAAATAAATTTGTTAGTTTCTTCCGGTATAACCGGAAACAAAAAATAATTTAAAATATTTTCGTTCAATAGTACATACACACTTTAGTATATTACCAAGTTTTCAAGATTTTCCAATATATACTTTTGCACATATCGAGCAATGCATTTCCTGGAGAGATACGCTGTACAAACTGTCCCATAAAAAACAACTTTGGAAAACTACGAATTTATGAAACGCACTATCTTTCGATAACTTTAAGCCTTGTCCCATAACAGAAAAAAAGTTGTTTCGAAAAACTTACATTTGCAAAAGCAGAATCTATGTCTACATATGTTAAATTCTGATTTCATCTCTCTTTGAAGAAGTTTTTGCCACGTCATTGTGTAATAGTTAACCATGACAGAAAGAAATACAAATGTTAGAATAGAACGTGTTCTTTAATAAGAACACAATAAACACGAAAACTTCAATAAACATTGCGTCAAATGTACTTCGTCACAGGATTAATATATATAATAATATTAACAATGCTTACCCTGGTTGTCTATTGATTTCTCATTATGAAATTTAGGTTATTAAGTAGTCTACGTAAATATGGTCTACTATTTCCATCATCGTCAAATCAGCAATTTATTTTTTGAAAACGAACCAATTTCAGATAGCAAATCCAACATGGTACTACATCTTGCAACAATTTTTTTTATGACTAAGCAAATTCTAGCATCTTTTCATTAAATGAATCCATTCCTTATTGTTCTCAAAATTTTTAGAAACATTCGATAATCTTCCGAATTTAATATTCAGAGCTTCTCTTAATTAAGCTACACAGTACTGAATAAAGCTTCTGTAGCAATTTTTCAGAAGCATAATTAATACTTCAAAAAACACAAAAATTAATAAAAATCAAAGGAGATACATTCAAATATTCATAACTATTCATTTCGTGCATTAAAAACACACCAATCATGCAAATAAATAAATAATATTTCCAAATAAACAGCGAAAAGGTTTCGAAAACGTATAGCAGAAACAAGAAGAACAAGTCTTTGCTATCTGTTGGAAACACTCCAGATCGCTAATTATTAAAATAAATAAAAGAAAACAAAAAGAATGATGATAAACGCATGGAATCGCCAAGAAATAGTGGCAGCATCACGATACGACGTTTACAAGTCAAATAAAAAGCAAGCCAAAGGAAGAGAAAAGGAGCAAGCGAGCACAATCTAAAAACAAACACAATGTAAAACAAACCAAACTCATTAAAACAATCGCTCTCGAAAAACAAATGAACTAATCTATTTATCTAGGGAAAGATACGTGCTAATGATTTGTATGATTTGATGAATTTATAATAAATAATTAATAATTTCCTACACTTGATAAAGTATACTTTTTCGAAGGTAAAAAGACAACTGATTATCATGAAGAAATTAATGCCGAGGTGTTTGAAAGATGGTTTCATCAAATATTGACAGTGCTACTAGACAATGCTGTTATTGTTATGGATAATGCTACATATCATAGTCGTAAAATTGAAAAAAATTCCATAACAGCATCTAGAAAACTCGATATGCAGACTTGGTTGAAATCAACAAACATCGAGTACGATGAAGAGATGGTTCGATCTGAACTTCTTCATTTAATTCGCCTTAATAAAGTACAATATAATACACCTGCGACAGATGAGATAGTCAGAAGTTGCCACAAAACTGTGCTGAGGTTATCACTTAATCACTGTGAACTCAACCCAATTGTTAGTGTGGGCTTAAATAATGCAGTGGCAACTAAGAATACCTGATTCAAATTAGCAGATGTGAAGGTACTTTACTACAGACAATCCAGAATGTCACTACGAATAATTGGAAAAACTGTGTGGAACATGTGATTAAAAAAGAAAGAAAAATGTGCGAGTCAGATGGATCAATCGATGATATAATCGAGCCATTTATTATATCAGTGAGCAAAGGTAGTTTAAGTAAAATGGAAAGTGATAGTGAATAATTATTTTAGAAGATAATCTAATGTATTAACCCCCAGATATTGTTTAATATGTGTACGCTATATTTAATATTAGTCTAAATTGTTGTTCGCCTGTAAATAATCGTATAAAAATAAAAATTGTAGTAGAATAGAGCAACGTTCAGAAACTCCTACTGTGTGTATTTGATCAATAAATATTATTCTGCTGTGGTTTCTATATTTCATTAATCAATAATTTATTTCTGTAATGAATATATAATTAATTGCGTAACTACAACTTATATAAAATCCTAGCTGGTTTTAAAGCCGCCGCCAAAAAGTAGCTTTGAATAATTTCATTGTGTAAACGCGTCTTTTCATTTTACTCCTCCGAATTAAAAAATGGAATATAGTTTAAGAGATTTTCAAACGCAGGACTGTTCACTTTACATATCTGAATTCGAAGAAAACAGTATGTGATAATTATTCCAATGTTTCTGTTATTTCACAATAAAATAAATATTGACAGTAGTTTGGTTTCAAAAATCGATGTAATGAGAAAATGCTTTATTTTAAACTACTAACATCTTAGTACTTTTTTGTTTAGTATTTTGCAAGTAATTCAATACTGAAGTAATATACAGCCTGTTCCGTTTAAAAATATAATAACGAAATATATCATATACCTATTACTACACGCATCTCTTAGCAATTATTACGTTAATTTATGATTAACTGATAACGATGTACTGAAAATCATGTGTATTTCTGGAGAAATAAAGCTTTCGAAAAACTGTAATAACTCTGGAACCTTTAACTTTAGAATAATAGTATCTTATTTCATAAGAAAACGCATCACTTTCGATGCTTACGAGCTTATAACACATCCTCTATGATTGAATTTATTTTAAACCATGCCTCAAATTGAATCTCGCAACAAAAGTTATTTTGAAAAATGTTGAAAAAGGCACATTCTGTATAAATATATTTCCATATTCAATGTGTACCAAGTATAATTTTAATTCCAAACAAACATACTTATATGAGCAAATAAAACAATCATTAGAATTTTAATTAGAATGTGTCCTCTAACGCGTCCGCTTGAATGTGCGTGCTTGTATTTCTCGGAAACTTCATATGACGTTGATGTATCACTATTGACCGATAGACAAAAGATTTTCGAAAAACAATTTCGTGCAAAATTATGCCACGCCCTTACTGAAAATGACATCGCCGATATTTGTTTTCTAAAATAGCTTTGCCCGGGTACCCTTTCCCTTTGATAATTGGAAGGTAAAATCGCAATATACTAGCGTTGTTTCACAGGTACAAGTTACGAAGAAACAACGTATTACAAAATATTGTGTCTACTACTGTTCAAGCGGGATAATAAATTTGAGACAATGAACATAACGTATATAAAATTTTCTTGTAGATGCAAACGAAATTCATAGAAGTATGCACGACATAAATTTGTCATTGGTTGTTTTTTGATAAATTTGTTTTGCAATAGATATCGAGGTGTAAAAAAGTTGGTTTAAAATTCATACTATATACAATGTATTTCTCCGAAAGTTGCATTTATAGATCCACTGGGACAAATAGTGCAATGTTAATTTGTCGACAGTGTAAGTTTTATTTCATAACAATGTGTCAATTTCTAACTTGGTTTGCTATTTTTCCTTCTAGCATAAACTTGCAACAATAGGTTAATTCTACAATTTTTATTTCCATAAGTTTGCAAAACTTTCCATTATCATTAGGTTCATTTCGCTATATTTTGTATAGTTACTTAGATTAAAAGTATACGTTGGATATAACAACAAGGGCTAGTGAGAAGATTTTAAAAACCTTTTGACTGCAAGCATCTATCAAAATTGTTATTGTGATATCTCACTGATAATTTCATATCCACAACTAAATAAACAGTATGTTTTAACAATTAGTTAAATTCGAATTATAAATAAGAAAAAAAATCATCTAATACGGGAAAAAATGAAACATACATTTTCAAGCACAATAAATAGAAGAATTCATGGTATTTGTGCGAAGTTATAGTGTTTCTAGAAGGGGTTGGTGACCTATTGCTTGTAGTACCTTTACCACGTATTGTAATATTCGTTTATGTTACTTCTACCTTGTAATTATAAATTTACAAGAACTTACGTAGTAAGTAGTTCAATGAAATCCCAATCGGTTCTTGAACACGGTATGAAGCGTGTCTCGTGTTAGCTCTGGTGCCCGTTTGGGTTGTTACGTATTCTGTTTTTTACATGTGCAGTTTTACAAATATTTCTATATATCTCTAATACACCAAGGACAATAACAATAACAATAATTCAATGAAATATTTTTTTTGTTTACGTATAAATCAAAAGCAAAAGCATGCACTGTAAGTTGCAATAATACATCTTAGATCTTATTTACTTACATAAATAGAAATATCGACAAGTAACCTTCAGAGTGTATTTACGTACATGTCACATTTTTTTGTACTAAACCTTACCACCTCACTACACTACCATATTTAATTTATTTTACTTTAAATAAATATTTTAGAAGTTAACACCTCACATAACTCTTCCAAAGATAGTGGTAAAACGTTTGTACCATAGTTTCCGTTGCGTTGCCTCCAAAACAAAACGTTAAATTGAGGTGTTAGCCGATATAATCCCCGTGATGTACTACATAACTAGAAAATGGCCCAGGTTCCAAAGTCCCAGGAACAGCCAAAAAACAAGTCAAAATATACATGAATATTTTGACCAGTACATATTTAGAGGCATGAATTTAGGTAATTACTTTGTGAAAATTGTGTCTGGAAGTCGTTAAGGGTAAGTGTAGCACAAAGTTGACAAGAAGTTAAAAATAGCCCCTTATTTTCAACAGTACCCTTTGATACCTATTTGTACCGTGCTTCAAGTGCTTACATTTTTTATTCTTATTTCAATTATAATGGATGATGATTTGCCGTTTATATTAAAAAGGATCACTCTAAATCAAGCACTTGAGATCGTATTTGAAGATTTACTATCCGATGAGGCCTCGAATGTGGATAGCGGTAAATCGGGTGACGTACAAGACTCTTTGAATGATAAACCTTCAGAAATAGTTTATGATTCGGTTTCACATGTTCGAGGATAGCAGTTTTTTAATTTATTTATTTTTTTTTAATTCTATAGATCATATAATCTGCATGCTGTTATTTTAATGTAATACAATTCAACCTTCAGAAATCAAATAAAAGCTTTACTTAGTCTCAATCTCCTCAAGGGAATAAAACTTTCCCCGAGTTATCGGGACTACTGGTTATCTACACCAGATTTACACGATACTTTGCAAGCTTTATGATGAACGTCAATAGATTTGGTTAGTTATTGTCCAACATACACCTTAACGGCAAAAGGGCAATGCCAAAATGTAAAGATCGTGCATTCGACAAAGTATATAAACTCATATACATATTCCAAAAAACCACAAAGCATGAGTGCAAGTATAGGCTTTGTCTGACAAATCAACTTCTTTCTGATAGCATTCGCACATACTTTTTTAAAGAACCTATAGAAAAAAAAAAAACATAATTTATCACCTCTCTTAAATCCACAATCAACTGAATTAACCTCACATTTTCAGCAATTAACAAGTAGGTACAACATGTATAAACAGATCTTTAATCCTTTATTTAAACCATGTTTGAAAGTCTCAATTCCTTTTCAATCTACAGAATGACGATGTATAAAACACTGTGTTGCTCTGACTTTCTGTGAACTACAAAGACATCGTGACAAGATGAGATTCCCCAAATCCAAACCGAGATCCTCGTATTTAAAATGGAACTACGATGCAGAAATGTTTGTATTCGCCAAGAGATTGGATAAAGAATTTAAGGAGGTTTTGCGAAGAACTCTAATACATCGATCTTATGTGAAAAACTAGAAGAATAACGAAAGGAATGGTGTTGAAATTGAAGATAATTCTGCTTTTATTGAGAAGGGTTACATCATTTCGATCTATATGAAATAGGAATTTAAAGATATCGTAAATTGTTTAAAATGTGCTTTAAAACTGAAATGCTGTCTTACGTTGCTTTGCGTATAGGTTTACTTACGAGATATTATTTTATGCAGCGATTTCCCAGTGGATGACGCAACACTGGCGAACACATTTACATTGATCGTAGCTGCTTTAGTTTTCTGGTAAATAAAGAGTAAAGAAGTTCGTAAAAAATATTTTTAGTAACCTAATTAAGGGCATATACAATATATGAAAACTAGATAATGCATTTGGATATTTACGAGAGAGCAAGACCTTGCAATATAAGCGAAATCAACACTTGCATTATACTCTAATAAGGAATTGTTAAGAATCGAATTTGGGGAAACTATTGATAGTGCGAAACATTCAGCAGTTTTAGATGCCGTATAATGAATATAATCCGTTTAGCTGGTAGAAGTAATAAATAAATTTATTATACGTTTTTGATAATATTTCATATACAAAAGCATACTTGAATAATTTAACTGAATTTACTAACTAACCTAGCTGAACAGATTTAGTGCGGAGATTCCAAAATTAATTATTAAAGATGCTATATGCATACAGTATATCTGCGGCAATTCATCACGCATAAGGTACATACGCATGATCGATACCATTTGAGGCTTTGTTTGTATTTGGATAATCTATTATACGGTTGGAAGGGTTGCGAGCCAACCGTATAGGGTGAAGTCATTAACAATTTGAATGGCGAGGGATAATTGATATCAGAATAAAAGGTCAGCGAGGTTTGTGTCAGTGATTTTTTATTCTCAGCGGTGCACCCATTTCTTCGTGGCGAATGAATGGAAGCTGTAAAATCCGTTACATTTCGTATTACAGACTTGGAATGGGTGTATAAGAACAGGTAGACGGCAAACCGCGCGACTCAATGTTACATACGTAAGTGGCGATCCGCCTGCGCCTCTGGTCGACATATGTTATGGGCGGTGGCAAATCAACTCGTCGATGACATCTCTACCGACACCCGATGCTACTACTGAAATTATTTCAACTTCTGTTTATGTTTTATGGAATGATGTGAGTATAAAAGAAGCATTTACATGCCTCTTCTATACTATAACAGATATATTGCTGTTAATAGATAATTATATTAAATGATTGCTTTGTTAGGAGGAAAAATATGTTTTGAATAATTTTTAAATCGTTAGTTGCCAACATGAGAGATTAAATCAACAATCACATCTACTCAGAATCCTTTTTTTTTAAACGCTAGGATGACTACAATATTTACATAATACATGTAAAAATTCGTTTTTTCTTGAAAATCTCATTAAAAGTGAATTTTTACGTATGATAATAAAATTTTGCAATATATCTGGAGTACTTATGTACAATTTGTTTGTAAACGACAATGGGTGACCAGTTAACGAACATAATCCCATCTAAGACTATGTTCGTTAGCTGACCATGGATTTTCCACAGATTTTTATAGGAAGCGACTTATTCGTCCCGAAAGTCCAAAAACTACAGGATCTAAAAATTGTGAATGGCAGTCTTGTTGACCAATCTTATTGACTTCGACCTGGTTTGGGTTCAATTGAAAGACTCTTGGCAACTTCCCATTCTCCCTAAACGATCATTACTGACTAAAGTCTGCCACTTTCCGTGCGCTCTACCAAATTAGCAGAGACTAGACAGACTCGTGTTTATTCGTCTCATGAGAATGAGTTCGTGTTGCCTACTGACTTCCCCGAGAGTCGACAAAACACGAGTCTGTCTAGTCTCTGCTAATTTCGTGAAGCCCATGGAAAGTAGCGAACTTTATTAATGACAGATATCGGTGTTCGTTACCTGAACACATGTTCTTTGTGCAAACAGAAAATCCTTCCATGTTCGTACTAACTATAGGTCCGCATTTGGTATTTTGTATCCGACGACCTAATCCCTTGTTAGCCCAGCACAAACTGGTCCGACACGCTTGCCAGCTCGATCCACTAACAAGGGTACACAGGCAAGTGTCCTTCACCGATTTAAATGAAACAACAATAACCTTCTTAGCTGCTGGAGCTCTCTATCGGCAGTATTAACATTTGCTGTTTGCTTTAAATCTCCAAAATTAACACATGTCAAAGAAAAGGCAAGGTAAATATTTAACTAAACAGTAGCAGCAAATGATAACGACAATAGTTTTCTTCTCGCAATTATTCCTCCATATTTATTTTAAATTTGAAAATTTTTATTTGCAAAAAAATGCAAGAGATATATACAATTCATCCACGTATATTAAACATGCCAGAAAATAGCTCGATTTTTGGAAAAAAAAAACAACTAGAAAATTGTGTACCTAGGGAGGTTTCTTTTCTTTGATAGTCATTTTGCAAGTTTTCTACATCCATTCTGTTCTGATGTGTTGAGGAGAGTGACATAACCTTGCTGCAGACTTCTATTGTACTAATTCCTTCCTTTATTTACTTATTGATGGTTCCACATGCATAAGTGTTCTTTCTTTTTAAATATTCCATGACGGTTATACTGGCGAAACAATTATCAATAAACACCGTGAGGATGTGAAAATTTTCTTTTACGTAGTTCTTAATATATTTATTGTACTTGAACAAAAAATCAGTTAATACTTCCAGCATATTGTAGACAAAATAGCTTCGAATAAAATTTTTCAAACTCCATAACGCTTTGGCACCCAGTGACTTCTTTTTGTTTCCAAATTTGAAGGAATGCTTCAGCGGACAACGGTTCACGTCGAACGAGGAAGTCCCAAAGAGATGCCTATTTTGAGGGCCTACTTTTTGGAGGGCTTAAAAAGCTGGTAAAACGCTTGGAAAAGTGTATGGAGTTAAACGGAGATTATATTGGAAAATAAAGTAAGTAATAACTAATAAACTCTCTTAGTTCAATTACTTACGTACGATAACATGACGCATATAAAAAAAACACACCTTGTGTAAGTAATTTCTAACAGCAACGAGCCAAAATCGCTTTTGCTTATTAATGTATTTGTTACGTGCCAAAATATCCGCTGTTATAACCGCAGAAACTGCAACGGAGCGATCTGAATGCTTCACACTACTTGAAATGCTACACTACCGTGATGGAATTACACTACTAGATATGTATAGAACTGGATTTTATTTGTCGAAAGTTAACGTTTCTTTTCGCAAGCTCACGCTATTCAAGTTTTAGCTTCTCCATTGACGAAATATCCTTTCAATGTAAATTTCGCACAATTAGCTATTTCTGAATTATATACTGAACGAAAAAGGTACGTAAATACAATAAAAAGTACGTTAAACCAACTACTGTTTAATCAATGTTGCCCCAACGAACAAGTTTACCATTCTAATAAATGGCGGTTTATTACTTCGATAAACACATACTTTCGCTTAAACTTATACCGGGTGGTTTATCTTCAGACGACTGAATAACTCAGAAACCAATTTATTTAATAGTAAAAATTTTATCATATGAAGGAGAAAGTAGATTGTAAAGTCCACGTTTTGATTTTAGAAGTGCCATCGATGTCATTCGAACATTAAGTTAGTTTTTTTCAAATGAAAACTTATATTTTTGTTATGTATGTTATTGTTTATGAAAAAACTTATCTGAAACATTTTTTTTTTATTTAACAACTATTTACGGATACACACATTCATAAAATAATAAAAATGAATAGAAGAAAACAAGTAGCCTTCGCTTTAAAATGAGAGGTTGCACGACGGAAAAAATGTAACGGATCAGTTGTATATGGCAATGAGAGATGAATCCTGAGCCAACTCGGTCGTACATACGTCATACGTGCGAATCGTATTCCCAGCTCACCCTTAGCATACTAGGCGAAGTGAGGTTGCACGGAGGAAAAAATGTGGCAGGTCAGTTATATCTGTTGCTTAGAGATGGTTCCTGAGCCAACGTCCGAAACTTGTTCCCAGCTCATGCTGAGCCACCAGCCAAAGTAGGAGAACTGGAGAAGATGCATAGTTGTATCTGTCACTTGGAGGTGGATTCTGAACCAACTTGACCGTACGTGACTCCACTACGCGCTATACGTGTGAATCGTAAGTGGACCAGTTTCCTGTGTTTACTAGTTGCTCTAGTTAAGTATGGAAAAATTAATGGTAGCAGAAATGGCTTGAAATGGTTTTAATTTATGGACAAGTAGGCAGAAATGTAAATCTACTGATTTACATGTACTACGACTTCCGCAGAGAAATTCATCATCCCGTGAATCGTTTTATCGTGCTGTACAAGTGAAAAAAGTAACGTAAGAGACCGGTAACAGGTAAAAGGAATGAAGTTGCTAAATTAGCTACTGTTCAAATTAACCCACATATTTCGACTAGGTTTCTCGCGGTTTTGATCATCGTAAAGCAGAGTATTTAGAATACTACAACGGCATAAATTCTTCAAATGCTTCACGGGGATAACCCTCAAAGCCGAATTACGCTTCTTTGCATAAAGAAACATTAATACTTACATGAATTGCTTATTTAAAGAAAGAAATGAAATATGTTGAGCTTGAAGGGGCAACTAATTCTTTTATTTCTTTTTAAAATATGTGAACGTGCTCTAGAAATAACTAATTAAAATCGTGCTTATTTAAAACATTCACTTATAAACTAATTTCTAAAAACGAATGGAAATATGAGAATTAATAAATGCCTCCTTAAGTTCTTGAAGTTAGACTAAATACGTTAAAAGTAGCTGCTAAGTAGTAATCATTTTTGGGACATAATATGTGCATATGAAAGGAGAGTAAAATTTTTGCCGCAAAATTATTTTTTCGAAGTAATTTTTAAGTGGTGACTGGCGGCTGCTCTACATATGGGGTTTAACAGATGGTCGACCCGTTCTTCACTAACATTTTTTTGCTTAGTTTTAATGAATTTTGCATATAGGTACGGTCATTATGAGCACAGGTGAAGGAATCATGGTAGAAAAGTGTTGATAATTTCGTAGTGAGTGTTATATAAATATTACATAAATATTTACAGAATGAGGTTATTTACAAACTACTTAATTAGAAAGTAAAAAATCAGCTATTTATAACTTTGATAAGAAAACATTAATATGTCACAGATGCTCTGCAATCGTATATTGTGAAGTTTACGGGCAATTATTTTGAGTTTCAATAATAGTCTTTTTCTGCTAATAGCAACTAGCACATTTTGCTTGTGGCTTTCAAAAAATAAAAAGTTTTAATTTGGACTTAGATAATTATGTATAATCACTCGATATATAGTGCGCTTTTTACCCTTATTTAGTCAATAAATCACCGTGTGAATTAAGAGATGAAACTGCATAATTACTGAAATCATATCTGAAGATGTCCAAGATATACCATTCTTTTTTAAGAATTTTTATTTGCTGTCAGCGATAGTATCTCTTAAAGACACTTGATATATTGTACCACCCCGATTTACTCTACAGTCATTGAAAAGTCAGATTGAATATTCTTCAAACCAACAATGAAACTGCACAGTACTCTGTGGGAGTCGATGTCGAGATTCTAGCTGGGGATGAACAAATAATTTCATCATTAACAGTGGATCAATGAGAAAATATACGAGAAAAACATCACATGGAGTACAGAGAATAGCATACCAGATCATCATCTGTTATTTCCATATCAACAGCGTATTAGAAATTCAACGTCTGAATCAATAACATGTACCAAACTTAATAAAACCGCTAAATTTTTGGATAGCTTTGGTGTAAGTATTTGCGACGTTTCAATAATAACTTTTGTCTTTGACTTCGGCCTGCGAGGAATCCTGGTGACTATCTGACGTCTTCACCTGTTTTGACTTGCCCTGATTTTACACACGAATTTATCATTCAGACTGACACAATTGATCACGGTTTAGGCGCTGTCCTTTATCAAGAAATTGAAGGTCAAGGGAAAGTGATAAGTTATCTTAGTCGATCACTTACACTTTCAGAACGCGAGTTCTCTACCGTTGAGAAGGAATGTCTTGCGGTCTTATGGGCGATAGAGAGACTTTGATCCTATATTGAAGCTTCCCGCTTTACCGTCGTCACCGAACACTATTCTCTTTGCTGGCTAAACAAATCGAATTCACCTTCTGGCAGATTAACTCGATGAAATACTATGTTGTACCTGATGCTCTCTCTGTCGTGCTGTTCCTCGTTTAGAGATTGTCAATCTTTCCGTCCAGTCAGGATAAATGTTATCAGAAAGTTTTAGATCAAATTGAGACACATCCTGAACGATACCCTCATTTCCAGATTATTGACGGTATTTTAAGACGTTATGTGCCTTCTTCAAGTATTTTTTCAACAGAAGAATGCCATGCCGTTACACAAGCGTGTTATGATGAGTGATCATTTAGGTGTCATTAAGATCCATGCTCGGGCGTTGCAGATGTTATGCTCGATAATCTGAACATTCCCGTTCTCCAATTAGTTCCGACTCAGGAAGTGTACTACACCTCATATGCTAATTTTTTAAGGTTTACTAAGCCACGTCGGCAGCTTGCGCTTGAAATTTCTAAAGTTTCATAGTTGATCTTTTCTTTATGCATTGCTATCGTATAGGTTGATAATTGAATATTTTTGATTAGCTACATATGTGTCACAGTAGAGTATAGCTCATAAATATACATCGCACGGTAGGCATGTCCCCAGCACAGAGGGCAGATATATAGATACTAAATTGATTTTGGTTGTCAATGTACATATTTAAAAAGAAGGGCTTCCAACAGCAGAAATCATATTTTAATTATATTGCTTAGTCACTATTTTACAAAATTATAATGTAATCATGGAATATCAAAATTAACCGGCAATAAGTAAGGATATTCGAATTCGTTCTGTAGCATATTCCTTTTACAATTAATTAATTGTTATTTTTAACGTAGTAAAGGAGTAAGATACATTTTATAGTTAATAGGTAATTGGTGTTACAAACCAACATATAATTTTTACAGCAACGCCATATTGTATTCTCCTGGTAGGAAGACAAGAAGGATATTAAAAGAAAAAAGTATGATTAAACATATTTTTTCCGTACTCTACCTGTCGGTACGTATTATTGCTAGTAAATGTCAAAAATATATACATTCTAACGATAATATAATCAATTTTGATTTAATGCATTAAATTTCTCTCTCTTCTTACCATTTAACTTCTGTTTCCTTTATGTTTAAATTTTGCGAATGCACCACACGGTTCCGCTGAAACAAATTAAATTATTTAACTACAACGTACACATAATATAAGTATATTGAAATGGTGATCTGACTAAAATTGGCATCTCTCCGGGAAAAATCGAAATACAAAAGTAAATAAGAAAAATATAAAAAATTTGCAATTAATTGTACAATTAAAATCAAAAGAAATAACATTGCCAAAAAGAGTATAAAATTTATTGTACTCCAGAAACAGGATGTCGTCGGCGATTACTTCGTGAAGAGCCATAACAAAAAAGTAAAATACAATATATATTGTTTTACTTTTTACAATTATTCTGCTTTTACAATTTTTTTGGAAAATTTTGCGTTTGTCTAAAATAAACGACAGCTAAAATTTTTATCTAGTATTTTAAAAGATTTTCAAATCAATCTTCTACTCGCCGCAGTCTCTTAAAAAACACAGAATAAGAAATTCTTCTCGATCCCCTGTCCTGAAGATGCCGCGTGACCTGCTCCCAATTGATACATTTTTCCAAGTCATTTGAACTTACGTAGATACTCGTACATACTATTGCACGTTTGCATGTGTAACATTTTCGAAAGAAACATTGCTTGTTGTATAGCCAATAGGCTATATTAGGATTATCTATGGTTAATAAAGATCTTTTAACGAATTTGGGTTTCCGGATTGAAACCGCGTCGTAATTGCATGAGAATGCCGACGTTTCGCTCTCAATTTCATGGAGCTCTTTCTGGGCTGCTGCATGTTGCGTCGCTGCTGTACATTCTTCGTACAAGAAAAAAAAGCTAATAACAGCTTCGCGTTTTAAAAACATCACCAACAGTGTTTCCCAATCTGCTCATCACTGCAATGGGTGCGTGCGGTAAATGTGGTCTCACTCCTGGAGTTTAAACATAGGACGTGGAATGTGATGCTCTCCGAAAGATAAAGGCAACCTATCTTATTATTAATTAGATTAAATAAAAACTTACAGCACAGCCTATCACGTTCCTCCAAAAAAGATAACATATTACGTCTTTTCAGCAAGTCGAACTGTGGTGGTACCAACCTCCTGGTAAGTCCTGTCCAGTTTGTACGATAAGAATTTAAGAAACCTGAATTCGGTTAAGGTGTAAGCAGTCACATACCTGAAATGGATACCATACCAGTGGTACGTACTCTATCTTACTAAGGACATATGATAAGTGTTGTATAAAATTTTAAATAATTCAACATCGTTAAAGCATTTTTACAAACTGAGATATTTTGTGGTTTAAAGGTAAAGCCAGTATCAAAAAGAACACCAAGAGCTTTAAATTTTGTTTTCCGCGCCAAGGAAATATTACTGGCATTGTAATCAGTAAAGATCGCGGAGGCGATACGTGTTTACGACAACATTTCTCAACGTTGAGATTGAGTTTGTTGGACCTACACCAGTTAACAAGTTTATTTACATTTTCTTGTAACATGTTCACATCATTGTTAGAAGAAAGTTGTGCATATAATTTAACATCGTGGGCGTAAACTAACACTGAGCAACTAAGACTTGTCAAGGGATCATTTATAAAGAGATTGAACAAAAGAGAGTCCATGTTAGAACCTTGTGGGATTCCTGTATATAAGACGACTTCTCTGGTTGTAAGAAATATAACACTCACGATTACTTAAACATGATTTTACTAAGCCAGTAGCGGATGGAACAAAACTAAAGGAATCTAACTTAGAGAGAAACAGTGGATGCTCTATCGTGTCAAAAGCCTTTAACATGTCCACATAAAAACATACACCTATCCAACACTCTACAGAATAAATTGTGTGAGTCAAATGTGTAGCCAAAGAGCGACCAGTGATGAAGCTGTGATGATTGGCAGACAGATGAGGTCGAATATTATTATAAATAGAATCTTTTGTAAGCTTCTGCAAAATTTGACAGGATGGATATTGGATGATAATTGAATTAAGTCTCACCTGTTCTATGAATTGGACAATTTTTTTCAAAGCGTAGGGAAAACACTAGAAGTAATTGACAAATTAACAATTATTGTTAAAGGATACGCCAATATAAACCTTTAATCAAGAAACCTGGAATCATATCATACCTAGATATAAGTTTATTTGATGTCTTTAATGCGCTACCAAGGAAATGTAAATCCATTATTACTGATAACTAATTCAAAAAGCACGTTAAGGCTTTAAGGTTCGCCTGCTTATACTTTTATAGTTTTTATTTAACATATAACATTTATGTTTAAAATCTAAGTGGGACTAATAAACATTATTGTTACTGAACACTTTCTCGTAAAGACATATCAAAAACGTAACAATATATATAAAGTTGTATAATCTATGAATTACCATATTCGTCCATAAACGTACCGAAATACCCTTTAAAATTCGATTATACGTACTTAATCATTATTCAGAACTCAGTGCATATTAACACTAGTAATTATATGTTGGCGCGAGCACATATTTGCTTTAAGGTGGTGTAATTTGGACAAAATAACTTCATAACATCAAGGTAGCGTCATAAATTTTGATTTATAACCTCCGCAAAAGAAGAACAAGGGCGAACAACGATAAGTACCTAAGCGTTAATAGGATTATTATTCTTTTGGGATCGGATTTTTTCCGAGAGTGATTATTTTAACCAGATTCTTGTTAACTAGAACCCGAGTGGCCGACTCTACTATCACCCTGACCGTGTCCGTTCGACAAGATCCTTTAAAATTACTATCCAAGCCGAACACCCTTGATTTGAGAGCGATAGGAAGTATTTAGAACGCACGCTTAAATAAATATTGACAAAAGATCGAGCCATATTTCAGATCCTTACCAGATAACGTAAGTAGTAGAAACTTATATCACCAGAAAATATAAATTGGCGAAGAGACGATATTGGACATTCGATAATTTTGTATGATTATGCCAATTTAAAATAATTTTAAAATCCATTTTCGAAATGCCTTAATGGCCTCCGAATTGTAAATGTGAAACCAATAGGAAATATTTGAGGAAAGATTAGCTAAGGAGAAGAATTCGTTTTGAAATAATATCAGGTACTTACGTTTTCTATATTAATACTAATTTGGAATTAAATACAACACATCAGTTCTTATGAAAGAAATTAGCATATAATAATAATAAGTATAATAAGTATTAAATTATTTTTAATATATTTTCATGTATTGTTTCGGTTTTGTACCCTACACTGATCCTTATCTTTAATTTATCTGCTACCTAATCTTAAAAGTACGTTCATATTCTTATTCACTTTTCTTGGAAATGCTATATAGTATGCTACATGATATGAAAATTACAATACCAAGAACGGGTGCCAATTTCTTGGCCAAACTTTTCGAAGGTAATAATTGATTATAATTTTGTTGGGATGAATCAAGTGATGGTAGCATATCTCACACTTAATGCCGTCTTCTCTGATATTGAGGTAATAGAAAAAAGATGATCCAAATTTCATAAAACTCTTTAATAGATAGCTACTGGTTTCGAGCCATGCACAGCTTATCCTCGGGCATGCATAGCTTAAAACCGGTAGTTATTTGTTTAAGAATTTTGTGAGATTTGCAAAATCTTTTTTCCATTACCTTATTATGAATTACATACGCAGAGTCAACATGGATTATTATTTTCTGAGGTTAATGTCACATGTATCTCTTGCGAGTTTTGATGCAATTTTCACCGCTTTCTCTAGTCATAGTTTTCGCCTCAGAAATTATGCCTAAACTGAAAGCGTTATTTTAATGGAAAATGCCAAATGCTACTTGCATTACTATTTTCACATATCATTTGCAGATTGCCTGTTTATCTCTAAAAACTTATTTCGAGAATTTTGTAAAACGCATTTTGGAATTTTAAGAACATGGTTATGATTATTTTAATCCTAAGACTCACCTTTTGATTTTTTTCAGAGTGAATAATTTTTTTTTTAAAACTGCAGGGCTTAGGACAATTGTAACAAAGATTGGATTATTTTCATTTTTACAAACACTCGTTTCCCTAATTCTGTCGGCCAAAATTCTGGATTTTCTATTTGGTACTCATTGAGTGCTCTCTATCCTAGCGTCTCCTTAATCAGAACCAATCCACAATCATGTGCTGTTACCACACATGGACTAGGTAGGGCCAGAAACATCGTCGAAGAATAACCGGGGGAAAACTAATAAGGTTCAGGACCGCCACCTTCGCCTATTGCTGATTTATGATTAGGTAATGAAGGTCGTTCTGTGACCTTCGAACCGCTTATCGCTATCAGAGCTTTCAGCTTGCATTCTTATCGACCACATTTTGCGTTACCACTTACAATCAACGCCAACAGAAACATTTGTAATAGTGTAGATAGCGAATGCAGTTGTCGTAGAGTGGTATAGGGTCGTGTTAAGTGATGAATCTTGATTCTGTATAGGGATGCATGGCTGCATGAGGGTCAGACAACGACGTGCAATGTTCAGTTTCCTGTTGAAAGGCGTGTGCATCGAACCGTGTGAGTTGTGGTATGGGGTGCTGCAACATATGAGAGTCTTAGTTAATATTAATTCGAGGCACCATGGACACCCACCGCTACGTTGATGAAGTAGTAGAACGCCATATTCTTCCGTACCTTCAATAACTCGAAGACTTTTCCAGCGGGATAATGCCAGTCTTCAGGTAGCCAGAACTTCTTCGGTTTGAAGAAGCCTATGTAAATATTTTGCCATGGCCACCCAGATATCCTGACCTCTCACCAATCGAACATATGTGAAACATTATCGGAAAAAAAACTGAGGAACTTAGCGAATCCTGCGCAAACACTAGAACCTCCCCAGCATGAATTGCAGGTTAGTTGGGACACCATACTCTATCGGCTAACTGCTGGAATCAATGCACCTACGAGTGAGGTAACCGAATACATTATTAATACAAATAAAATTAAATTTTGATGACCTTTTGTTTTTTTTTTTTAACTATAATCAATTACTATCTTTGAATAGTTATACATTTCTGCTAAGTTTGGTTAAAAAATTGGCACCCCTTCTTGGTGTTGCATTTTCATGTCAGGTAGTATAATTGGTACCTCAGTTACTTATTTGAGTGTTTCGTTAATAATTCTTATTTTTTATTTATTCAATGCAAATGAATATAAGTAAACTTGATCAAGGTCCGTCAATCCGTAACTACAGTAGGTAGTTACTGTATTTTACAAGATAGATGCTTGAAATTTGAGTTGTTGAGCGGGTTGTAAAAACGGTTCAAATTTACGACAAATGGAAGAGAAATGGGATATCTCCTTAAGATGCATTATGTATTTGTTTCATTTATATCTTAAGGTGGCCTAGAACCCTTGAAAATGAAAAAACCGGCAAATTATAGGTAAAATCATTAAGTGCGGACCATACGTATCTTAATATAAAAAATGGTTTATTCATGGAAAAGAATATCATTCTTCAATGAAAAACTGTTACTTGCGTCGAATTTAGACCTCTCTATACAAATAAGAATTGTGCATGATATCTTAGCTTTAGTATAAATGCAGCTGTTCTGTCGATATGTAAGAAGTGTGATAGAAGAATTTAACACAACAGTTTAAAGTGGATAGAAAGATACTGTATTTCACGCGCACTATTTAAAATCTATGTGACAGTCGAGGAAAACGTGCAGAAGAATTAATGTTAATGTTGGTGGGATGAGTCTTTGAACGCTACAATTTGTGGATGGTCAAGTTATTATGGCCAATGAAGAATACGATCTAGGATACATAATACGAAAAATCCTATGGAGAATACAATAGATGAAAGCTCAAAAGAAAACATCAGGAGCATGGACCACCCCGAACATGAGGAAAATCCGACCATAGGATTACATTATTTAAGATGACCTTCTAACCTGAGTATTTTATATCAGTCGTAAGATTTACTTTCTTTCGTTTGTTTACTATATGCTTTAACTATCTTGTACTTTATGCTTGCAGAGGCTTTCGGGTTTTTATCAGAAATTGATGAATCCACTTGGACTGGTTCTTTTACATTGACGTTCTAGCTGGTAGGAACTTAATCTTCAAATGTATAATCGGTGAGCGATTAATCGGAAAAGTGCAACGAATATACATATCTGGGGGTGAACTAATTGACATATTTAAGAAGGATTATGGAAAACCAGCAAATCAAGTGGTTTAAACAAAATACAAGACTGTCAAAAAATATTGTGTAACAGCTACCACCAAATTGCAGGAACCTTAGAACAAAGGCAGTCAATGCCAAATGCATTGACAGAATAACGTAAAAATTGGATGTCGAAGCCGGTTGTAGAACGTTTTTAAACACATTTACAGGATTTCGCAGTATCAATCAGCCATATTTACTCTAACAATGAAATATGTATTTGACATAACACCGAACAAAATATGTTAATCGACCTATATCCGGAAATAAGATACTCTCCCTGTTTCCGTGATGAAGCGCCTTTCCTAGTTTTAGTGAATTATTTAATTATATATATATATATATATATATATATATATATATATATATATCAGAAAAATTAGTGGACGTTCATTACGTGTACTTTTGTATAATTATTGATAGTAGTGCCACTAATGGAATAACCAGAATTTCCACCTTCTCTCAAATGCATGATGATTAATCGCAATAGTGCTATTGCATCATGTCCTTCTATGCGTGGGAATTTACGAAAAGCCACATGTATGTGACCAGAGTCAACACACACGATCAATCTGTTGAGCGAATTCGTGATGATAAAATATTGCAGATACTGAATATACACGGTTACCTCTATCCTGTGTGCCTTTTGCCAGACTGTGGACGTATTGAAAATTCTTTGTGTTATGTTAAATTAAATGAGATAATTGTTTGTTAATTTATGAAGAATATTGGACATAGTTTCCATTTTTACTTGCAACTCAAAAATCGTTCATTTGTGGACATAGACTCATTAAGATATTTTATTCAGAATTATGTCAGGTGTTCTGTAGTAAATTTATTGAATTGGCACTGGTGAATCCTGTATATAAGTTAACTTGTTGCATATATGAAAATGCTAAATCAGGCAAATATTACACGAAAGGGCTATTTTTTAACGATCAAATTAAATCTACATCTTATATGTTTATAATTGAATGTAAAAAGGTAACTAACAATAGACGTACATGTTGTCACTGCCCAATAATTTAAAAATTCTATCGTGATTCAGGTACATTATCTTCAAAAGCGTGCATCAAATTTCTTTGTGTAAAACAATTCTGCGTTATAATATTCCTCGCAGCCTCTAATTTTTGCAACCACAAACGAAATTAAAGTTCTCAGTAACAAAATCCTAATATAAATAAAATCGTCACGAAAAGCAAACACTCAATCCGAGTTATGTTTCAGTATTTTGTTTCCTGTACTAGTTCATACGTCCCATCCAATTATAGAACGTTATAGAACGGAACACCCAAATTGAGTGTATCACGTTAAAATAATCGGTTAGCGTCATTGTAGAACAAAATTAAAAGAAGTTCAAAATCCAACACCCTATACCAATATACGCGTTTGGAACTACGCGACCTTTCTATTTGATATAAGCGACCATGTCACCAAGTGATTGCGAGAACGGTGAGAACATCTCGCCTTACGCAGTTCAACTTAAAGCCAGAGGAGAATAAAAAAGTAAAACGGTGTCTGTTTTACTGTAAACTTAGTGTAATGGAGTGTATTTAAACCCGATCCAATTACTTGTGGTTAAAAGATCGTCGTATTGGTATTAAACTACGGATGATTCCTCAATTTCATAATTTCCATAACAATAATAAATAATAAAATGACGATTTTTCATTAGATTGTAGTTTGTTTTCGAATTATAGGTTATAAATACCTATATCTGAGTAATTCGTTTTAAGTAAATAACAAAGATGAAAAGACAAAGGGAGTTTCTATGTCTAAAAAGTTCGTGATCACAAGATTTTAGATATTTTTGAAGAAATAATAATGCAATGGTGCATACGTATCATCAATTAAATCGAGTATTTTTTAATGAACATAGATCTGTTATCAACGTACATACATAGGGTATTGTACAGCAGTGTAATTTGTTACAATATGACATCCAGGTGTATAAACAATCGGACTTTAATAATAATATGCAAGTTAATTGATTGAATAAATTTGTATATACGTATTAACATATTAACTAGATATAAAAGAAATTATCTTTGATCTGCAAAAGATACGGTTCTCTGAATTGTTCAAAGCAATTAGAACAACCTAGAACAACAGCAGCAAATTTCGATTTTCAACAAGAAGGGGACTATACGGATCCTGCTTGCTCTATTGTTTGATAAATAAGGGATACGAGTTTCTAGAACAATTTGGATGTTGCTGTTTGGTCATATTCTTTGATATGTAAGAGATATGGTTCTAAAATTCCAGAACAACGCTTAGGACAACTAGAACAACTGTCAAAACTTCAATTTTCCAAAACAGAAGGGCTACCCGGATTTCGTTTTTCGACCGTATCTTTTGTTCTGTAAGGGATACAGGTCTAATATTCAGGAACAATATTTAGAACAACTAGAACAACCTGGTATAACTTTCAAAATTTCAATTTTCAAAAAAAAAGAGGAAGTAGGGTAAGCGGGTTTTGTTTTTTAGCTATATTTTTTGATTTGTAATAGATACAGGTCTGAAATTCTTGAACAATGTTTAGAACAACTAAAACAACGTGGAACAACTCCCAGAATTTCAATTTTTTAAAAAGTGGGACTGAGAAAGCCGTTTTCTTCAAATTTTTCGGCCAGTTTTCACATTTTTTGAGATAGAACAATATAGAAGAAACCTAAAACAACCGACAGAATTTAAATTTTCAAAAAAGGTAAAGCTAACTTTATTAAGTATTAACAATTTATATTATTTACATATGATACTAAATAAAGATTACCTTCAATCGTATATGCGTATACCTTGTGTGCGTTTTATTGTAAATCGAACAATCCACTTCTCTTACATATATCAACTATAAAGGGCACCTCAACAATTAGCTACCATTTCGGAAAAGAACAACAAATCAAAACGCCGTCAAACAAATAAATAAAAATGAAAATCCTTTTGGGCCTGTATTTATTTTCTTTATTAGTTAAAATATCAGCACAGAAAAGTTGCACGTTCATCAGAAATCACGATCTCCAATCTAAACTTACGTACACAAGTAACAAATCGGAAGTCACCAATAACAACATTCTTGTATTGTTTGCCTGTAATCAAAATAATAACAAGTCGATGAGAAATATGACATGTCATTCTGGTCTGTAGATAATACGCATTAATGAGTTGTTATAAGAAGTAATAAGCGACCGCCCTTTTTATTTTTCTATGCGATAGGAACCAAACAGAATGAGCTTTCTTTGTTATTATTTTTTTTTATCAAGGTGTAATTTTAATGTAAGTGTTTGTGATAATTTATTGGAATTAATAATGTAACGTAATTCTTGAAGGCTATCAAGAACTTGTTTTAAATTGCATGCATTTAGTATACATTACGTCTGCAGTTCTTGTTCTTATTTTAAAATTAATAGGTTCGTATTAAAATCTCTTAGGATAAGAACTTGCGTGCATGTATGTGTTTTTGTTTAACAACGAAAATTAATTGTTTACTACCTGAAGAACGCCTATAAATTGTGATCACAGTCATTTTGATCTGTTTAATTCAGTGGCAGCTATTTTCACTTCCTTTTCCAGTGAAAGAAGTGTTCCTTTTGGTACTTCTTCACAACTTTCAATCACTATTAGTGAACCACCATGAATAACTTTGGCTCTACTGAAGCAACTAAGAACTTTCTATTCCTTAAAATTGAGATGTTTTAATTTCTCCTTTGTTAGAAAATGTTCGGCTAAGCAAATACCTATATCCTGTGATTGCGATTCTATTTCTAATGCATCGATTTTATTTGCTATTCTCTAATCAAATATATATTTTCTTTTTTAAATCAATTTTTGAATGACTATAGTTATTATTTCTTTATGTGCTGCGCCTACTATAAATCGTTTTTCTCTGGTTTCCGAAGAAATCTAATGCTGATATTATTTGACCAGTTTACCAGCTTAAAAATATTGTCCTTTTTGAAAGCTATATAGTTTTCGCGAGTGTAATGGTTACTATCACTATATCGCTAATTTTAAACGCATTTTTTAAAAATCAGCTAGCTGCTGATCTGTACAATTTACTTTAAAATGGTCTGCATGTATCCGCTCTCTAATAGGGTTCTTATTAAATGACGGTTATTGCCTATAGTTATTCTTGATATCTTTATATTTTTATTTATCTATCATTATTATTATTGTCAATGATTTTTTGATATATTGATGTTTTCGTTGTGTTTAGAACCACTTCTTACTAATTTCTCTCCAACAGATATAATAGGCGATGGTTCATAAGCTACAGGAATCTGCTTCTAATGTTTCAGCAACTCAGAATGCGCACTATAGGTTATCGATACTGGAGGTTGAGACGAATAACATTCCATTCCTTCCTCTTTACGACAAATATTACAAATGTTTGAGACACCGACAGATCGACAGCAATGAAGATAGCTTACGTCTCTTCATAGACCGATCAAAAATTAACAAAGGAACTCGTGTTTCTTCTGGTGAGCTTCATTTAGTATGACCTAAAGATTGCAGATTGTGTGAAGAGGTAGAAACAACAACCTGTGTACTGACAGACAGCAAGTAAGTAATATTGAGCACTGAACCCCCCAGTAATGTCGATTCTGCTTCTAGACTTTCGCAGAGCTCCATTTTTATTCTTTGGGTGATGAGCCACAACGAGAATCTTGGTAACGAAGAAGCAGACACACTGGCCGGGTAGTGTCTGAGTATAACTGTACGTGTTGTAGAGCCCTCCATTCATCAAGAAAAAGATCAGAACTATCACCTATGAAAAATTCTTGGAAAGATGGGATGTAATTAATGTAGGAATTGCGAAACTGAAAACGAAACACTGGTACACTTCTTCTGCAAGTGTCAGGAGCCAACATCAATTAAAACGACCATGCTGGATGACCATCCTCTCATTGTCCATAACCATAACTCTCTTGATGTTTACTTTTACGTGTTGGTTGTTGATATCGGATTTGCTCTCATAGATGTTTTGATTGAGAGGAAGGTTCTGATTCTTCTATATTTATGTTTATGTTTTCTAATTCTAATTCTAATTTCGCTTATTTTTCTTCCAATCCAATGATTTATTATTCCAACTTATTGCCTGCATAAAATTACAGTCCTGAGGATCACAATAATAATAAGACATGAAGTTCAAGTCACAAATCGAGATAACGAATTGCAAATTATTCGAACTTTGGGCCTCTATAATTATGCGAACATATACAGACTGACAGACAGCATTGCTTTATTCCGCATTCAACTGCCAAGGAGTGTTCGTTTAATAATACATACTGTTAGTATTATTTATTTGGCGAAGGAGATGGAAGTAACCACAAATTACCTTAAGTAGTGTATTTGTGTTTTACCGTCTTTTATGTACGATAACCGCAGCGAATTGTATTTTCGGTCGAATATTCGAAATAATAGAGAACTATGTATTTTCGCGCTTCTTACAGCCAACTGATATGATGAAGCACACGCGATCATTGTACCCACAATGTACCACGAGCGATTCGTACGAATATTTTTTAGAAATTTTACCAGGTGTAAAAATTACGGTAATTCAGACGGTTGCATCATATTTTTATATACGTTTCTGCCTCAAAAATATGGAGGTATTAGCTCACATTTTTTAAATTGCTCTAAAAAGCTTAAAGATAATTGCATGATATTTATACTTTTCAAACACAAATAATTCCAAATTTACAGTAAATAATAATAATGTTTCAAAGAACATTGACATTGCCAGTGTATGCATGTAAGTATAAATAGAAGGTATGGAAATATATAAGTACAAGGTGGGCCAAATTCGATACTTTTAATAGGGAACTTATATTTCTAAAGGAATTAGACAAAAACTGACCTAAGCTTCTGGAGCTCGATTTTAAAGAGAAATCGATTGGTGAAATCCCTATTTTTATATCTTTCTTAATATAAGAGATACAGAGCGTTCTTTTAAAATGTGCAATTTTTAAAAACCCTTATAACTTTTTCATGTGAAAATGCTTGATTTATATAAAACTATATTATGGCGCTTTTTGACGCAGAATCCTATGGTCTACTTTTTTCTTTTTCTAAACTCCTACTTTTTGAGATATTATCAAGACTTGTGTTTCTTATATGGAACACCCTATATATTTTTACACTATTGAAAAGCATATAAAATTACCTTTAGAATGATATAATACACTTGATATTTTATTTAAACAATTTTTAAATTATTTGTTTTTCTTCATTTCACGTTATTTTAAGATGGCTATGGATGGTGGTAAATAAACAAATAAAAGATTTCAACAAGGCAGAAAAAAATTGTTTTAATATTAAATGTTACAAATAACAATTCAAGAAAGTAAGCTAAGGAAACTATTAATAGCATTACTAATATTATAGCTATAAGGAATTAAAAGGGTTTATTCGGTAAAAATTCATGATGTATTGAAAATTTGAAATTAATCATGACTAGAACTAAAATAAGTTGGTTTCTAAATTCTTACCGACATATTTAAACGAAATATTTACAGAATGTACCTTTGTTACTAAAAAATGCGTAAACATGATAAATTATAGCAAGTGTTCGAATTGTCCGCCGTTCTGTTGTAAACATAATCGACACAGTTTTCTTGACCACTGATCTATTTGCAAAAAATATTTGAATAGGTGATGTGCAATGCCGCGAATAATCTCGATAATTTCTCGAGCAAGATGTCATGGTCTAAAGTGTTAAACGCCTTGCTAAGGTCAGAAAATAAGCCAACAGCACACTTTTTCGAAGATTTTACTGAACCCACAGGAAAGATATATTTTACAATAGTCATTACTATGATTAATACTACTTTCCTTGTGTACAGGTATTTTCATTTCATTTGGAAAAATTTCACATTCCATGCTACAGTTAATTAGAAAACTCCAAGAAATACTCAATTAAATAAAATTTAAATTACCTATATGCATATGATGCTTTTGAGATATTGGCCGTACTTCCCAAAAATCCTAAATTATCTCAAAAACTAAATTGGATATGTATAAGGAATATTGAAACAGGGTGAATTGCAAAAATATGATAATATACAAGATGTCCTAGTTACATATGTTCTGTGTGGCGGAAACTGAGCATCCTGTGTATTTAATTTTATGTTATGCACAGGAAAGGCTTTTCTATAAAGTAATCAACAAATTATTTTCCACTCAGCAGTCACTAGATGGACAATCGATACAAATTATTAATTTAACAAACCGCAATCCGTCCAAAGATTTCTGTAAAGCATTGAGAAATAATTAATTTATTATATTCTTTAAGGACATAATACATATTTCAAAAAACTGAAAAAAAGCAGGGAAATTATGTTCACTTATTCTGTTATAGCAACATTCAATTAAATGGGTCAATGAACATCCAATTAATTGATTTACTGAAAAAATTGCGTGTGGTAGCGAACTTTTATATTTAATCGACATATAAAAAAGGGAAAGAGTGACCGACGAATGGCAATCTTCGCATGTTAGCTCGGAGGCATATTTATCCGATGCAATTATTTTTCAAAATAGCTTGCGTTGTCTCTGGTAATCGAAAATCAAAACATATGTTTGATATAAAATATGTTCAAATTATAGTCCCTGATTAGTATTAGTTACGTTTGGAATTCAACAACCTTCAATCCTCCGGAAATTTTCTTTTTTATATTTACCCGTGCCTTTAACATGGTACTGTTTAAGGAACTTAGCAAATTATATTAGTTTAGTTCTTAATTTCGTTCCTATATTTAGTACATTAGTAAAAAATTAGTTTAGATTAGCGAGGTGATAGTATTTTTCTTGAAACTTTTGAATCTCCTACTAAAGGATTGAAGGATCATTAGCGGTTTAACAGTTTGATATAAATTATACTTTTTCGAATGGATCATTCAGTGTATTTCGAAGCTTTTACAAGTATTCGAAATATTATCCTTAAAATGTGCAGAACTAAAAGCGGTATTAATTGACAATACAATTCTACATCGAACTAGATAATAATATCAAAAAAAATTAATTTTAGAAAGTTAAAAAATAGAAAAAATCCTTTCGCTTGATACTTCAGAAATGTTTAAAATTCGCGAACAATATTGTAACATTTTTTTAAGTGTTAAAGTTGTAAGAGATGTACATAAACTAAAATTATAATCAGGATCTTTTTGTTTTTCTGATGTAATTTACTGTGGTTCTAAAATAATCAAAACTTCCTGTTTTTAATTTTTTAATATTGTGGGATTGTGTAAGTGGACGCTATTTTGTTGCTATTTTTTGGCGGCAGTAAGACTTGAGATAGCGCACTCCTTAAAGTCTAGAGTACAGTAAAAGAGAAAGAACTATAGTTTTACTTTGCGCATATAAGACAATGCGACAATAAGATTAGCAAAACGTCAAAAGTAAATTCAACGATATGGCAACGGAAAACTATTCTATAATAGACAGCAGCCGCGAAAGCCTACCCTCAAATTATTTACCGTATACTTGTCACAACGTTGTAACATTCTTTCGTTTTTTCAACCCTTCCTTAATTACAAATCAGGGTATAACCACACTATAATACCCCAAAAATTATTCTTTTAAGAAACTCTTTACAAAGCACAATTCTATATGTGCGTAAATCTCAATAACACATTCAAGCTTAAATTGTTTATTATATCCGTTAAATATAGATGAAAGGGGCTAAATCTTACAAATATCTTTATTTAATAATTAAGGTACCAATTTCGTGTGTACAACACACAACTTCAGGCCCAGACTAAAACAGGCAAGCTTCGGTAAAATTTGGTAAAAACTTATCTCTTTTGGTCTGATCCTGAAGATGTGTGATTTACACAAGATACCGGTAGCCAATTACTAAATAAAGATATTTGCGAGATTTAGTCCGTTTTATCTACGTTTAAGTACTATGGAATCACACCGATTTACTAATTTCAGTTTATTATTTCCTTTCAAATGCAATACAAATTATATATGCATATACGCTTTAGGAAAACCTATACATACGAATGGGATGATTTAATATACCAAAATAGGAAATTATAAATATAAAGCGTTGCACGTTTTTCCAAATATACACAATAATTTGTATTTGTCTGTTTTTGTTCAGGTTAATATAACAGTGACTTTTCTTGGAAAACTTAAAAAAAGTTCATAGTTTTTTTCTTACTTTTGTGAATAGGAGCGATTTTCCAAATTCCGTTGCACATCATTACTGATATCATAAGCATTTAAATTAATCGCCATATGATTTAAATTAAAATGTACATAGTTAGCACATAAATAAAAGCTATTGTGCAAAACGTTCCACATGATATTCTTTAAATTAAATTAAAAACGAAGAAAAATTATATCTTTTTGTTGTATAATAACCAAAAAAGTGGTTTACTATCTTGTGCTTCGGTAGTACGACAAAATATCAAACGTTGCCACGCTATATTTTAACTCAGCGTTGTTAAAATCATTAGAACGTTTCTTTTGCTTCTGCATTTTAGTTGTTTACGCTGCTCTTTATTATTGTGCTTTCGAAAAGTTCTTTTAAGAACTCATTTACGGGTGCATAGCGTAAAAAAATGCCGAAAGCATTGTACAAACAAGCAAGAGAAATAGTTAATTCTTTGATCAAGTACTTTGGAAGTGAACGGGACAACAACATAAAATTATAATTCTGTTACAGCGTGTTGCTTCAGCTTAAATGTTAGTGTATCGAGAGTAAGTAAAATAGTGCAAACTGTGAGAAATAAGCAAGCATTGCCTTCACCAAAAAGAAAAAGAACTAAGACAAAACGAATAATAGATGTTGATTTTGCCAGCCAAACCTCCAATATGAAATGTGAGTATAAATATATGAAACATATAAATTATATTGACTTCTGCTTTAAGTATTCAACATTCTCTTCTCGGGTAATCAAAACAAAAAGGCATTTCTTCCCTTTTCTAAAAATCCCATTTTTAAAAATACTGGCTTTTGCTGGATGATGAAGAGGGCTATCACGTTGCTCTAGCTAATATTGACTTTTTGCAAGTCTACGTAGACAACATGAGAAATAGTCGTGTATCTTGTTAATGATACAACAAGCTGTAGTGAATTAAACAGATATTGTTACCTCAATTTTTCAGTGCGGGTTTAAGCGCGATTCTTAGTATGAGCGACATTCTAGTGTAAAACAAAACCTGTAAAATAAAAATTTGTGACATCATCAAGCAATAATGTATTACATTTTTGTAAATACATGAATTTTTCTGACTCGTCACATAATGAAAATATTAATTTGATCTAATATTTTGGTTATAACAGAAGGCTGAAAATTGTGTGTAATTGTAAGGTTGTTCTTAATTATTTTAATCAATGTGTTATTAACAGATGAAGACATAAAAATACATTCTTTTTTTCTACTGTAACAACCTACTTTACTTTAATGTAATTTTAATAGAATGCAAATTATTCGTAGTACTTTCATTCCTGTAAAATATAGGGAATAATTAGCAATAGACCACTAATAAATGGCATATCTAGCAAAATTGCCCGTGCAATATCCCCAAGAACAAGAAATTAATTTGAATGGTGTTTTGTACATATTTCATTATTATCTACTAACTTACAATTAACTGTTTATACTTTAATTACAGAAATTATTTTTTATGTTTGCTATTTTTCTTTTCAGTTGTACTGCCCATTAGACAACAAATACGTAATTTTATGAAAGAACAAAGCCAGATGCTGCCCCACCAGTAAATTAAGATTCTTAACATATGTTATAAGTTGTTTTTAATACTTCATAAGTTATGAAGAAGTATATTTGGATAATTCTATGGAACTGCGAGAAACGCGTTACTGTAGTTTCATTCCGTGACTACCTGTGAAAATGGAATTAGTTCAATTAATAGCAATAAAATGCGCTATGCTATGACATATATTTGTATTTAATTAAAGGATTTTTTAATTACAAAGTTATGGAACGTGCACGGAGAAAAAGATGTGTTCATTTTGACACCAAATATGTTATGATCTATCGCAACCGAGAGTAATTATTGCGACTGCGACAATGAGTTGTTATGATTACTATGACGTTCTAGTATAGTAGTGCTATCGCAACATCAACATTGTTACAAATTACACCAAAGTAATTACAAAAGCCTTCTTGCAATCATGACTGCAGTATTTTTCTTCGTGTGTGGGCCGTAAAATTCTAACCTCGAACTTCAAGCTGGTACGTTTGTTCTTAGCATAGAAATGACGAGGACCTATACGCAAGTGATTTGCTCATTTAATTAAGTACTTTTTTTGATTTACAAGATGCTAATAATAAAATAAAGTAAGTTTTACAAAACTTTATTTGGAACTTATATTTAGTGTGATACCGGTAAGACATTCGTTGTAATTTCTTTCATTGTAGTAGTTATAAATAAACAAAAATAATTTACAAATTGCACATTTTATTTTCCCCAGTTTAATTTTTTCTCTCGGTAGGGTGACCCATTTATGTTTTCTATTTTTTGATACAAAATAGAAAATTTAAAGCATCACAAAAATACCTGCTGACAATCCATCAAAGTGGACTACTTTAACTCCACACATAAACGCGTGTACAGTCAGAGGGCTGCAAAATTCTATTTTAACATCAATTCAAAATAAGGTCACTAAAAAATTATTTAGCAACTTTAATTATGAAGAAAGTGTAATAGCAATTTTACATACTAATTCCAAGTTATTACCCGTTTATTCTTTCGAGAATAAAATTTATCATCTTTGTTATAGAAAATTGTAGCATTTAGGCACGTACTTGAAATTTGGCGATAAACATCAACTAAGTATCAAGTATAGCACCAACTTATAATCTGCACAAGTGGAGCATTTATTCGAAGCATTCATACGTATGCACAAAGGTGTTTATTAAACTTTAAATATCATCAAACAAGAAGATGTAAGGTTAGTGTTTTTTTTTTTTACATTAATTATAATTTCCGTGTATACTATTTTATTCCTTTTTTTCTATTTTAATGAGACATAGGGAACAGGAAGTATCAATTTTCATCGGTCATTTGTAATGAGAGCTTTTTTACATTAAATGTTTAGATAATTGCTTACCCCTGTGGATAACGGTCTCCGCTAACGACCACAGAATGGAATTAATATCTCCACGGAGAAACCATTCATGACAGTCCATCAGTGTCATTCGACAACCCTCAAGGAGAAATTCCCGTTTTCTAGTAATTGAATTTTGTCGTCCAACCCGTTATAATAATATCAATTATTCCCATAATAAATAGCTACTGGCCTGGTTTTCCTCTTTCTATTTTAATTTACTGTAATTTAAATCTATTTCTATAATTGCTTTCGAGGTCGTACGAAGCAAGGACAATAATAATAGCGTTTCTAATGAATAGTATCGAAATATGATGTAATAATAATGTGTATGCAGTGCACATTAAACACGCACTATTTGATCTAGTGCCTATGTTTTAAATAAAATAATCTTAAAAATATCGCCTCCTTTGATATGAATCATTCCAAAATTTGTATCGTGAGGCACATTTAAAATAAAAAAAACAACGAAGTTTTGACTTTTCCTATAACAAAATTAAAAAACTATGTAAAGTGGCCCAAACTGACTTTGCAACATTAACATAAGTAAACATGAAATAAAGAAACATGAAGATATTAGCCTATCTTTGATGTGGTCATTTATAAAGCTGTAAGCTGTATCTTCTGATTTTCTAAAAATTTTAGCGTTGATTGTATAGTACCTTTCTATTATTAATAAATAAAGCAATTTCTGAAAACCACAAAAGTCCTTTCATGTGGAGAATGTTGCACCCCATTGTGCAAACTCGAATAAAGGGTGCCAAGTATACTGTTCGCAATTTTGTCTACTCTAAATTATGATAAACCACCCGCAACGTTATAATAGCGAAAAGCATTAAAGATATCATCGAGAAACCTCACGTATCGCACAAACAACACTTTAAAAATATATTTACGATAGGTGTAAAGGCATAAATTTTAGTTCTCTGTCGCCAAAATTTCTGTAACTAACACAGATAAATGGTAGGGTTTGAGGAATTAATTAATCTAAAACGTACCACCAATAAGGATATCTTAATATCTGCATTATCTCCATCTCCTTTATCCCTCCGGTAATCGGTAGGGTTTGTAACGCGATAATAGCCGATACCGTTGCCGTTTTATGTGTGGGTTTCGATCGACGTAATGAATGCAAATGAGCAATTTTCATAAAATTACGGTTTTCTAACGAAGGGTCGGAGATACTTAAGGGGTTAACCATATATGGCTTAGTGGGTGGTCAACTCTTAGTTCCGCATGCGGCACCACGCCCACAAGCCAAATATTTTCGAGGGTGATTGATGAAATTATCAAGGGTTCCTTATTGATGATCGAGTTGCCAATTAACTAGCTCCTGTATATCACAGACAAAGAAATCGTCTTGGTTTATTATAAAACGTCACGCTCTTCAAGAAAGACACGCTTTAAGTTGACAGGAAAAAAAAAACAGAAAACTTTACGAGTTTTAACTAAAATTATGCGTATATGAGGATTCTAAAGGCTAAACTGGATCGAATCTGTAGATATGCAAACAATTTACACCAATAATAAAGTAATTACTAAAAAAAGTGCGTGTTATTGAGCGTATCCACGTAGTATCCATATGAAAGATACAATCTCTTCCTTGGGCAATTTGATGGACAATGTTTCAATTAAAATTATTCAGAAACAAGCCCTACGCGACATAAAATTCTATTTAATTATACAGAATGGTTTCGCATTGCGCAGAACAAATTTAGTTATTATTTGAATGTAACATTCCATATATTACTGCAGTTTTAAATGCTTCTCTTTAGTTCCGCTTACATTTCTTCAACTTCCCCTGTTAATTTTTGAGATAATTGGAATAATTCGAAATAGCATATTTACATGTCACAATGGTGATTCAAATTTTATTCAATTCAATATTTCTCAGTTTTCAGCAGTGTGCCAACAATTTTTTAATTTAATTAATTAATTGGTTAGACTCCACAAAATCATCTTCTATCTTCATCGCTGCCAAGTTTCACTCGCGTTATTTTTGTTTTTTTAATGGAACAACCTGTATAAGTTAAGATACTTTTTGTAGAGGTTTCTCTGTACCAAAATTGCGTGATATTTTAGTAAATAAAATATGAAGCTATACAAACAAGTTTTCATTTAGATACATATGGTGCAATTACAAACTTTTTCTAAGAACAGTAACTCACCGAAACACCAGAAGACGGAGCAACCAGTTGCGCTGGCAAACACAATGCATTTATTACAATACAGACTATCGACGGACGTAAATTGCAGTAGTCACTCGTTAGTTGCATAACCAACAAAATGCATGGAGTTTCATGTAATCTCACTCACGCAACCGGTAGCTCCGCCACCTTCCGCCACATCCTTTCCTAGAACCCATCTATTTTACAAGCGTATTTTTTGCGGTATGATCTTGCTATAATAACTGCATGCGTATAAAAATAAACAATTTTAATACGGAGAAAAACAGATCCTCAACTCGTGATATCTCTCTTGATTGATCTCTACTGGAATATATATGTATACTCCAGTAGAGATCTAGTAAGGAAATGCTTAGAAGAAACTGTTGTTTTGTTGATGTGAAAATTTTTGAAACTTAAACACCAACAAACAACAAATCTCTAGCATCTTTTCTTGCATTTCCACCTGGTTACCTTAAAACACCGCAGTTGCGCTTCCATAGCATGTCAAATGAAATACTGCCCTAAAGATATGTGGTAAAGCTAATATGTAAATGTTATTTTAGACGTACAAGTCAATAAGTACGTAGCGAGCAGCGAAATGAGGAAACTAATGCCCATTGGAATTCAGCTTAAAACGAATAGAATTATTTAAACTATCGCACACATAGCTTTTTCATCAGTAAAGAAAAATCAGAAAATAATGGAATATGTTTAAAATATTCCATAATTTGGCAGCACTCTATGTATTTTAAACAACAAATAATCTGCATAGCATCATATTTAATTTACTAAAGCACAACGCGCTGTAGCTATAGGAAAATGTTGATAAAAAAAACTCTTCTAAAAGAGTTTTCCTACTAAATTCCAAAAAACTGTACAGGTTGTTTCGTTTAAAGAAACTGAAATAACATGAATCAAACTTCACTGCGGTTTCGATAACTATTTTGTAAAATCTAGTTAATACCGCAAACTCTATTAAACTATTAACTATTAAAATAAATTCGTGGAAGACATCCGAAAATGAAGCAAAATAAAAGTGTTCCATAATAAAATAAAACTAAAGGAAAACTAGCATAGTATACAAGAACTGAATGCTTAGTGTGTACTTAAATAAGATCATTGTTATTTAGGCCTCCAAATATTTTTTATTTACAATGTTCCTTTTTAAATTGCGCAGAGAAGGAATTATCTTCAATCCACGTTGTGCATGCTTATTTGAATATGCTGTATTTTGTTTAAGTTAACTTTTCTGTACCAGATGCTATCTTTGCTTATTACTAAAATCAATGGCAGCACATTATTTTTTAGTCTGAAAATTGGATGTAGTTGGGTTTTATACCTAAGAGTAAAACTATTTAGCTGTTGCAGTATACTATATTATTTCTTTTACAATTCATACCACTAATTATAAGAAGCACTGTACATTATTTGGATTATAGCTGTACTTTTTTAACCCTATCTAAATACACTATTGCTATGTTTAAAAAACACTAAAATATAATTCGTAGAAAAAAATATTATTAATAAAATTTGTTTGACAAGTTATTTTTTATTATTTTCCACCATTTGTAATTTTTTATGGCAACATAAAATATGTGCAGTAAGATTTTTTGGCAGATTTGGAAATACCTGTAGATGGATATGTATTGCATTCATGGGGTTAGATAACAAAAAAAAATATTTAAATATATTTAATTAGTTAGTCCTACTACCTTTATCTTACACATCAGCAAAACATTGTTGGTTTTAACCGATTATTTATGTATTAAAGTAAATCTAGTTAGATAGATCGCACCGTAAATATGTCTGCTTTTCCATAGTTTGATCGAAATCCTTATGATGCTTAGATATGATAGGTAACGTTCTCATAACGAAGTTTACTGTCAATTCAACAACGTTCATTCGAAACGAATTCTTATAGCCCAATCGACTCAATCAACGGTTTCGTGATTGGTAGCTAAATTTAGAGAAACGAGCAATAGTAGAGGTATTCCTAGATCCCGTCTTACCAAATCAACCACTAATGAAGACTGATCTCTAGATGTGTTACTCACTGCAACGGATAATCCAACAATGTCAACCTCATTTGGCACTAGAAAATAACATAAGTTCGAAAGCTGTTACTCGAATATTGAGAAAAAAACAAATACAACCCCAATGAGATACATCTTCTACATGAGCTTAACGGAGATGATCCGGACAGGCGAATGTAATTTTGTAGAGCAACGATAGAAATATTTAGAAATGTTCAAATTTTGTTAACAATATGTTATTTTCTAACGAAGCTAGGTGTTGTCTTAACTGTTTTGTAAATAAGCATAACTGCCGTTATTAGTCAACTGAAAATTCACATTGAATGCTAGAAAATCATTCATCCCTAGAAACTTAATATGGGGGTTGGCATTATTGGGCTCCTATTTCTTAGAAAACAACTTAAAAGAGAAGAGTTAATTAAACTTACTTCGTAACCACATCATACCAGACATTTGAATGTTTCCTAATGGTAATTAACCAGATATGCTAAACCGTGATCAATGGTTACAACAAAATGGGGCTCCAGCAACCCTAGTAAGTTCTTGAAATTGATCATCTGTATCTTCGTAATTACTTTTTACAAAATGGATTTTTTATGAAAAAGTAACCAATTAATTCGCATCGCTGCAGCTAGGACGAACGTTGAATTTGGATTTTTGTTTCCGGCTTACAATCTGTCGAACATTATTACATGACACATTTATTTTTATTCACTAATGATAAATCTAATCTTATCCTTCTTTTTAAAATTACTATGTTCTTATTGTAAACCGCTATAAAATTCTCAGATTACATTTTATTTTATCTTATGCTATAACGTGCTAGTATGAAAGCTGTGTATTGCTAAAGATTAAGATTAGAATCAGTTAGGTAAAAAATAAGAAAAGAGTGTATTCAGCAATAATAATACTTCATTTTCAGTAATAACTTGATTATGAAAACTTATTTGACCAATAGCGATAGAAAATGTAATATTACAATAATTAACACATCCTTATTTTTTATATATTTGGAAATAACAATAACCGAAAAGCTTGCTTATATCAAACAAGTATTATAGTTATTGCGTTATCACAGTTTATACACCGGAGAAACAGCTTATGAATTTCCAGAATTTCCTTTTATAAGGAAATGAAACGGAAAACTAAAACAATGTTATATATACAGCGTGCTTTTAATGATGCAGTTCCTATTAAAAACGATCACCGTTCAACATGCTACCCAAGCATTTTGGAAGATGCGCCAAAGCTGATAACGATGTTTTCGAAAATCAATTTTTTATTATGTGCTATTTGTAATAAATATGGTGTTGCTATACTAAATTATTGAAAAAGGAAATTATAAAGCTACCACTAATTATTTCTGTAATGGCCGAAAATTGTATTACGTTATTTCTCTTACATCAATCTTCTACTTCCTAGTCCACTGAAACACTCTGTATATTTATAAAACTATACAAAAACATAAAATAAAATATAATCCATACACAACCCATTAGAGGAATAAAAGTAACTGAACTTTGTTACAAGCAATATATAGGACGAAGCATTTGTGGGACTGCTATTTCAATATATCAACATTTTAACTTAAACATCTAATTGTTTTTTTTTACATGTTGATCTTAATATCTAAAACCAGGTTTTGATAACCGACGCACCTTGCCTTCAATTTAACAATTAAAAATATGTCGGATTTTAACAATAATTTGAAAAATACGCGGGAAGTTTTCAAAATTCTGGGAATTGTGTTCTAATTAAATTACGCAGAACTAATAGGTAATGCTATTGGTGACGTATTGACATGCTAGTAAAGTTATCCGGTGAAATATAGTCAATCTGAGTCAGGTGTGTAGACACGTTTTCGTAGCACTAGTTTTGTAACCATGGAAGACGCGGTTAACTCTCAAAGAGCAATAATGTTCTTTTTGGTGAAAAAGGGTACGAAAACTTCGGAAACGTCCGCAAGGAGTGTTTGAAGAGTCTGCAGAATTTAAAAATCGGTGGATCGATCGTTTTAAAACTGGTCGAATATTATCAGAAGACGATCCACGTAGTGGTCGCCCGAGTACGTTGTTAAACAAAAAAACATTACTGCCGTGGAGGACTTATTGAAAGAGGACAGGCGAATGACTACTCGTCAAATTAGTGTACGCCCAGGAATAGACACACGACAAGTTCATTACATCTTATATGATTGTTTGGGCGTAAGCGAGGTTTCAGCCCTCTGGGTGCCAAGGCTGTTGGAACAGCAACAGAAACTGAATAGGTCTGACGCTAGTCGTCAACTTCAAGAGCTGATAGCTCGTTACGGTGATGAATTTTGGCAACGGATAATAACCACTGACGAAACGTGGATCCCTTATTTCAATCATGACACCAAAAGTCAATCCAAAGAATGGCGTAAACCGGAAGAAGCGATTGCACTTAAGGGGCGTGCAGTTTCCTCTGTTAGAAAGGTAATGCTACTGACTGCGGAGACACCGAAGAAGTTCTTTGAGGATGGCTTAAAAAAAATAGTTTATCGTTGGGATAAACGCATTCAGTTAAATGGAAGTTATGTAGAAAAATTACATTCTAAAATTGACGAAAATTTGCAAAATAAAAAAAATTATAGTTAAATTCTAGAACTTTGGAAACATCCCTCGTAGTTTCGGAATTCGTATTCACGTAAACAAATTCGTTATACCTACTAAATAATCACAGTAAATATGATAACTGGAGGTAGCACACAGTATTTTAATTGATACCGATATTGCACAAACGAGAAATCACATATGTACCTTCGTAAATTCACCTACAAATCCATTTAATGCGATGTAGCTAAATATAAATTTAAATTAACGTTGTCTTTATTTATAAAAATGTAATTCTAGGAAACACTTTTAAATGTTTTATCGACCAGTATAACTGATTTGAAGTAATTAAATCTATTACTGCTGCAGCGATGAGCAATTATAAACTCTTTATTACTTAATAACTACCTTCACATATATCCATACATTAAAAGCAACAAATTAAGAGGTTCTACGTATAAATACACGTTTAATAACCTTTCCAAAAGAAAATATTTGTATACTTTTTCCCTCTAATTAAGCGGAACTACTTAATAATAATCAGAATCAATCAACTGCCAGTCCCAAAAACGAACACAATTACATGTATTAAAAGATTGATGGTTAAATTATAATCCGCAGCTATTGTATACAAAACAACACGTTTTGTGAGAAATAAAAAGTTTTACACTTCAAGAAGTGTCAGTGATACAAATTATCGTATCCGTGATATGCTGAATGTAGTAACGGTACTGGCTGTCTATTTTGCCTCAAGGGTGGAAGAAACGATGTTACCGGAACATTAGGATTATTATATCCCCTATATGCAGTATCGTACCCTGTAAAACGTTCTCCATTATAAAATCTGTTATTATCGTCATTGTACGGAACAGATGAACGATATAGATTATTCGGGTACAAATTTCTTCCGTAATCCAAATTGCTGCTTAGTCTTCCCTGGTTTCTATAAGTGAGATCTGATGATCTATATACATTAGATGGAGGAACACTTCGTGAAGGATTCGATGCACCTAACTTCGTAATAACTGGATGAAAACCATTTGCATCGGCTGTATACTCTACAAGCCTTGTGGTACCATCAGGATCGACTGTTGAATAAGCTCCTCGGACAATATTATTTTCTCGTTTTTCCCATTTGCTTTTGTTGTCCCCTGTTGCGTCATTTGATATACCATAGTTGTAGCTATACACACCGGATCCCTAAATAATAAAACATGAATCAGATATAAGTCTTTACCACAATTTATTAACACAATACCCCAAATATCTAAAATAGAAAAATTACCCTTATTGCGTCGATCTTCGGTTTTCATTTATTTTACTACAACTACCAATGCTGAATTAGCTTATGTTGATGATTGTCTTTGTTCGTTTATGAATAATAAATAAATTAAAAACTAGTGGGTAAATTCAGCTATTAGTTTAAATAAATAAGCTCTTATAATTTTCTGGAATTTTATAAAAAGTAAAATGCTTTTATATTATTTATTCGCACATTAAATACATTTCAGCTAATGATGATGATATTAGTAAGTAAGTAAAATAATCATTCATGAATATCGTATGTATGCAAGGGAGCCTCTCTGCTACTAAATTCAAATTGTCAATATTCATTCAATCATTCATCAATCATAAATTATATTATAAAATATTCATTTTTCTGCAGTAGAGAAAGTATGCAATGCGTACTTATGTTATAGACTGTCTATGAAATCAATACATGGGTGTTTCAAATCATAGGAATATAATAGAGTTACATATTAAACTGAATTGGCAAGTTAGCGTTTTTCATTCATATTAAGGTATAACATTCCAAAACCAATTGTACATGGTTGATAAACTTGGTGTGTGATATAAAAGCTTTAATTAAAGACAGTCTTTAGACAAATAGTAAACAGATTATAATGGGTCTTGGTTTATCTCAATGATGACGAGAGATGAGATAATAATTTTTGTAAAAATCCTAGTAACCTTCACGTACAAGGGAACATGTAAAGAAATTGCACCAATAGAAAATGATAATGCTGAGTTTTCTGTGAACCTAATTAAACGCAGCAAAAACGAAATCAAGACTATTGGCGAGTTGATGACTGGATACTGACTATCTATATAACCTAGGTCAAGTAAGCAAACCTTGATGTAGAAGATGCGAATTACAAGAGGAAACAAGCTTTACACGTAACCTGCACATATGATGAACTAAGGCGGAAGTATTTCTGGGAGGATCTATTGGAGCCTTCGAAAATGCTCAAGTATCTTCTGGGCAAGAGCCCACTAACCTGCTTAAATGGAATTGAGAATTCTATTGGGGAGGTACAAAGAGTTTTAGGCTCAAGTGCCTGGGCAGTTCGTAACCATCCCAAACAGTATGAATGAATGAAGGCGTCTTATGTTGAATACTAAAAGAAATAAATATTATAACAATAATAAACTGTCATATCATAGTTAGCGAAGATTTTCCTCGCACAAATGGTAGATCTAATCGTTTTTTAAATAATTCTAAAGGGACAGAGTTTAAATATAGGAAAAATTAAATAAATCCAGTATTACATTGGTGATAATAGTTTAGCGTTAAAATAGCTCTCTAATACTTTCAAAATTGATTTACATAGATAATAGCGTGATATCCGCATTAAAAATGGCCAAACGAAAATTTATAGTCAACGTAAAGAGCAAAATTCTGTAGGTACACAATATCTGTCTGATCCTGGAAATAAGTTCGACTACAGACTTTAAAAATGTGTCAACCAGTAACATTAATAACGACCACATTATCTGCATTGACATCACAGGAAATATAACCAAGTAAAAAAAACTGCTAAATTTTAGAAAAAGAGATTTTTATCACAGAAAATAATTCAAAAGAAAGTAAATGATTAACAATAAAATAAATGCGTTGATTTAGCAATTATATATTAATTATGAATTATATCAATTAGCTTAATTATAACTGTTGTTTTCGACGCCAGTTAGTCACTTAATTTTATCACGCAACTTTTTCTTCTTTCTAGGTTAACAAGTTATTGCATAAGTGTCAGCCAATTACTTTTTATACACTAAGCAAAAAAGGCGGTTGAACCAAGACGCATTCGATTTTTCAAGCAAACTTTACCGTCCATTAGCAATGCGTTTTAGTCGCTCACATAACATCTTAACAATATTAAATTATGTCGTTTAATGGGCAATATTTGGTTTCTAATTAACAATATCATTGAGAGAGTTAGTCAGATATTCAGATACATTTCGTTTGAAATTTGAATTAGTTACTTGAAGTTACAGTTAAACTTACTTTAACACGTTTGATGAATTGAAACAAAACGGGCGTCTGTCTTGTCGACATATTGTTGTTCTTTAGCCCAACTCGAGAGGAAGTCCAATAAAATCAGAAATGTATTCAGTAGAAGTTTCAAATAGGTTGGTGTAAGTAAAAACACTGTTGACTTAATACTAACAAGAGTTTTTGCAACACATATGTACCTTCAACGCACGTCGCAGAAGCCTTACAAAGAATGGATTAGTGTATTGAACTTATACTGAAAGTTGGTAATATTTGTCAGAAATTTGGAAGTACGTTTCTGAAAAAATTGATTTTTATTTCAACATACAAAATGTTTCCGAATAGATGGCACCTTGACGAAAAATCTTTTTTGGATTTATTAAAAAATAATTCTAAAAAGGTGTCTATTAATATTTAAAATGTTTCATCTTGTAACACCCACCCAGTAACACCTCGTATGTAACGTTTTACTTCATTTTGTAAGACTTGTGGTCGAATCGCTATATTGTAGTCACAAAGAGAAATACATTCCCCGCAGTTTCTTAACATAATTATAAATAGCACTTATAACACTTTTTGAAATCTTAAAGAAGGTAAATGAGATTATTACAACATTTTTCAAGGAACGTCAAATCATATTGCTGGGAAACCTTATCTCGCTTTAGTTTCTAATAACCGTCCAGAAAACAAAAAGTCCATTCAAAGCGGTGGGATATTTATTCTATTAGGTTTGACTTTGTTCACAATCTCAATAATCTAAGAACTTTCTACTAGAGACCTATTGATTTCAATTTTATTTATCAGTGAACATATATAGGAAGACATAACTTGAAATGCAAACATATTTATTTATATAATCCATGTTGACTCTGTGTGAGCACTTAATATCGAGAAAAATGGAATAAAGGGGGTCTAAATTTCATAAAACCCTTTAATAAATAAGTACCGCTTTCAAGCTAAGCACAGCTCATCCTCAGACAAGAGTTGACAGATGAAAATTGTCACATCACAATTTTAAGATATAATATTTTATTAACCCGACATATTTTTATCTGCTGGATAACTTTTGCCTGAGCATAGCTCGAAAATTTGATATTTGGACCTTTTCTTTCATTTACCTCAACAGGATTTATTTATATTAAAAATACGATAAATATTGTGCTATTGGCAATAGCATGACATCTTTTATCTCAATTATAACTAACAACCATTGTAACAGTGTTTCCTTTTGCTAATTAATCTAATTGAACGTGTTCGTCAAAATAAAGGATGTTACTTTGTTAAAATTAACTAAATATATATTTTCTCCCTTATAGAATATAGATGACATTTTACCAAAAGTTAGCACAAAAATTTAAGTTGCATAACTAACAACACTCCTAACCTGTACTTTATTCCTTCTACCCTGATTCATAATACTGGTAAAAAGAAAATTATTCATTCGACAATTTTTTGTCTTAAGTACAAAATATAAATTTTGAGAACTAATTTCGAACTTTTTCGCAAATTCTCGTTTAAACAATAAAGAATAACTGATTCTTTTGAGCTAACGTGTATCAAAGATTTCTTCGATAGAAGAAAGAAAATAGATTATTGTATGAGACAGGAGAATGTTTTATTTGCAGACAGCTGAATACCGTCTTATAACCATACAAAATTCGAAAATAAAGAAATACTGCAGAAATAGATATGTATCAAAACATAGCATTTTCTCCAAATGCTGTTCTGTTGTAATAAGTACTTAAACAATATTGCTACATAATGCTTCGAATCTACATAACCGTCTTTTTTTTCTAATCTGTTCAGATGAACCAGAAGTTATATATATTTGTAGGCATCAAACAACAGCAGCTGTTACAAACTGCACGATCATTTAGATATCAATTTCTAATAGCTACATGTTCTCGCGCAAAAATTAAAAACAAATGAGAAAATACTTAAAAATTGCTAAATCTAACTTTAGAAATCAAAGGAAGAATACAAATCTTAATTATTGTCAACCTACCTCATTTTCTGCTCCTAAATTATCCCGATTGTTGTTACTGAGTCGAATTTGCACTGCATTCACGGGAAACGTTGTTAAACAGCTGAAGGAGACCTTAAAATAAAAACGGCCGAATATTTATTAAATAACCTAATTTTAAAGTATGAAGTACTAACCAGGAAACTATACGTTACGAACATTTTACGACCATATCACGAAAGCGTACTTATGGAATTTCAAAGCAACAAAACGCTGTATAGGTCTATATAAGTGAGACGCACATTTTGTTGAGGCAACGATTACGTTTAAATGCTTGGAAGCCTAGCTACGTAAACATTTACGGTTTCGTTGAGTCCTTCACAGAGAACGCAAAATTCGAGGTGATGAGCAAAATGCAAATGTACAGATGTAATGGATGAATAATTTACCAAACGAGAGTGCCGCACGTAACAGTTTTGCGTCCACATCATCAACTAGAACTATCTAATAAACAGTAGACCATGACTTACACGAAAACATGCTTTTATCATAATTTAGGTGTTTATGCAACATTGTATTTCTAACAAAAATATGTAGCAAACAGCATGAATTTAAAATAGAATCGCCATAGATAGTGCTTTCGAAGAAAATAGTACATTTAAATATATGCATTTGTGAATTTTATCGAATAAATCATTATCAATTATCATTTTAAAAAAGCTACTTTTTAAGAGGTAAAAAGGTGAAATTGTTTCTGTTTCTCAGAAAAATTATGCTAGAGATGATTTTTACTTTTTTCATTTTTGTTAATTGCCAATTTAATGTAACTTATGCCCCCTTTACTACGAGGGCATTCCTAAAAATTTCCGGAATTAACCACTAGATGGCGCTTGCCGTATATTTCAATTTGATTGTTTTAAATTTTGACATTTAGTATGATAAACACCGTTGACAAAAAAAAAAAACAGTCGGCCGCGTAAATTGGTATCGATAGCGTTCCAAAAAAATCAATTCAGTGAAAAAAATTGACATTTTTCGTGAACATTTTCATGCGATCTTCTTCATCTTTTACGATTTTAAAAGTGGCTTAACTCAACAACAATGCATCGATTGACTTCACTGCCTTTGGTGATGATTCACCATCCAAAATCACAGTTTTTGACTGTTTTGCAGAATTTAAGCGTGGACGTACTAGTATCAGTGACGAATTGCGGGAAGGTCGTCCATCAACTGCTATTGTTCGGACAAACATCAAACATCAATGCTGTGCGAGAAATGATTGAAGCGAATCGACATGTGACATATCGGGCGATAGAGGCATCCTTGGCCATCGGTAAAAGATAAATACAAACGATTTTAAATGAGCATTTAGTGAAGAAACTTTCCAGTCATTCCACACAATTTAACCAAAGCTCAAAAAATTGCTCGTGTGAGTCGGTGCAAAGAATGTTTCTTGCCAACGTATACAGTATCGTAACAGGTGACGAAGTCTGGATATATTCATACGAACCAGAAACAAAATGACAATCCACTGTTTGGGTGCTCCAAAGTGAAATAAAAGCGCTTAAAAAAATATTGCCTTTTCCTTCCGTAAAACTGGGCCTGTTGCTACCGTTGCTCTTGAGGGTCGAAAAACAGTAAACTCTGATTGGTATATAACAATTTGTTTACTTCAAGTTTTCGATGAAATCAGAAAAAAAACAGAAAACATCGCACTTCATCCATCACCACGACAACGCCAGCTCTCGCACGACACATCGAACAGTCGATATTTAAAGGAGGTTAACATTGAATTAATGACTCATTGTCCGTATTCGCCTGACTTATCATCTAATGACTTCTTCCTGTTCCCTTTAGTCAAAGACAAATTGCGTAGTGAGCGGCTTTCGACACCGAAAAAGGCCGTTAAAGCATTTAAAAGGCATGTTCCTAAGATACCCACTTCGGATTGAAATAAATGTTTCGACAACTGGTTTCTTCTAGTGCAAAGTGCTTAGAACTTAAAGGCGAATATTTTGAGAAACAATAAAGTGTTTTTCCTTTCTTTTTGCGGAAATTTTTAGGGTTCCCTGGTACCATTATGCTAATGTTCGTATGTGTGGTTACTAAGTTATCCTATTGAATATGACCTAACGTCAGAATTAACTCTGAATTTCTACATTGACAATAATAGTACCCCTTTATGAAATTTTAAATAAAAATGTAGTATCGTGAGCGAATGAGTGTAAACGAACTATTTAACTGCGCATAAATTTTACTACTTAGGATTTGAAATTATCAAATTAATGTAATTAATGTTATGATCAAATGTTGTTTATGTTAAGGATGATAAGGCAATGGTGAGTTAAAATCCCAAGTATGACCGAAGTGCAGAAGATGCCAGCAATCACTCTCATTGAAAACGGATGGACCTTGGTAGCAAATGATTTGGAAGTTAGTAAGGGTGCCATACTTAAATTTACAATTAAAAAAAAAATGGAATGAAACACATACCGTTACTTATATTTTTAAACAAAGGATATCTAACGGACAGCAGGATCATCAGTTAATTAACTCATCAATGGTGCTCGGAACGGCATTCAAGAACGTAACTTCTCGATCGTGGTGGACTACAAATAGAAAAATAAAATCATCGGATATACATACCTTGAGTGTATGATGTATCTTTGAAATTGGATGAGAGATTTGCTAGTGGCAATAATTATATATTTTAACATGCCATATTGTTGTGTTCTTCAACAATAGTTTGCCAATAAGAACAAATAAATAAAAAAAACTATCAATTCATTAATTCAACTAAATGAAGATTCGTTCATGATCTACATTAATAGACAAATAATCATTTCGTTTCATTGTAACATAGTTTTTATCTCATTAATATATTTGTTCATAGCTTCAATTAAATACCATACATCAGGCTTTCCGTTATGTAGTTTCCCTTATTTTTTGAATATTCTTGTAGCTGGCCTGAGGATGTGTTTTTAACACAATACCGGTCACCTGATAATTTTAATACAGAATTTAGTAAGAACTGGATCCTGTTTCATTAACATCAACTCACATATTATGAATTATTTAATCTCAACGAGTCCAGCCAATCCAACTTTACAGTATAAGAGGCTATCCACGAAGAAATTGAACGCCAATTGTGCTGTCTACTTCAACAACAGGTGTCTAACTTTAAAGTTGATCCAAAATACCTAATTAAGGTTAACAGAACACTCTTCAAGAACATGCCTGAGTACGCTACAGACTTTAGTTAAGAACGAAATATAGATTATTTAGCAATATAAATGTATTAGCTTGATCAGCCAGAATTGCTGACTTGAATCCATGTGAAAATGTTTGGGGCGAAGAGTTTTGAGAACATATTGGAGGAAGCTAGGAAAAAGTTAGAAAATAAATAAAGCATAGGTTTCCTAAGAGATTTAAACTTATTTTGAATTCGCTGTACAGTATATTTAATATTATTTACGGAATACATTATTCAAATGACAGCGCTGATAGGGATGAATCCGTTGAATCCAGCTTTCCAATACATTTTCACATAAATCGGAGCGAATGTCAGGAATGATGCGTTCAGTGTTGATCTGCAAATCGTGTATTGCTAGCAAAAATTACGACTTAATACAATCCCACAAGGAGAAGTTAAGGTATGTTGTTACACAAGCAAAGATGATATTTTGTTTCGTTTTGATATTTTCTTTTTATAAAGCTCCATTTAGAATTCTAGAAAATAAATTCATTTTAAACACTCAAGTACCCCATATTTTCGATATTGGTATAGGGAGTATCCTTTATTCAGATTTTATATTGAAGATTACCTTTTTTTAATCTATACACTGAAAAACCCATTTAGTTGTCAATAAAATTATAATTGATCCAACCAAAATCTTTGTTTGAATACGGGCAAACAAATATAATGTTGCTTCAAAAAAATCATCTTGATTCAAACAAAATATGGTTGTATAAACAAAACAAACAGTTGGCCAAGCAAATTTCTTTTGACAAAATTTAGTTATTTTAACATCGGTTTTTCAGCGTAGGATTTCTTTTGGCAATGCATTATTCAACTATGTTTCTGTTAATTTCACGTAATTTTGCATTAAAAACACTACTACTTTGTAAGGTAACCTTTTTATTTTCTAAACTTGAGATATTAAAGAAAAATGAAAAATGTCATCTCACAATAAAATGCGCATTAAAAACAAAATTTATCAGTTTTATCTTATTTTCTATTGTTTTTGGGATACGATAGAGTTTGTGTGGCTCAAATACATTAGTAATTTGTGTTAATAGTAGCAGATTATTCAATTAATGAGAATGTAGATATGATAAATGTTATTATTTATCAAATAGTAAAGCAACTCTAGCAGCACAGTTGGTTGGCTGACGGTTAGCCTTCAATTGGTACAACGGCATACGGTCGGCGCAACATCCGTGACGGTTAGCCACGGTCAGTGGAGTGTCGATAAGGTATAGTTTTCTAATGTTGGGTATCGATTAGCTTTAGGTCAGCAAAATCAGTTAATCGTTAGTCGACAATTGGGAAATGACAATCAAACTACGCTTGGCAGTAAACGCTTGAGTGACATAACTAAGTCAATGTTGAATCAATTCAGTCGGTGCAGCGTCGGTTGAAGATCAGTTGCCAAGCGTAGTAAACATGTGACAGGCTGGCAGATAACAGTGACCCAATTTTCAGGGAATACTCGTTGAAGGTCGTAAAATGTTCACACTTTCACGTAATGCCGACATAACTATCAACGTCGATCCAAGCCATCTGTGATTGGGAACCAACATTGTACCAACCGTCTGTGCTACTTAGTGAAGCCCTGCACTTATAGTCAATTGTATTTTTTTTAAGTAGAAAATAAATTGCCTATAACTGATTGGGGGAGGTTGATATGTTAGTAATAGTAGTAGTTGTGTTAAATAAACACAATACATATTTTTGGCAAACATTAAGCATTAAACTTAATACGAATTTCCAAATGCGTTTCTTGATCAATGTATAGTGCGGAATTATAAATATTTTGGGTTAATTTTTTTATGAAGGCATCTTAACACGTCAGAGACTTTTAAATTTCTTGCAAAATAAATTTCAAGATTATTCGGATGGTACGTATTATGCGGAATGGTGTTTCAGCGCGATGCACAGTGGGCCCATTTAACAAAGAAGTAGGCATTTGATTATAAATTTACTGTAACCCTTGTAATTAAATTTTATAAAAATTGATTCGAATACGCGTATAAAACCTTTCTTGCCTATACTTTTGTTGTAATATGAGGGTAATTGTGTTGTGGAGTTCTTTTTCCGAAAACCTACAAATTATGCATTTTTTTGGCCACTACTGTTATAAACATAATAGTTTATTCCGGAACGAACATATTTGATTTCTGAAAATCACTTATGCGTAGAGGTTCTTGCAATTATAGTTATTGTAAAGTTTGACTTAGAAGTAATACCTTTCTTAATATTTCAAGATACGTTCGTATTTGGCCGGGAATTCGATCGTTTGCCGTTAATCTGTAACTATTCTAGTTTACAGCTACGCATAGTTTCCATCCGACCGCCAGATCTATTTAATACCCTTTCAATTTTTTTTAATATTAAATTACAAATCGAATAATGCAAATCGGAATTTGTTAAAAAGGCTTTATTTATTTGTACCAGAGAATTGTGGCAATTTAGAACAATTTTTATAGTTATTAATATCAGTTATTTATAAATGATACAATCGTTACTATGGTAATAAAATAATTAGAAAACTTAAGAAAAACTGGCTGCATGAACCCTAAATAAGAGCCAAGGTTTATAAGGTTATAAATAATAAGTAACAATATGAGGTTAGGTACTCTACTTCTATATTATATACGAATGGTTCTGTTTCGTTTGTGCATATTAATTGAATTTTACCGTGTTTTTACGATATATACGTACACGTACAGTGTTTTAAATGATTATAAATACAATATAGATGAGATTATATAAAACAAAATAATTAAAATAGTAAATTTACAACTAAGGTGAATGAAATGTTAAATTTACAAAATAAAACAATAGAATCCGAAGTAGAACTTTGTATGAATTGGCCCTGGTGCTAATTTTATAAATAGGCCCCCTTCCCCTCCCTCAATAACAAACATTGCGCTTCTTAAATAGCTCTTTATTAATTTTAACTTAGAAAACGATCTTTCAGCACTTGCCACTGTCACAGGAAGAGTTGGAAATAACAAAAGTACTGGAACTACTTCGAGAAAACTTGAACTTAAAACATTATTTTTAACAATTAATAATATCGCCAAATCATAGATAGAAGCTAAGAAAAAAATGCCGATGAAATATCCTTTGAATATTGGTTAACCAAAATTTCTGCTTTTTGATAAAGTTCGTCGTTTTCTGCATGTAATAGTTTTTCCGGAAATATACTTTCACATTTTTCTACGACACTTTTCATACCGTTGAATCTATCTTATATTTGATTTATTATAATATCCGAAGCAGCATCATAAACTTTAATCTTGAAATGATGTTCAGCATCTGCTCTCATCCTCACACGATTCATCAAAGAACTTTTAAACTTTTCTTTGCAAACGATGTAGTTTGTGCTTGGCACTGCATTTAATTAAAATTATTTCGAAAATTTATTAACGATCTCATAACATTTTCCAATAATTTTATCAAGCTTTATCAAACTAGATGTTCTTTTTTTCAAGAAATTGTGAAACTCCATTTATTATTTTCAGAAGTTGATATTGAAACTCCGTTAAAAAGACAAATTCGTATTTTTACACTTTCCCTAAAAAAAATGCTTGAGAGTTTTTATTTAAAAAGCTAATGTTTGTCAAACCTTTTAATACATCTGTATATCGTCAAAATAGATAATTATTATTTATGAAACTAAAAAGAATTGGGTTTTACTTATTGTTTTATTAGGCCTCCAACAAGAGCGAACTGGATCGGGCCTCCAGCGAGTGTGGGCCGCGGTGCACCGCACCGGTTCGGACTCCGTCATTCTATTCAAGGGCGGTACTTGTTCCGCTCCTGAATAGAATGACGAATTTACACAATACAATAAACAAAGTTAATGAATTTGTTGACATAAAACACAAAACTGAAATGCTAAAAAACCTTAACATACACCTTATTGTGAAAAGGAACAGTTTTCTTTTTCTTTAATATCTCCAAAACTATCAAGTCTAAAAGGAAAACTAATTTTTTAAGCCAAAAATTATTTTCTATTAACTGGTATATAAATATATCGTATATACCATTTAAAAAGTATAGGGGCAATAATATCTACGAAAATTTAATTCCTTTTTTATTAGTACTGAAATCTTGATCTGAACAATTTTCTTGTATCTATAATGACATCGGAGAAAAAGGGTGTTTTTAAATTTTTATTTCTACTCTGTATATTAGAAGTTTACATTTTAAGCTCATAAGTATACAGTGAAGTTTACCGCCCCCCTCTCTTTACTAACTTTCGAACGCCTTTGTTATTAATGACAATAAAACACCTTATATTTTCATTGATAGACAACTAAAGCACAATTATCAATTCTGGTAATGGCATTCAAATTTCAATTAAAGGAGCGATTTTTTGCTTATTTATTGAATCAATCCTTCTTTCATTTTCGTGTTTCGGTGGTATCGTCTTTCCCGTTTTGTTAGTTTCTATTATTTGTTTAGTTAACACGTCATCTTTTGATGTAGAAAAAACCTTACTTTAAAATTATCATTGACGGTCTCATTAGCTAGACGATGAGTAAGCAGTATTGGTACCTCCCGTTTTTTTGCAAGAAGCTATACATTTTCATTTAGCCGTGTATAGCATGACGGAATGTTACTTATCGGTTATAGTACGTAACTAATCTATTTGATATTAATTTAAGAATATATCTGTTTATAAGTATTCCATATAAAATGATCGGTTCTGGTTAATCTGAAATTACTCTATCACTGAAATTGTTATCATTCTGTAAATCCAAATAGTTTTCATTATGGCAAAGTAATTACTTGTTACTCTTGGTGTCGTTTATGTAACAATAGTTTATCTTGCAAACTGATCTCTTTGCATATCCGTTGAAAATTTTTCGTGTACAGTGAATCACTTATTATTTTTTCATTGCATGATTTCAACAAACGCATGGATGTATTATAGGTTACATCTTGAATCGAAACGCTAATAATACAGTACTTCATCTCTTAGCTGAAAGTAGATTGAAAACAAAAGTTTTTAGACAAAAATATTTTAAATAGGATGTTTTGCTTACTGCTAATGTGGAGATTAATTATATAAGTTTGAATTACTTAATTGATAAATGTACAAAATAAACATTTCACCACAAGACACGCTCTTAAAAAAAGAAAATATAAGGTAACTCGGTGATGAATTTATTTTAGCATTCTAATATTCAAACAAATGTTCATATGTAAATATGTTGCGATTTCAATTAATTGCATAACTGTTAATGTTAATCTCGACAACAAGCACCGAAAATATAAATAAAAAGTACTACTTGCTGTTTAAATCTTTAATTTTTAATTTGGCACAAAATAGAACCAAGCAATTGTAGCTTAGCTTAAAACATATGTATAATACTGATTTGGCAGGTCATTTTATCATAACTTACAACTAATTAACAGATATGTACAAAATATACAAGAAAACAAAACTAAATAACTAAAATCAAAGACTCTTTAAACTAATCTAATATGAATAATATTAAAAACTTTGGCATACAAACTATTAAGAAGGTAACCTTTTAAAAATACAAATTATGGACGCTGGTCTAGAAGATCATAAAGTGCCAATATATACGTTTGAGCCATCTGCAACGTTTCATACTTCGATAACTGTCGATCCTGTCCCAGCTGAGGAAGGAAGGTTCTCAGGCGGTCGAAAGCTTGATTCAGATTTTGCATTCGCCTTCTTTCTCGCGCATTGGCCGCTAATCTTCTTTTTCTGAGTATTATTGATGTAACACGAGTCTTTACTCTACCTTCAGATGGACTTAAGCTGCTAAAATCTTCATTTGGACTGTCGTAGCTGTTGCTAGTCGCACAACTACCCCAATCAGCAGGTGGAGTTTGTGATGATGAGAGCATGTATACGTAACTGTAAGACTCTGGCGCTCCCATTTTCTACTTCTACACTGATTGCAACTTTTTATTGAACACGCCACGTATGTGTATTGCTTAATATCAGAACGAAATCTACGTCGAACCGTATTTGGAACGAATATGAGGGAAGAACTACCTGTTGGGCTTTTATAAAAGGACCGCATCCCCTACCCAGGTATCTTTGAACGCCCCTTAGCGCGTGCCTGTCTACCAATAGGGTTTCATGCAGAACTAGTGCAAAAAAAGCAAATAATTTTTCGAAACCGCATACCGTTTATGCACATGCACGTTGGATTGCTTATTGGAACTTTTGTCTTTAAGCTATTCTTGTAAAGAAGTAGCAGATATGTATAGCCAACGCAAAAATATAAGTTTATTACAAATTGAATTAAGTGATCACTACTTACCTGGATACAATAAAAAAATTATTCAAATTATTTGATGAACAAATTGCTTCGAATGTATCTGTTTGCCACAAATCCATTAGAAATGTTTTAACACAGTGGTAAAATCACACTTCAAATTTTTACTAATACATATTCTAAAAGGAACCTAGTAAGAAAGAAGCAGGTAACTGACAGATACTTACTTTGCTTACCAACTTTAGTAGCGTACTACTCACGAACTATATTAATAAATATTAAGTAATACATTCTTTTTTATAATTACTAAACTAAATTATGTTGTCTGTAAGATTAGTAAGGAAAGTGTAAAACAATCTTTTTCTCTCTAATTCCTTTAAATAAAACCTTCATATAATAAATGAATAACGCGAAAATTAAGATATACTGCGTATCAACATGTGTATTACATATGTGGTATTGCCATATAAGCCACATGAGCGTTATAGTAAGAAAATTTCTCTTTTATTACGAATTTATGAAGAACAAAATATTATTTATGAAGGTTTTGTATTTTAAAACAAATAGCGCTAAACTTTGGAACTAAAATGGCTGCTGCTTTCCTTGAAACATATCTTTGCATTTACCCTATTAACATTGATGATAGGACACGTAAAATATATTAACTTATGTATGGTATATATTCATTCGAAAGAAGAAGAAAAAACAAAAAACAAAATAAAATTACAAAACAGGATTATTTTTATTTATTCTGCAATTTCACCACCATCCAAAATACGTAATCGTCTCTTATTCTAAATTTCTTGTAACAATTTTATAAATATGTGTTACTTTGACAATTGAGTGGGGATGGCGACTTTTAGTTTAGAACAAAAAAAATTAAAAGTATTTTTTTTGTTCTTCTGGACCTTTAGTGGACGCAAACTAATCTGTAACGATGACTAGTGTTTTGCCGCGTTCTTTACATTTATCTGTGTTTTTCAGTGAATTATTTGTACTCATTTAGTTCTGTTTGACACTTCCATTTAAAAATTAGTATTTTCAAAGATACTCGCGTGGATAAATTTAACGATTACAACTACAAGGTGATTTCATTACCGAGCGTAGCCTTCTATGGCCGCTGTTCACTGTAGAATAATCTTTCTGGTGTTGTTGCGTCTAAGGACTTTAGAAATCTTTTGAAGAAGGTAACAGCATGGTTACCCCAACTCGACGGGACGGCAACACTCGGAAGATTATTGTACAAATGGTATTTGTAAATCATCTTATTTAAGGAGATGTTTATTTTTAGTGTTATCATTTTAACATTTTGCAAGCTTTTTCGTTTTGCAACTGAAATTTACATATCAATTTTTGATTTAGCATGGAAGGTGTAGTTTTTCTATCTAAGAAAGCATGACATCGAGATGCGCCCATAAACCCTATGAATGCTATGTCATGTCTAGTCTTGAATGCCAATAAATGTAAATGCAAATCAAATATTATGTTTTGAGAATAGTTCATTGAATACGATGTGGAAAACATTGCGATCACTACAGCTAAATATTACAACAATTTAGTAGAATAGAAAAATTTTTCTTTGTTTCATAAATGGGTGTTTTACGTAGCATTAAGGAATGTATTTTAAAAGTCTATTGTGATGTACGTGGTTTTAGTACTGTAACCAGAGAGTTCTTCCTCTTGTGGATATGTATATGTATATTTTTTTATTTCTGCCTACTTACGGAATTCAGGAACCTACAGATCTAGTATTTAATTTAAGTTTTTTACACAAACAATGAAAGATTAAAACAGTCTTGGTACAAATCACTTACATTGTTTTTCAAAATATTCGCCATTAAAATTTATATACTTTTGCATGCGTTCGAACTAAATCTTGAAACATTTTTTTCACTCTTCAGACTTCAAACTTCAACAGCTTCTTGAAGTCACAAAAATCTATGTCCACGCATTTTTTGTTTGACATTTGGGAACAAAAAGAAGTTGTTAGACAATACGAGGCAAGGAGAGATTAATTCTATATCTTTTTCCTTCATAATCAGTTGTTTGATGTGCCGTGTGAAAGCTGGCATGTTATGATGAAAGATAATACGACGTTGTTGATTGTTTTTCTTGATTTCGACGATGACTTCTGGCAAAAGGATTGCTGTATACCAGTCAGCATTAACTTTGATCCTTCAAAGCAATGCTTACAACATATCCAATGAAAGAAAAAGCAAACATTTCCTCCAAGGAAGCACTTCGTTAGTCGATGAATGAGCACATTTTGTTTTATTCGGCTCATCTGGAAACATCTAAACAGTCGATTGCTCGCAGTCTTCAATATTCACGCTAAATCACATGTTGATCCTCTTCAAACATACTTCTCCCAGCATCAATGTTTCTTGGAACAGCAACCGATTTTGTTCGGCCTTCAGGAAATTCATCACAGATGGCAGCACTTCGATTCATTACCACTTCTGGGATTACACGTTCTTTCTTTCTTTGTCATAGAAGAACAGTGAATTACCATGAAAACTTATAAGAGTTACATTATCGATACCTCGGACAGAAATAACACAAATAGGAAATAGCTATATAAGTGTACGCTGCTTCGTACAATATGCGAAAGAGTATACGAAGCACAAAAGTTTTAGGTCACGGTAATCACAAGGGAGGCCGTGACAAAAACCGACCAGCGGGTCTTCCTAATTTTTTCTCAGTCTCCTCAAAACAAGGAACTATCGAGAAAACAAGGAACATCAACAATCACACCTAAAATTCAACCACAGTCATTCGTTTCTACTTAGTCTCGTTACCGGCGTTTAAATTAAGAGTTACTGACAGGGAAAAACTGGTCAAGAACGACAAAAAAGCCAAGAGTTTACGTGTGTATCAAAATTTGCTACTCGTACGTAACACTCCTAATACGAGAGAATCACCGCCTTAGTTTGGATTTCGTCCTATAAAAAAAGGGTTAAAAAATGTGAGAAGAAAATCACATAATTGAAGGTGACACTGTTTTGTCTATACCAACCGCTACGCATTACCAACGAAATGCATCCTGACAGGAAGTGTTGGAGATGATGCGTTGCGTGATACAGTGTTATATAATACTACAATAACTGTAAATTTCTTACAAAAAGAGTCGCCATATAAGTCACAGAAATTAGTATGCAGTTACACTTGTTTATTTATATAAAACGAGTCATTAAAAGGAATTTAAGTATTTATTAAAGTAATACTGCTGAAAGACCACACACAACAGAACGAATTGTAATAGTAATATGAATATACAGTTCCTAATCTTATTTTCGATATTGTCAAAGAGAAGAATCCTAAGAATTTAGAAAAGAAGTATACGTTATATATAGGACAGGTTTAACAATAACTCGATTTTTGTTTACGATTTTCCTCTTTTAGCGCCTTCGGTCGTTCCCACGCAGTCAGTGCTTTCAGAGTCAATTTGTAGAAAAGTAAACTACTAAAGATGTAGAAAAGTATTTAAATTACTTTAAATTTTTAAAAAAGGAAGAATATAAGCTCGGTGTGTGTCAGCGATGCTCCCACCCGTATTCTCTGTTTCATATATTTACGTAGCGACTTGAGCAGTACCGTACAAATTTTCTAAAAATTAAACTTAACGTAAACTAGCAAAATATTATTCAATTCGGTTATAATTGTCCAAAACAGTGAAACAAAACTAAAGTAATGCAAAAACACTATTTGTGTTGAAACCTATGCCTTCTTAGGATGCATAACGTTCTTCAAGTGAAGTTGTACTTTGACCCTTGGAGTTACTTGCATTCAACCTGAGAAAAAATAACATCAATATGAAATGTATCTTTAGTAAACTGAAGTTTAATGATTCCAAATTGAAATTTATACTCATTTGAATATATTTTATTCGCATGGCTATAGTAGCCAAACGTAAATACAAACTTTGCACTATTCATTTATACTCTTGGCCTAGGTACATACTTGAAAGGTGCCTCAAATAAAATTAACACTTTCCTCCATTTTCACAACACCGAACTAATATGAACAAAATAAAACAATAATTTATTGCACATCGATCTTATTTTATTATAGAAACCAAACAGAACTGCTGAAGCTTACATGTCGAAAATGTTATGTTTAACAAGGATAGAAGAGTGAGTTAATGTCGTGTCAGAAATAAATAAATAAACTAAATTATTCTGACTGGTAATATGTTTACTATTATTTTATAATAAAAATGAGTTTATAATTGCAAGTAAAAAGGAGGTAAAAAGACGGAAAATGAGTCTACTTTGCTGTAAGATTCTTTATCACTTTAAAAATTCATTTTTCTAAAGTTCGTTATTCTTTCTTAAATTGTAGGATGCCGTTATTTTTATTTAATTCTATTTCTTGATTGTAGCGATTCCTTCTTACTTTTTTAAAGATTGAAGCAGAGCATGTGTATCTTTTGTTTCATTTGCTTTGACTTTCTATGTAGTCATTGCTGCATTAGCACTTTGAAATCTCATGTAAAGTTCGCGACTTTGCGTGCGCTTCACGAAATTAGCAGAGACTGGACATACTCGTGTTTATTCGTCTTATGAGAATGAGTTCGTATTGCCTAGTGGTTTCCCCAAGACTCGACAAAACGCTTGTACTTTGCTCCATTTCTTTCGGACGCGTGCGTCAATTTTACAGTTAGTGAAACTACAATGGGAAATACTAATGAAAGTAATAAGAATAAGAAAGAAAATCACATAAAAATGTTTTACCAGACAAACCGGAGAAAATTGTGGAAGAACTAATTATGAGAAATTGAAGTTAAGGAAAAACAATTAGAGAATTTAAAGAACACAATTCAAAATTGTCAAGCACAAAAATTAATGATGAAACTACAATAAATTTCGACATCTTAATGCTTCCTTTATAGGTAAGATATCTAAATTGATTGTCACAGAAACCATTCTGATTTTCTTCTTACGTTTTTGATAGGGATTTTTCAGTATCAGGTAAGAATGTGTTTCCCGGTTCTATTTCTATTCAATATTGTGTTTCGGTTTACTTCTAAGTTCTTGTAAGCAATCAATTGTATCCGAAGTTCCATATCACTTATAGAAGACAATCGAAACAAAACCTGATGCGAGTGCAGTTTTTTATTTTGTCTGTATGTAATTTGAAAAATATGAACATACATGTAATGCATTCGTTTGATGGTAAGGACTTGTATGAGTACTAACGTGTGAACTTCGGAGAACAAAATCATGAACACTTTTAAAGAAGCATTTTATTTGCTGTTGACATTTGAAACTAATGCAATGACACAATTGAAGTAGAAAGCAACGAAGAAAGCATCAAGCAAGAATAAAAAAATAAGTGCTTATTTGAGTTCTTCTTTCCTTTCGTAGTTCTTATAGCAGCAACACGAAACACGCTACCATTCAACAACCGAATCTAAAAATCTCTATTTTGCATACAAAATGTGTACTTTTCTGCACGCAAACGCGTGTCGAAATGAATCTCATTGCAATACGCAACATTTCATTATTTAATATTGGTATTCCTAAACACTGATGACAATGACATGACAACTAGATTAGGCATATTTTCTATTGAATGTTATGAGATGTGAAATACCCAAACGTACTTAATACAAATTAGTATATATACAATTGTGCAAAAACATAACTTGCGCTAATAAGGTACATTTATTGAATTATGACTTTGATTATGAGTAAAAACAACGTTTTGTCAGGTTGTTGCACCTTCAGCAACGAGCTCGTAAGATTTATAATTAGTAATATTAGTACTTTTTGACATGCGAAACACTCAAATATCTACTTGATGTATTTGTCTGGAACTTCACTGAAGAAGTGTCAATGTAACCCTTAGCTACAATAGAAGACTCATCAACCACTATAGAAGTATTTTATTGCGATCAAATCACTATCTATACTGGTAAAATGCGAAAGACAGAATTTGGCAGTAACTGTTACGACATGTAAAAAGAAACGTTTATGAATAAAATTTTCTGGATACTAAATCAGCTTACCTTTATACTAAACCAATCCATGTAGATTATTGTTTTAGCTATTACAATCTCATAGAATATGAGAGTCGTGGATATATACACTAACGTAACCTAAGACAACCTAAATTGAACACCAATATAACAACTAAAACTGTATGAAACTTAAAGCCTGAATATACTCCAAGCTAGATAGTGTTATTCGCATATTGCGGATCGACGACCACCTCTATCACCGACACTTGAGATAGAGTATTCGTCAAATCACAACGTGCATATGCGTTAGGGAAGGCGGTACACAGTCAGACGATACTACTTCTGCGTGTTTATCTGACTAGAGATGCCCAACCTAAATGTAAAATATCAGAGGCGTAGATGCATCAAACGGAAAGCGTACTTCCGCCCATATATTTTGCCAGAGAATAATTAAAGACTGGATTATCTAGTTTTCGGAAGGTTATATTTGCCGAGACAAGAGATTCGCCGAGATCGCCTGTGACCAACCTTCATATCACACAAGCTTAAATATCTCCAATAGCTGTCAAAAAATACATAAAAATACATTTTTAAGTACAGCTATACATCTTCTATTGCACATTCAATAATTTAAATTTCTTCAATTACTTACTTGTTTTTCTGCACTTTTCTTTTCCCTTATTTTCTTTATACAACTTTTTATTAAAACTTGAAAATGAAATCATTTTCATTGTTCTGAATATTGCGTCATGCAAATATGGTACAAATAAATGAAAGCACTGACTAACTGCTAAACTTTAACAATTTTCTTTCTACATTACATACCAGCGCATGGCTAACTTTACAAGAAACACTACAATCATTTAACTATATAATACAGAATTGTTTTTACTTCATTACTAGTTAACTTTAACTTAATTCTTAAGAACAATATATATCAAAATGACTTCATATCAACACAATTTTTCCTGAAGATTAAGCCCAAACACCGTATTACCTTAAGGTACATTTATTATTCCTTTAATGTTAAAGTAACAAAATTGTTTTCATACTTTATACTATTAACCTTAAATTGATGTGTAAATTTATAATTTAAATAGTATATTATCAGTATGAACATATAAATATGGTTTTTACTATAACCTAGTCGACCAGGCCAAAATCAATTGCCACACGTCTCAATAAATGTTTTGCTACATGTCAAGCTTTATTTTACATTTATTTCGTCAGTACAAGTTTTGGGATTCAAATACCTACTTTTCGTACTGTAATTTCTCTTTATTTTGTTTTCTACATTCCCGAAATTTCGTCGCCGATGAATTCACCTTCGTGTCCATTGTTTGTAAATTTCGAATTTATTATAAATCTTATATTAAAACTTACTTGCCTGGAAAAATCCTCCGACAATTTCACCAAAGGAGTAAACTAATTATTCTCCTTATAAAAAATTAATTTGCTTTTGTAAATAATCGAGAGATTATTTACAAAAGCAATTTTTAATGTTTATTGCGAAAATAGCATCACAGAATTTTTAATATTTTTTTACTGCTAATATTAGCTAAGTGTAGCGTGCGGGCAATTTACTCTTTTTGCTTAAGGAAATATGCGGTTGTCATTTTCAGCCAGAAACTATAGTAAATAAGTTAAACCCGACCACGAAAATATTATGTATTATTTACATTTATTAAAATACCGTATTTTTTCGAAATGAACAATTTATACTTTTCTGAGGGCGGTTTCCTTTTTAAACTTATACGCGGACACGTACACACCAAAAGCAGTGTCCAAAAAACGGCACGCAACACATGGCCTGAGGTCCTTCGGTATAGAATATATTGCTTACGTTCAGTAAAAAATTCCACAGAAGATTCAAATGTTTACCTTTAGGCGACGCTTTTCGGAACCCGTGTTTCTAAAGAAGTATCATCTGATGTAGAGCAATTTCACACGCTGTATAATTCAATTACAATCCAATTTGTACGACTGTTTTTGATGCTATAAAAAAATTAAATTGATTTTAGGAAAAGAATAATTATTATGGAACTATTATTATTATTTTGTCACGTTATAATATCTGGAATCTATCGTATTATCAAAAAAAGGGATAGCGGTGCCAATTTATAATAAAATTCTAAAATAAATTAACCTAAATTATCAATATAGTTCAAGGAGGAAGTAAAAAAAAATGAAGAAATAGATAACACGTATACACATGTACTACCGACTATTTGGCAGTAAAACGAAGGAATATTTCCATTAAAAGCTATAACTATTATTTTAGAATAAATATGTATAAATCTAAAATAAAAAAAAGTATTTGTCATATTAAAATTAAAAAGTTTGAAATAAACAATGAACTATTAAATTCCAACCTGAGTCTAGTGTTTCCACTTGATATTCACTTACTTCTGTTATGACCTCCTCAAACCCTACGTTCTTCTTATTTTTTGGCTTCTTATTTTTTGGTATGTAAACCAACGTCAAAATTGGAACAAAACCTATTGTAGCATATAGTCTGCATCGGAAGTGATACAATGTTTTGGCAAATAGCTGTATTATCTCAAAATTTTTATGGCCAGTGTACCGAGAAAATATATTTCTTCATTTACAGGGATAAGCGGCAGAAGAAAAACATTCCTTATCATTCCTTATAAAAAGTTTTGCTTCATCTAATAAGTCCTTAGTCACTACCAAATTTTTGAAATACCATACAGGTGGTTAAAAACCTAGGCAACGTGAAATTTGGTTAAGGGTGGAGCATCTTTTATTTGAAAGGAAAGTGAAGGTATTACTAGAAAAAGATGTTTGAGATGTACAGGAGCTGATTTTTTGCCTGTTGAAGTAATAGATGTAAATTTTGCCAATGTGATTATCGCAGTTATCTAATGGAAATAAGTACAACTCAAATGGTCAACAAATTGTCAGTCAATGTTTGAACAATGTTGTCTCTAGAGTAAAAAATTTACTTAGTGAAATGTTACGGTGTAGATCTTGCTAAATGAAGCAAAACATTGTTCTTCCTAAAATACGAAACAAGGAAGTTTACAAGTACAATTAGGTCCATCCGAGGACATACTATATATTGGGTATCTCGAAAAAGAATTAGACAAATTTAACTGAAATACTGTATATTATTGTATTTTCTGATAATACGAGGTTAATACAGGCAAGTTACTATTATATCTCGTATATCTAACTGGAACCGTTTTTAAGACATTCAACTACTCTTGAAAATGTAAATCAAAGTTTAAGAGAAATGTCTGCCTTTATTTTTGCTTGAAGCATTAGACTTGATGGTAAAATAAAAATAGTCCCTAAAAATTACACAGAAAGTACAGATTTGATTTAGACTATGATTCAAGTCAAATAACTTTGTTATATTAAATGAAACACTCTGTATTCGTTATCGTAATTAGATTCTAACTTTAACTATTTATAAAATTATATTAAGGTTGCTATATTGATATCTTATATTTTTTTAGTAATTTAGCAATTTCGAGTATTCATTTATTGCCATTTATTTAACAAAATTATTATATTATATATATATATATATATATATATATACATATATATATATATATATATATATATATATATTATTATTTTTTGACGAACCTGACACTGTTATTACCACAACACAATTTCGTTTTTTTTTTTACCATAAAGACTAATTCTGGGATTAAAAGTAAATACAATTAAAAGTATCTAGCTTGAATATGTATGATTGACGCGCGCATTATCAAAGTATACAATAATATACAAGGTATTCCATTTCAATGTTCAAAACTTTGATGTGTAACTTTTTTTAAGTCTTACGGTATATATCAAAACAATTTTAAAACTTGCTACCGATTAATCTTCATTCTTCATAGTTAGAGATGGCGGTTTTTGTTGGCACGCAGCGGCGTAGACCGTACAAAGTCGGCCGGCATTATCCCAGCATACATATATATATATATATATATATATATATATATATATATATATATAAATCGATTCACACGCTTTGCCTGCGGAGTATCTATTAATATTACACATAAAAACGAAGTAAAAATTGTCGACTGTGTAAAATGCGTAATTAACAAAGTTACAAACTTAATTTACAAAGGAGGCATAAAGCTAAGAAATGCAAAGTTGACATATGTATATTGGTTCAGTTGAGTACAATTGTAACCGTCCCTCTCAGAGAAGGCAGTAAGAAAAGTGCTTACCTTTCTCTATTGACGGCTGGATGCAGACGAAGGTGTATCATACCGTGGAGAACTGACATAGAATTGCAACATTAATATTGCTTCCATTGTAGATTCATTTAAGGCTCTGCGACATGATGAAAATACGCACTTGTATTTAGAAAATGACCATTCTACATCTAGTGAAGTAATATTTGCGTATTTAAAATCCTTCATCTCATAGTTTTCACTATCATATGTGCCGCTTACACCCTTGCTTATAAATCGCATTTTCTGCAGATCCGGATTTTTATTGAAAACAGTTGTAAAGTTCTGTAATACATGCTGTCCTGTATTAGCCGTTTTCCAAAGCCGTTTTCATTTTATCGAGAGTGTTAAGTGCTTCGATAAGTTTAATGTACTATTTTGCAATTTTCCAAGAGGTTCTCTAACAACAGAGTACTTTTCGCAAATTTCCCCTATATCTGCTTCAATCTGATGATACGAAAACAGTTCTTAGCCTATTTTGGTAGCTTCATAATCTTGTAATTTCAATGTCGAAATAAAAGATTTGATACTCTGAAAATGTTTCCAGTAATACGATACTGTTGCAAGCCAGGTACCCCATCTGGCTAATACAGGTTCAGGTGATTGTGGAATTCCTGGACAGAAATTCTTGGATTGGCGAATCTATTTAAGGAATTTGAGAAACACCTTCTTTGTGTTAGCTATCAGTTGGGGGATCTTAAAGAGCATCTTAGAATTCTTGAAGATCCCAACATAAATTATCTGATGTATATTGCAAAAGGCAAGATCCCTATGCAATACAATTTTGATCGGCCTTATAAGATGATCATTGAAAGCCTTTGCGGCTGTCCATCCGGGCAGTCTCAAAACAAAAGAGATACTCTGGCATGGTACATGGACGGCTCAAGAATAGGTGTTGGAACCGGTGGAGTTCTAAAGGCTATCAAAGCCCACTCATATGAATCTAGTCTGATTCGCAAATGTATACCCAATTTAAGGAAATTGGGACATAAAAGCCATGTTACTCTGCGATGGGTCCCAAGCCATCAAGGGATCGAAGGCAATGAAAAGGCAGACAAGCTGGCTAGGGAAGCAGCCAATATGCTCTTCATCAGTCCCAACCACTTCTGTGGCGTACAAGAGAGCCACATAAAGCAAGTAAATAAAGCATGGGAGGACGATCAAAAGACCTCGTACTGACAAAATGTCCCAGGACAAAAGCAGGCGAAAGCACTAATGTCACGCTCGGCTAAGACAGCAAAACTAGTGTTATCCTTCAGCAAAAGGGACCTTAGATTATTGGTGAGATTTCTGACAGGTCATGCAGCCCTAAAGTATCACCCATTCAATATAGGAAAAGCTGAAGATCAAATATGTTGTCTACGCCTAAAAGATCTGGAGACGGCAGAACATATTCTATGTAAATGTGTTGCCATCAGTTGAACTCGACAGCAACACTTCAGTAAAGTATTCTTGATATCTACTGAACTGAGGGATGAAGATTCCATACTTAGGTTTATTATTATTATATAAGAGCCTTCACCTACTCTAGTGCATATAAGAGCATTTTAGTACAATAGATCTGTCAAGGTCGCAATGACTAAAGGCATTTGTGCCATTGCCCAAAAATACTAATACTAATACTAGCTATGAGTTGATCTACTCTTGGATATCTGAGTCTGATGGTATCTGCTACAATATGAGACGCATGTAGTAAACATGTTACGTGAAGGAGCTACGCAAAATCTGTTTTTAACAATCTGCCAACTTTAATCATGGTTACGGCTCCATCGGTGACAAATATGCTTAACTGCCTTCGCTGTACACTAACTAAATTAATAACATCTTTTGTCACTTGCACTATAGTTTCTGCCTTCGTATTTATAAGACGTTTACAGCACAAAAGAAATGGTATCGACGGTCCATCAAAGTTTAGAGTAGGCACTATAACCTGTATTGCACTGTCTTTGTTAGCGCTTGTTGTTTCGTCCACGTTTATCCATATTTTCTCATTTTTAATAATATCCTATACGGCATTTATAACTTGTAATATTACGCGCGGAAAATGCCATCGTCTTTGGTTTCTGTTTGGCAATTTCCACGGTGGAACATATTTTTCCCAAAATGAACGCATTGCCTCTTGCTGCACAATGGTTTTGCGGGATATTACAAACACTTAACATGAGTAAAATCTGTCACGAAAATCTCGTATGGTATACCAACTTTTACATTTTCCCTGTGTTTCGCTGATGCCACTTGCCGTTTGCACTCTTGTTCGTTGTAATCTGTGTTATCGTTTACGCAGCATTTTTATGGTACTCGGCTGGTTTCAACTACATAGTAGAAGCTATGCGAGCAAATTGATTTATGTACACATACTTATAACATCGATCCGACCTTGTACGGTCTGCGCCGCTGCGTGCCAATAGAAATCACCATCTCTAGTTATAAGCCTTAAAAATATTTTATCGCCTTTCGTATATAAGCCAACGCGAATGTAATGCGGCAGCCTAAATATATATGTAGTTAAAATAATAGTAAAATATGTGACTGCAACACTTTATGTTAAATCTAACTATAATTTTTGCTAGAACAACTACATATTTTATTAGATCAAATAAACGCGTTGTAATCCTTAATTTAAATTGTTATTTTAAAAATACAAGAGTAACATTTTTAATTTCTTTTGTATTAAAAATTGTTGATGCCAAATTGGAAAACATATAACATTTCGTTTGAATAATTTCTCTATTGAATCTTGTGTTATTGAGTATAAGGATAAGACATATCGCAAATTATTAACAACGATATAAACGAATCTTGTGAATCTAACAATGGTCCCTTATCTATTATTCTTCCTGAAACTTCATTACGCTGTAATGGGAATACCTGCATTCTTACCTATAACTTTAATCAATTGTTTATACCTTATTGTGTGTAATATAATGAATTAAAAAAAAATAATTGATTGCTTTTCAAAGAACAGAAATGTTGCAATTTATGGTGCAAATTATAGCAATAAGCAGGCCTTTCCATGTTTCATAAATAAATATATTGTTAACATTTTTATTTACCATACTCGATACATGATCTAAATTGCTTCATATGAAAAGAATTTTGTTTCAAATATATTTGTACTATTTTATGATTTAAATAATAAAATCCATAAAATTTAAATACTGTTATATTACCCCAGGTCTGAGGAAGATAAATAAGAAATGTAGTATTTTACCTGCTGGGGTAGATATAACAGTAAGTAAAGGTTCATAACGATAATTTTGACAGATTTACTTTTTGTTTTTTTGTCTTAGGTAAATAGAATATACTTAAAAAGCGCGTAGTCACGTGATGTAGTTAAACTTTCCAAAATATTAATCCTTCATTATTGCGGAACGATTTTTTATTGCCCCTAATTTTGCGGTAGATTTCTCCTTGGTTTGCGATCCTAATGTGAAAGCGCAAACCCGATTACAATCTATTGTGCCGACATATGGGATACGATTAAGTTTGTCTATCTTGATAACGCTAAATTAGCCATAATTTAAGATCTACGCTTTTCCTGTTTCTTACGATAAAGTTCAGATTTCGTGATATATTATTTGTTTAACAGGCAACAAAGTGCAAGCAATCTAAGGACTTTCTCTATAAGGTTTTGTATATGTTAACTCGCGCCTAGGTGAAAACGAAGCATTTCCAAAATACAATCTTTGAATCTTTATCTGCTACAGCGCGGTTATTTTTACAAAACTATTAAAATTAAGCGCAAAAAAGAAATTAAAGACTTCAAGTTCTTTCAAAAATAAGATAAAAAGCCATTTGTGTATTACATTAATTTTTTTACGTAATTGGAAAGATGTGAGACTCTATTTCTGTTTCCCGCTAACAGACAATTTGCGGTTAATCAAATCGTTGCCGTAACGTTTTTATAAAGCGTCATATCTTCTACAAAAACCAGTCACAGAGAGCTCTATTCGAACTTTACTTACAAGTTTCAAGTTGTGTCAATTAGAAAGATTTCACAAAATTTTTTCATTTGCTGTCATCTGCCTTTCATTGTTCTTGAACCGTTCAAATTAAGAACGATGACTTATGAATGCATTAATGAAACATTTGCCAATATCCACCTCCTAGGGCTGTTCTTATTAAGTAATGTAATTAAGTAATCGGTTAATGACGATAAAAATAATTAGTGCGATACAAACGTTTCACTTTTTTGGAAAAGTAAAGGACCTTTACATGTGATGAACATTTTTTGCATTGGAATAATAATATTTTACATCGGAATGAAATCTGAATTGGAGAATTTTCCAAGTGCAGCGGAATTTTTCAGTAGCAAACTGAAGAATCTGTTGGTTCTAATACGTAGATAGATATATTTCGATGTGGATGAAACATTTTATCGTTGAACTGGGAATGTTCGAATCCAAAAGAGAGATATTTCACCACATGGGACACCAGAACGTAAATTTTTCTCATTGCGAAAAAAAATTAACATTGAGTCAAGGAAATTCTTCACCGTTGGGGGAAACGTCTTAACTCCAAAAGGGAGGAATTTTTCACCGAAAAGAGGGTAATCTTTTTACCGTAAGGGAAACATTTTGAAAACGAAACGGAAAATGTTTTTGCTTCTATTTACATATGGCGCTGCTGAAGTAGAACCTTAAAATGTTAATTCCGTCGATTCCGAAGGTGTTAAAATGCTGTCAGATCTAGCTGCCCTATGCACGCCTCTGATGACTAAACTACTTATCGCAGAATAGTGCTTTCGCAGACGTTTTTCTAGAAAATTGTATTATACATTTTTGTACTGATTTTGCAGTATTTTAAATAAAAGCATGACATTTTTGTTTACCACAAACTCAACTAGGTATTAGTTATGTTTTAAAGCATAGAACCTCAAAAAGTGTAAGCTCGGCCTTGTAGCTAACATATGCATATATCATTGTTTATTTTCTCGATACAGAGTCTTGGCTACCTTCTAATAGCCTTGAAATGAGGCATTATGTGAGAAACTGAAATTTCTCACATAATGCCTATATTAGACTTTCTTAACCATGCGATCGACATCTATAGAAGAGTAACCATTGTAAATTTTACTATTTCCAGTTTGTTGCTGTTTCTAATTACTAAACTATCAAAGAACGGTAGTTCATTGTTCCCTTTTTCTTCCACTGTAAATTTAAGAGTTTCGAATGTTGGTACTTTTCCTAGTATCAAAGAACGCGAACATACCTTAGCCAAATTCTAAGAAAATGTGGGGTGTTCTTCTCATACACGTTTCAAATTTACTCATGAACAGGTTAGCTATGAAAGGAGACAGGGGATTGCCCGTTTCTGTACCCTCTAATTGCTCATAGTAGTTGGCATCTACTTGAAAACACATTTCAAATAAAAGCAATTTCCAATTTCGAGGCCTTTAATAGTCTTGAGATTATCTGTGTGATTTCCCAAACTTCGAATTTGGTTTTTTGAAATTATAATTTTACGTGTTTCCTAGATAATCTTTTGTGTTGTGGTATCTGGATTCCTAATGAATGTATCTGCCGATGACATCCTCAGGTAGGGCATACATATGTTTTATGTTTTGTAGTGCAATGATAAGAAACCCTTTCGTCTATCTTTCCGTATTTTTCGCATGACTTAGTTTTAGGGTGTGTATGCTGCAAAAGGTGATACCTGTAAATATCTTTTTCTCGAAAGTAGGAATACGACAGACATGTTTCAATTATATTGCTATATCGACCTCTACAGAAATATGCAGTTTTTAATGCAGGATCTGCGAGGGTAGCACACTTCGACTGCTTGGCTAGGCACACCAAGGGCAATTAATATAGATGAATATATTTAATGAACCAGCTACCACCAACCACTATGTGTATACGCGTTTCGCTGTATCACAGCTCATCAGTACACCTGGTGGTAGCTTAAAACATCTTTAATTATAATTAGTTATAAAACGATTTTATAACTAAATATTTTCCAGCTAAGCTTGTATTGTGGAATATTCACGTTTGGTTAGGAGAGGAAGAAGATTGTGTTGTCAATATATGTAAATATGAAAAAAAGTAAATCCGATAAATTTACCTAACTTTATCGGGAATTTACAGAGTTCAATGCAAATCTTAAGAAAAGCAATACTGAAAATCATTCATACATGTTGTGCGCTTCACAATCTTGGAAACGATAAAGATTTACAATATATAGCACGGCCATTATCAGAAGATATTTAAAACCAGTCTAATATTAGTATTCTACACCCCAATAATGATGACAGAAAGGTATTAAATAAATTTGTTCAAAATGGATTTGTTATTCGATATGAAATATCCTGTAATTTGGTTTTACTTATTTTTAACCTTAACTTCATAATTTTCTTTGGATTTTTAGGTTTTTGGTAAAGAAAATAGAAAGCTTCTCTTCCTTGGATTTATTTTATTTTGCAACGGGTCGTTATACCATTTTCATCAACCTTCTTAAGCCTTCTGTAACAATTTTAATTGTCAGCAATTTACAGTTTTTTTGTATTTTATTTTATTTTCTCATTAATAAAAAAAAACTATATTCTTACTCGTCAACTTCTTCCTGCTCCTTCTTTTCTTTTACTTTCTTTCATTTTACTTTTGAAATACTGCTAGTTATGTTATTTTCCCTTTTTAAGATTTAATTTCTTTTACAAACCGTTTAATTAACTTTCATTTGAAAGGCTGTATTGAAAAAATAATTGGAAAATATGTGTAAATGTAAAAAAAATGTATGTAGACAAATTTCTTTTTTACTTATAGAACATTTGAAATGTTTCTCTTTCTCGTTTTTTGTTTTTATGACTGTTGTGAAAACCGTTTTCTGTGGTTCTATATATTTTTGATTTTAATAATTATTCATGGGTGTACATTTTATGTGGGTGTTGGTCCTACAATCGGTTACGGTCGATGTAATGCCTTTTGTCCATATTTTTAATCATTTGTTAGGTGTGAGTGAAAAGTTTTATTATAGGTATTTCTAAATGGTTTGAGTGCCAAATTTAAATTGAAACGTTTGAGTATTTTTATATTGCTTCAGATAGCATTGGATCATAAGTTAGAGTAACGTATTTCTTGATTTTGATTTTTATTAGTATTCTGCAGTTTTTAATTTTCTGAATTTTCTTTTTTATGCATTTGTTAATGAATGAATTTAGATATTTATTTTTTATTGACATTCCATTCCTTTAATTTTATTAATATTTTCATGCGACTTCTCTTTTTCCGAAAAGGTATTACGTCGATCAATGAAACCATTAACAACACTTTTTTTATATTTAGGTATGAGTATAACTTAAATATCTTTCAGAATGTGAAAGAACCAGTCAATTTGGATACCTTGGTTTTTTTATTTAACCTAATGTCCAAAAAGCTAATGCTGTTGTCTTTACTTTCATTTTTAACGGTGAATTGTAATGGGGTGTGACATTTCGTATGTGTTATTTTGGTTTTTTAATGGTATTGCTAGAATGCGATCATCAACGTATCTAAAAACGTGCTATAGATGTTTCGATTTCTTTTTAACTTCTGGTTCTAATTTTTCCATTACAAGGTTTGCTACTACAGCAGAAATGGGCGACCTTATTACTGTTCCAAACGTTTGTTTACATGTTTCAATATTAAAGTTAAAGCATGCAGTGTTAAGACGTAATTCTAAAACTCTCAAAAATTCACCTTTATTCGGGGTAGTGTAGTTTTCCAACTCACTCCATCTCTCCTCAACGCATTAAAGCGCGGTTTGGATGTTGGTGTATAGGGAAATTAGATCTAAACTAATTAATTCATAAATGGTATTTGTTTTTTTTTTATTTTAATGAAATTAATTAATGAAGTCCCGTAAATCTTTTACGTGATAATCCTTTTTCCTAACACTTCTGTCAGGATATTAGCAAGAAAAATCTAAAAACCAAAAATATAATTTAATGTAAGCAATTATAACAAATGTTTAGCTTTATTTTTGGTTAGATTATTTCCGTATAGAAGAAAACTAAAATATAAATTTAGTTTAAATATATTTTGTATTATTTTAATCAGGAAATAGCGTTCATATTTATAAGAAGAAAAGCCAGAAGGTATTTCAGCACTTGTTACTCTTAATCAAGATCAAAATACTAATTAATAATTTGATCCGGTAGAAATCCGAATTTTGCCTGTCTTAACAAATGTGCAATTTTAATTATTTCGTATACTATACCGATCAACAAAATGTGGTTTTCATTATTATTACATCAACAAAAAAAAAACACAGGTAAATAAATGATGGTTTTACACCAAGAACAGAAAATGCTGCACTAATTTGCACCAACCTGATGACGAAAAAAATTTTCATTGTTAATGTAAGGAAATATAATCAGTACAGTCGAAAGAGATACATCTATTGTGATCTACTGCCCACTCACTACTTTCTAGTAAATCACCATATAGGATTCTGGAAATATCCTTAAGCTTTTCAGAACACTTTTTGTTTCGATTATACTCATAAATTTTCCATAAACGGTGTTTTCCACCCTTTCTTTAACTTCGGAACATCTCTCAAATTTGTTTATTATCACAGGCCTTTCGATTAGCTAAATAAACTGCTTTCTCAGCTGTAATATGGAATTCGAAATGAAACCGTAATTGGCAATTAATAAACGCCAATCAGAGACTGTGCGTCGCCATTAAGATCCATAATAATCGGCATTATTTCTTCGTGATGATTCGAATCAAAAACAGCAGCTTCCAAGCTATTGCTCTACTGTGTGATTGCGGGTTGAGAAGTAAGCGAATACCTTGAAAAACACTTTTTTAACGTTACTGATAAGAACGTTTACTAAAGAAAAATGATTTCAGACTTCTCCAACACTTCGGGTAATTTGGAGGGCTACATGGCAACAACAACAATAGAACAAAAGAAGCAAAATAGCTACAAAATATCTAAATCACGTGCTAGCGAGTGAATATGAGTCGCCTCATAGCTCTTATTTTTATTATGATTATGTTTCTTTTTCCAAATACTGCTGAGTACACTACTTAAATCAAGGTACAGCAGATTTAGACTGGGCAAAAACGGTAAAAAGTAAATAATACTCAAATCGCTGTTTGATGAAGCCTTCATAGATTTTTATTTCTACGAAAGGTTGAGCAAACAACAATTAAAGTGTTACCTACCTACTTTTGACCGTTTTCAACCAATCTAATTTTATTGTACCTTAACGTTGTGTTCTCACGTACTTCTTCCCCAGACTGCTCATATATATATATATATATATTGCATTTTTTAAGATTAACTTACTCTCTAATAATACAGCAAGTTGCTTCAAAAATTCATGGATTTCCATAATTCGGCCATATGGTAAAGGAAGTCTACATATGTTACCAAATTAATTCAGCAATTTGTTTGGCACAGAGTGTGCCAATGCTCTTCGCAGTTAGCTCGGCCGTATTAAGACTTTTTCATACTTGGCATGTAGCTTGAGCTTTCCTAGTAATAAGAACTTAAAATTCAGGATTTTTTAAAGCTTTGTACTTTTACAATAAATTAACGTCTAATGGCATATAAATATTATATTACTACTTCCTGTATTATTGACGTATACACAGATATATGTATGTATTACTTTGGATCTACATACAGTTTATTCTTACTTCAGTACTCAAATCTGTTTCCGTGCGTATTATTTCACTATATCTTAGATTCAGATTGCTGCAGTCTCGGAAAATACCATCCCTGCTGTGATATAGTTGACATAAGAAAATAGGCAAGTGCACATTACTTCAAATACTTACTTACATATATGTTCTGTAAAAGTGATTGGTTCAAATTCATATTTCTGGAAAAGGCCGTATATGTCCATGTGGGTAATGTATGTTTTACATAAATTTCTCAAGCTACAATGATTTGAATTACAAATTTATAAACATTTTCCACATACTTTCTTACAATTTCGTCCATTTTCCATTCATGTTAGAATTAACATGCGCATTGGAAATCGACGACCTTGTTATCAATCTACTACCGTTATATTCCCTTAAATCGTAACTGAAACAATATAGTCCATGTACCAATCAATTCTGTGCTAGCTAAGAATACTCCAAAGATACTAAATTCCCCTTCCTTCGAATGCATCTTTATTAATTAGTCACATAATATACTAACAAGTCCATTACCTTATATATATATACCTTACCACTTGTATATTCAGCGCTTTAGCAAAAATACTGCATAAAGCATTAGTATAATTGATCCATTTCGTAAAATCTAAATTATTTAACAATAGAGTTAATTTCGATGGCCCTCGATTTTGTATCTTCCAGAAACCAACGTTTATTACTAATATTTCGCCTGATAGTTAGACAACTTTACATACACACCCAACATTTTTTTTTACTATCGAACAAATTTCAAATCTTTAGTGGAAATATTCTACCTGGCAAACATTTTCTATAAAAATATCCAAATAATATACCCATTTGTTTAAACTTGTTTTAATAACTTTTTCAAGAAACAAAGAAAAGCGAACATTCATAATAAAGCAATATGAAACAACCAACTAACAATGCTTTACTACTAACAACAAATACAAAAATTGAATTAAGTACTGATGAGAATTAAAGGATTTTTTTTAAACTAAACAACAGACTTCTGAAAACGCTTTTCCTTGACAAAACATTGTATATGCACGGCATAGGTACCTACAGGTGCCCACACGATACACGACAAATAGAAAGAAGATTTAACATGATCGTTACCTCGTTGTTGTAGACTTCCGCGATCGTTGTTTTCTTTTAAAGAATTTGGGTTTCCCGGTTGAAACCGCGTCGTAATTGCATTAGATTGCCGACGTTTCGCTCCCAGTTGTATGGAGCTTCTTCTGGGCTGCTGCATGTTGCGTCACTGCTGTACGAAAAATATCTTCATACAACTGAGAGCGAACTGTCGGCATTCTCATGCAATTACGACGCGGTTTCAATTCGGAAACCCAAATTCTTTAAAATGATCGTTACCTTCTTAAACAAAATGAACCTAAAGTGAAAATGTTAAAGAAAAAAATGCGTTAAGAACGTTGGACAAATGGTCTACTGCTTTCCATGCTTGTGCGATTTTTAACCTATACCTCCTTTTAGTTGAAGCCTTAGGTTTTCGATTACTTAACTATCCTTCGTTTTCATGCAATTAAATCTCTTTTGCATTTTATTAATTTTCGTCACCAGTATGAAATGTCGTTTGTGCTCTAATTTTTCCTTCCTGTATGCATATACAACCCATCGCGCACAACGTCTAGGTGTATCTGGCAGAGAAAATAGGTGGCCTTTTATCGCCTAAACGTATCCTTTCCCTTTTCGATTTTTTTTCATAAGGATTTGCTGCCAAACTATATAATATAAATTGAAACGCAAAATCCATTTAACAGCTATGTATTTAACAGAGAAAAGAATATCGTATGGGAACATTGGGAACGAATAAACAATTAACCCCTTTCGAACGTAGCCGAGTTATTGGGCTACATGAAGGCGGCGCTAATTTCCGGGAAATCGCGCATGCACCTAATCATAATCGTTCGACCGTATTACGGTGTTGGAGCCTGTAGATTGCAAATCGAGGTAACGCACGTAGAGCAGGTTTAGGCGCACCCAGAAGGACAACTCTCCGAGAAGATTTCCCATTGAACAGCTTAGTTATGTAACACCGTCAGTAGGTAACATTTTTAGCGTAACAGTAGTGGAACCCTATCGGTCGTAGAACATCATTACGGACGAATACTGTAATAAGATATCATTACTTTGCAAATATTTCGATTTAGTATAAATTAATGAAATTGTTAAAAAGAAGGATGTAAAGATTGCAATAACTACAGATCCGTAAGTAAGTTATCACAGCAATGAAATCGTTTGAGAAAATTGTAGAAAAAAGATTCAGAAAACAAACTGCGCTTTAGACAAAGAACAGAGTGGATTCCGCAAAGTAAATCTAGAAGTACCTAAAACCACATTTTACCATGAAAAATATCACAAATAGAAGAATAACAAAACGACAACCAGTTATTTGAGATTTATTGGTATTAAGAAAGCTTTTGACAAAGTTCCCAGGAATAAAATATGGGAAAGTTTAAGAAATAGAGGTGCAAATAGTAAATTGATTAGGGTTACAAAATATCTCTACAAGAAAACTAGAAGTAGTCTTATAAGTAAAATCATGATGTCGAAAATGTTTAGCATTACACAAGGAGTACGACAGAGGAGAATTAAATTCCGTTTCTTTTCATTACCTTTATGACTAATTTAATAACACAAACAAAACATTAAATATCGGTTATAGAGACCCATAAAGAGTTAACATCACAAAATACATATTTGTAGAACAACAGGAGTGAAGAGACCTAAAGCTAAATGTAAATGTATGAAATGATGAATGGTATGAAAATGAATATATCCAAAATAAAAGATTATGGTCATAAGAGAACAAACACAAATTAGGATCAATGCTGAAATAATAATACAGGGCAAAAGTTTTGAATATTTAGGAATAACTCTAGAGGAATCAGGAAGCCATGAAATTGAACTAAAAGGGAATAAAAAAGACCAATAAAAAAATAATAATAAAAATAATATAAATAATAATAAAAAAAAATAAAATGAAAGTTTTCAAAAGCCGTTTACAGACATATTGCAAAAAGAAAAAAGTAAGAGTCGTGTGGCAGAGATGAGATATCTACGAAAAGTTCAACCAAAAGAATCATGGAATAAGGGACCATTTTACAGAAGAAAGGAAAAACAACACTTAGAAGCTAAGAAATTAGCAACAAACAGAAAGGGCTGGAATAAATTTATTAAAATTTAGCATATAGAAGAAAAAAAAATACCCTTACACCTTTAAGCGTAGAACGAGTATTTAGCGAATATTCGTTTCATACAGACACCGGTATAACTCTATTCAACTTATCACTTCTTATTGTGGAAATTATCATCACGTTTCGGAAAGCATAAATTTGAAAATCTCCATACTACAATGTCACTCCGTATCAGCCGCCTTTTGCTAAATTGATATTTTGAACGTTTATAACTTGTTCCTAATTTTCTTTTCTGAAATATACCTCTGCAATCATTGAATCTTCTTTCTCATCTCATAAATATGAAGAAGTATCTATTTTTATTTATAAAGTGTAACAGACACGCGATATTTGTGTAGGAATTCTTATAAGATACTGTTCTTTGCGAAAATTTATAGTGACTCCTGATTTACTTGTTTTTTTTTTTCTTCTTCAGGATATTACAGAAAATTTTCGTCTGGCCATAACAAATTTGCATTAAATAGGTGCATCAGAAGATAACGTTATTTATCTTTACTTGCACATTGTTATTACTTCAAACTTGTGAAGATTAACGAAAAAATGGCAATAAATATAAGAAAGTCAAGTACGTACTAATATATTGCAAGCGATTGTAACAAGGACTGTACCCGCAAAACTTTAGAATGTGCGGAAGCGTGCGGTAAAGGACTAGTGCAAAAGTTCTCATATTCTCCGGGACTGAAATCTATTTGGCTGCCCTTAAGACACCGTTTAGAAACTCTGTTCAATTAAGAAAAACAATGTTGGTACACACGTTTAAGGTCGTAATATGTTACGGGCAACTTTTCACTACTTTCTTTTATTGTTGGGCGAAGCGTCGGGTTACGGGGCACATCTCACACTTCTAAGCGTCAATTACTAATGGCCATTAGCCGACCCTGCTAGAATTTCCTAACATCACGTTAACACAGCAATTTTCCTTGTCCGAGATAGATTTTTAACCGTAATTAAAAACTAATTAACTCAACCAGAATTTGAATTCACATCCTTCGGATTGAAAGGCAAGTATCCTAAACTGTTCAACAACTTTCTCTTATAGTTGTAATTATAACCATATTTTAATTTAACCAAAAGAATAATCCTAAAATATAGTCCGCCTAGAAAGTATCCGGAAAAAAAAAGCGCAGCTATAATTTTACGGTATATATTTTTATTACTTGAATAATAAAATCACAACAAATAATTCATCTCATTTACTAATACAATTTCCATTTAACTGTAAACACTTAACTAAACGTCCAGGTAATCCCGAAACAAGGTCAACGCTATACTTTTCGATGATAGTGGTCCAGGCTTGTAAAACTGGCCGAATCAAATCTTCTTTATTTCGTGGTGCTGCTCGTTCTACTTTAATTTTCATTAGTCCTCATATGTTTTCCATGGGACTAAGATGTGGGGAAGCTGCTGGCCATGGAGTCGCTACCAAGTTTTGTTCTAGCATCCAAGCTTTAGTGTAGGCAGAAGTATGGCATCTTGCATTATCCTGTTGAAAACGCCACCCTTCGGGATATAAAGCACGAGCCGTTTCAAGAAGAAAGCCATTAAGAATTTCACAATACTTTGCACTATTAACGGTGCCATCAATTATACAGAGAGGTGTAGCACCACGGTGAGAAATTGCTACCCAAACCATTATTTTTGTGGGAAATTTGGAAATTTGAACGGTAACGTTTTCTCTTGATAGGATTTTTAAATGATTTGCTCCAAGCTGAAAACAACTTTTGTCAGATATAAAAACATCACTAAAATTATCGTCTCGAAATCGTTGTCCAAAATCTATTCTTCGTTGTTCTTGTAGAGGTGTCATTGCAGGGATTTTTTTTGGTTTCCATGATAAGTAACTTTATCTTCTCAGTGAAATGCGGACAGTTTCTGGACTGTTTCTGTTATTTGACTTTGATTTTAAAATCTGTTAGCTAGTTTTTGAAACCCTAGGCGCGGATTTTGTCTTCCAGAAACTGGTCCATAGCCCTTATCTCTCCTATTTTTTATCCTCTTTATTGTCTCATATACTACACTTTTTCCGAGTTCAGTCGATTGTACTAATTTTTTAACGTTTTGAACACCTTTTCTATACAAATATTCCACCAACCTTCTTCTTTCTACTTGCGACATTATTTCACAAATATTAAGCCTGTTGATAAGCAACAATATTTGACAGCTGGTGTTGTTATATAATTTTTGCCATGGCCTACAGTCGGCACAACCTACTTGATGCATTAGTTTTGTCTTAGGATGTAACAAAAAAGAAATATATTAAAATAATAAATTCCGGATACTTTCTAGACGGACAACAGTTTCGTCGTAGTATTAACGGAATCATTTATGACAAAACCAATGCAAGGAGAGAAAAAAACACTAGCAACGGACGTGTTTCTGCCAAATGAGAGTGTTTTTATTCCACGTTGTATCGTTGTTTGCCTCACAATTAATACTACATTCGAAACAACAAGCCAAATATCTTTTGGTGTTCTCTGGTACCAAGAAACACATTCCTGCCACTTAGAAAGCAGATCCTGCGCACGCCATCTTGTGTTAGATGGTGATGGTTGTGGTAGATAGTGTTAGATAGTCCAAGAACTGCTGGAGGAATGGCTTGGAACAGTACTCGGTTTATGTTGCTGATTTCTAGGTGCCAGGCATGTGTTTCTTGGCATCAGAGGGCGCAAGAGATGTCTGGCTTGTCGTTTCGAAAGTTGTGGTATTAACTGTGAGGCAAACAGCAGACACAAGGTAGCGTTAAAACACTCTCGGAACTACGCTGGTGACGTCGGGTAGGCAGAAACATATCATTGGGTAGTGTGTTTTTTCTCAATCATTTGGTTTTGCCGTAAATAATTCTAATTTTCTAATTCATCACTACGAGGAAGCATAATTTCTTTTGGTTATTATTTCTAGGCATTTTCTGATATTTTAATGTCATCAGCTATCCTCGTATTTTTCAATATGCTCAAGGTAATAATAGTATGCTTGAATACGCACTTTTTAAACCCGGTTAAACATAAATTTCTCAAACTCTGGCAAAGGTAAATACTACGTTGTTGATGTTCGCCAGGTAATTTCTCGTAATATATATCTTCGAATATTTTATTTACCTAAAAATAATTGTTTGTAAGAGCACAGAGGATACGTATAATACAAGTCGTTCTACATTTTCCGCAACGGCCAAACAAGCTGCACATTTTAAACACGCCGACTTAAACTTATCTTTATTTATTTCTAATTCCGCATAAGGATTTATAACCTGTCCATTCGTAATATAGTCGAAGGAGCATTGCTGTGCAGGTAGATGATTATTAGCTTCTTTAGGAGTGTAAAATATGCACTCTTCCTCTTCTTGCAGAACGTGTGATACATCAGTCTTACTGCTTACTTCGTTTTGCACTCTATTTTTACAATACCGTCGCTTATTCTTGAATTGTATGGAACTTGTAAAATAAAATAGATGTAAAATAACACATAAAGTAAAAAAAAGTTGCATTGTAATATAATATATGTATATATAAATAGAAATATATAAAATGACGTGTAATTTTATGGTATGATGCCAAAATATATATTGTCGTTGTCAAACTTCAAGTATGTAATCATTATCCTTATATCTCTGTTTACTTAGCAACTGTCCTCTTATACTAAAATGCTTAATGCAAAATTGCATAAAAAATATCTGTTCAAGAGCTAATTATGATGAAAGTAGATACCTACTAAACTAAATGAAATAAATACATGAAGATAAAACAATTAAGTTACCTATTCTGTTGGATAAAAGTAAAAATAATGCAACCACAGTTGATGTCACGAAAATATGCAATTAACTAAACCGTTTTTGCCGATCCTTTACCTTTTTATACAACGCTACGACTCTCCTAATATTGTAATGATTTTTATGCTATTCGCTTTAACCGCCTTAACAAAGAAAGCCCCGACAACACTATTTTGGAAGAGGTGTTTTCAGTTCAGGTAGATTTTTGCCCATAAAAAATCATTGTAAACGAATCCTATAGTTTATTCAAGCGAAGCAAAGAATCACTTGAAGATTATTTACGATCATGACAGCCCATCAAGGTGAGCACATCAGAACCCTAAAAGTCGAAAATTGAGTACTGGAAGATGCTAGTCTCAAAGAGAAACAATTTGCAGAAGTACAACACGTATGAAATATTGGGTCAGACTGTTACTAAAGATAGCATTTGGGTTTATTACCACGAAACAGAACCCTAACAAGCCTACAATTAGTGGCACAAAAAGGATAGTCTACCGTCAAATAAGTTCAAGGTATCTCAAACGATCTATAAAGTCCCAGCTATCATTTTTTGAGACATTCAGGGAATCCTACTCATCGACTGCAAGAAAAGGATATTCCCATAAGAGCTAAATACTATCCTACAATTCTAGAATGCCTGCGAAAACCTATTAAACAAAAGAAAAATAAAAACTGTCCAAACATGTTTTGTCCTTACAACGCGCGTATGCATTGATTGTCAAACTCAATGATGTGGAAAAAGCACTATAATCTAAAGGAGTAATGCATATTTCTTAGTTTCTGTTTATTTTCATTAAATTATTGCCTATTATTATTATGTTTGCTTCATCACCTCAGTTCTTCCTGGCACATTTTCCGATTGGTAGAAATATCCTCGAAAATGGATATCCGAAATTACGCTTCTTTTATTACATTACTTTCATTCTTTGTTAGTTTCTGTAGAACTTTGATTAAAACATCTGTTAACAATAAAATTTAACAACACTTTAATTTTTGATTTGATTATTTACATGTATTTTCCCTTGATTTAGGTTAATTTTAAACATATTAAACATATGTCCTATAATTCTTGATATCCTAAGATCTCGGATTTTATCGTTTATAATCTGTAAGTAAAGAAAAGAGGTACCAGAGACGTACATTTTTATAAGATCTAATCTTACCGATATCAGAATTGCTGACACTTTGTCTTCAATTTCTGGCCATAAAGTATCTAAGGCTGCAGGTGCTAGTCGAGTAATTGCTTTGTTGAATGTATCGCCAGTTTGTGTATTATTCATCAAGCCTTCAAAATTGTTCTGAAAAATATTAAAATTGTAACAATTTACTTTATGGTTTTCTAACCAAACTATATCAATTAATAATTAATAATGGTTATAGACACGGTTTGGCTGTTTTGGTATCCTATAATTCCTTTTGTAATCGCACATTATATAAGAAATTAGTAGCAACAAGTTATGTTATAATAAAACAAATTATTGTTTGTTGTCAATTTAGTGCAATATATCACACTAACTTTTAAGTAGCTATCACGTAGGGCAGTGTTTCTCAACCTTTTGTAGAACGAGGAACCCTAGAGCACTTATATTGTTTTTTGAGGAACCCCCTTAGTACTAAAATATCAGATACCTAATGTCTCATCAAAGTATCGTCATTAAGCTACTTATACAATATAGAGAATTAAAAATAACTGTAAGAACAAAATATATACGAAAACAAGCACATACATACCAATAGTTATTTGTTAATGATCAACGTTTCATCTAAGCTTAATGGGATGGCCAAGCTTGTTTGCGTGAGTGCGTCGAAATCAGGTTTAATGTACGACAGTTGTACCCGCATGTCTGCTTCAGGATTGGGTTTACTTCTTTTGTCAGTCTTTGCATGAGCATATTTAGAAAACCTACTTCACAACGATAAGTCGTAGCAAATGGTAGTAATTTTCTTACAGCACAATTGGCAATTTCTGGGTATTCACATCTAAGCTGGGCCCAAAACTCTAACAAAGTAGCCGAGTTAAAAGTAGTTCTTAGGTTCCCAAATGAAGCTTGTAAATTCTGAAGATTTGCTTATATCTAAATTTCTGCTGAAAGTGGAGTCTGACTCTGATACAAAATTATGAAGTGTAGGGAGCACTCAATTATTCTTCTATTCTGTTTATGCAAGAATCCCAAAACTGTATTTTTTCTTAACTTGACTTAAATTTTGTCATGAAGTGAAAGTACTGTCACAGACATTCCCTGAAGTGAAACATTCAATTCGTTGAGGCTCGAAAAGTTATCAGCAAGAAAGGTTAAACGTTGTAATCACTTGACAGTTAATCTTGACGACAATTCAAATGAGGAGTCACTAAGAAACTCCAACACCTCATTTCCTCATTTTCCGCGAGATAACTACCGCACTCCCATCTGATGCAAGAGCGTAGTGAATTGACCTCCCATTTCTTCATAGAGATCAGCAAAAATTCGTGAATTTAAAGTCGTGGACTTTATGAAATTTACGATTCTGACTGGTTCATCCAAAATGGTTTTAAGATTGAATGGCTTTTTTTACTGCTAATGCTTGTGTAGCCACGCAGTGACTACTTTCAATTCATGGAGTGATATTTTAAACACGTACAATAAACCTAGAATATTGACCAGTCATTGCTTTTGCACCGTCGCTTCAAACGCATTTGTTCCAATTAAGTTTCTTTTCAGTGATATAAGAATCGACCAAGTTGAAAATTTCCTTTCCGGTTGTATGAGTTTTCAAAGTTTTGCAAAATAACATTTCTTTTTGCAGAGTTGTTGTATATGTAAGAATGAGAAGTACTGCCACGTCTGTTGATTCATCAAGTTGTAATGCGTACCAACCACTATCTTTTATCCTTTGAATAATTGTGTTTTCTATTTCGTTGCTTATTTCATAAATTCTCTAATATATAGTATTACTTTAAGGGACCAGTATATTTATATTATCACTAAACTTTTCACCAATTATAGTTTCAAGAAAGTTGTTATGAAACCCAGGTTAAGAAACACTGAAGTAGGGTAACGGATTCGCGTTTACTACATTTTATAAGAAATAAAAAATTACTATTTCTTTACTTGTATACCCAATATATTGTTCTGCAAGAAATAATAAGAACGTTAGTGTAATTTTTAGTTCTTATTAAAGGTACAACAAACATGTACATGTTTGTAACTAAGTATTTGTAGTAGACTGTTTGTAACTCTGTATCAAACTAAATAGCTTACGTTCTCAAATTGTCTAATTGAAATTTTACATTTAAATAACAATCCCAACGACTAGCGTTGTTAGTATCATTACCTTGTGCAAATTACAAAAATATCCTATTTAATTTCCATACTAGTATATAAACAGCAGTTACCTCAAGTTTTCGTAGCTTCGGTGTTATTCGCATGGAGTGAACATAGAACGGTGGATAAGTAGAAGGGGTAATTCTTATTCTTGAAATTGTACCTATCGATAAACCATAAAGGTGCAACCTAGTGGAAACGAAATTTTATTACTTTATATTTACATACATAACATGACGATGATGATGCTCTAGGAGATAATGAAAGCAACGTTTCGAAATTTTAATAGGCTATACTATGGATAAACATCTATTATTTTAACATATCCAACGTCACAAATTTTAGTTCAGTTAGCTTTATTAACAATGTCTAAAAGACAATTTTTTGAATTATTAAATCTTAAATTGTTAAAAATTTTGCAGTGTTATTATAAACGCAGAATAATTTGAACTAAAGGCATATAATATTTAGATATCTTTTGTCTTAGAAGTTGACCCATACAATTTACAATCTTTTATTAACGTAATGCACGGAGAGAAAAAGTCGGTAGAACCAACTAAAAATTCAACCAACTTCGTTAAATATACTCAACACTCCATGTGGTTTGAAACAACAGCATATAATTGTTTAAATCTATTGAATTAGACCAACTTTAAAATTAATATTCAACTGATCTAAATTGGAACGTTATTAGAAAAAAACAAAAACTGTACACGTAAAATCAAAAATCAAAAGGAAATGAGAAAATAAGTACACAAACACCGATTGTGCATTGTCTTAAGTAAAGAAGAATATCTTTATGGAACTCTCTTTAAGTCTGTTGTGTGAAGAAAATTTTGCAGTTGATTTAGAAGTAATATGCTGTGGAGAACAATAAAACCAAATATTGGTTTGATTTAACAAAAATATTTCAACCAAACCTAGTGTGTTCTGTCAAGCTGCAAGATGAATTGGACATGGTCGTTAAAGTGCTGAATGAACATATTTTTAGTTGAATTAACACGTAAATGTGCAACACTTCGTGGCTTTGGATGAACCAGTTCCTTTCTCTCAGTGTGGGGTTAACAGAACATGAATTAACCGATGAAGATTAAATTTGTTAAACTTTAAAACAGAACCGACTGTACCTTCATTTCAAAATAATAGTTTGTAAAGTTTTCACATCAAAAATTCAACTAGTTTATCAATTCAACCGACTAGGATCAACGTATATCGCAATAGTGGCCCATTTTTCTGGATCATCCTGTATAGTGTATGATAGCATTATACATAATATTACGCCGTCGGTTTACAGAAGGCTTTTTAATCCTGATTTAAGATAATCACCAATTAAAGTTTAATTCGTGATTAAATTAATTAGTAATAACAATCTGGGGATAGTTTAATAATTAATTAGAATTAAAATCATTTGGATACAAAAATTTGTTAGTGTATGTTGACTGTTAATTATTAATTTTTTGCAAATAACAGCTACTTCCTTGGTGTTTTCTTTCTTAGACGTTAATGCTGACAAGTTTCAATGCGACATCTGGCTTTACCCTAGTGACTAAATCACACACAAAATCAAGTTCAATCAGAAATTAACGTGCGACTTTGTGATTAAATATTTGATTTGCTTCCTGTAAACCAGTGTGTAAATCTGGTATTATTTCTGAGTTTTAGAAACTTCAAAACGTTTAATTAATTTAAGAGTTTTTTCTGTTCAATGTGTGTTACGTTGCTCAAACCATACTCACCAGAACCTTCCCTTTCCGTAGAATTTAAACATTTCTCCCACTTGTCCGTCGATGTCGTAATAACCTTTAATATCTAATTGGGAGAAGGTAATATTTAACTCCAAAATACTTTGGGACATTTTATAATTTATGTGGTCTAAACGAAATTTTGATAAATACTTTACTTTAACGTCGTCTACGAAACCAACTAACCTACAAAAATATAGATAATGTGAATAACAAGATACATTATATTTCACTAAGCGTACAAAGCAAGTAAGTGAGTATTTGTCGCTTAGTAACAATAATGGAAGAGTGAAAATGCGAAATGAGATAAGTGTCGAAACAGTATACTTCTGGTTTTTTATGACAAATTCAGTAAAGTCGAGAAAAATATTTTAGGCAGTTTTTAGGTATAAACATGATCCCCAAATCAAATGGAGAACAAAATAAACAAACATAAAGGAAAGTAGACTCTATTGCTGAAAGGTTGCGGGCACGATAACAATTTCTTTAATTGGACCAATAATTCATCAACAGTCCAGTTTTGAGCGAGATTTACAAATCCTGTTGAAATTCGAAAAAATACATCAGTTATTTCGCTGATAGTTTTGCAAGTGGAGTCTCTTTTAGAATGCCCAAGATTTAGCGCATTTTCATAACGTTGATTTCCAAAGTACGGGTTTTGAGGCGGTAATGTATGTACGTGTTATTAATTACATTTGAAATTTCTTACTTTTCGAGTGCAACTAGTTTTTAAAAAATTGGTGCTTACTACCATTCGCATTTCTCATCTTCAGTTTTTTTTTCGCTAAACAAAATTGAAAAAATCTACCACGACTAAATTGAACAGTTTGTCAAGTGTATTTTGCTTACGTAAGTTGCTCATTCGTAATATTTAAATCTATCCGTTCGATTGATAATGGATCCAGTATAGGTAAACCAATTTCTGGTATTCCAGTAATCATGTATCTTCTAAATTCTTCCAATAGTCTTCTGATTCTATCGGTTACATTTGCTGCGCTATCCATAATTCCGGTAATGGTAGCTTCAAATGCATCCAAGCCTCCTCGCACAACACCTGCAAATGAAAATTTGTACAAATAAAAAGGATTGCAAATAAATTCATTGTTCGTTAATGTATTCCCCAAATTAAACATATTTTGTGAAAAATTGTGATGGCTCAAGTTTAATTATGTTTGCTCACCTTATTCCTAATTACTTTTGGTGACTGTTTCGTTTATAATAACACATACACTTCTACAATTATAAAAGTATAAATAAGCAAATTTCAATTATTTTCGTAAAATGTCGATTTTTGTCAGAACTTTAGAGAAGTAATAGGAAAAAATATGCTACTCGATCCATAAGTATATCTAGCCAAGGTGGAGCCAAGATTTGGAGTATGTCCAAGGTTACAAAACTGCACCTATGTCTCTTATAACGTAAATAACTGTAAACATATTTAACAATAAACAAATAATGAAAGTTACACAATAAACCCCAACTGTAGCATATAACAATAAAAGAAATCTCTTCTATGTAGATTGATTGATTTCGGGGGTTTATCTCATTTTTGGACCAAACCTATATTAGGAGTATAAAAATAGAGACATTGAAGTAAATTAATAATGATCCATACATAATTTTTTTTTAACTAAACGTGTTCCGGGTTTGGATCGTGTCACGATTAATCGAAAATCCAAGGTTTCACCGATAATCATATGGGGCTTTTTTGGGAGAGGGAAAAGTGGTAACCCACAGTTAGCACGGTAATTCAATAATAATAATAGTTTATTGTCCAACGGCTTCCAGTTACAGGACAACATTATACAAAAAATACGTACAATACTAATAATAGTAATTGAAGACAAAATAAAAAAACAGTAAAAGGATAAAAGCTCCAAGCTCATTAATTTTACTAAAAAATACATTATTATAGAGTGTGTCGGTTATGCGGAAGTAATGGGAGAGAAAGATAACAGATTTGTTCGAGGTATGGGAAGGGAGAAAGTAAGAGAAGAACGTGAAGATGTGCGAGGAACTAGAAAATTCAAGAAAGAAAGCAAGTCAAGATAATCAAGGACGCCACGCACCAACTTCCAGACAAAATGTGCACTCTGTCGCTCCCGACGAGAAGCCGCGGTGTGTGGCCCAAAGCTCAAACGACTATCAAAAATAACTCCAAAATCGCAAAATTCATTAACTCTTAGAAGTGCTTGGCTGTTAATGGACTAAATGGAAGGAATTGAGTTAAATTTCCTTGTGCATGGCATGTAGCAGCACTTGTTCACATTGACCAGCAGCTTTGAAGAGACAAACCGATCGGTGATTGTATTAAGGTTACGCTGTAGCTGAATAACGTAATTCCAGTTCTTAATAGACATAAATATTTTTAAATCACCTGCATAGGCTAGAACAGGGCAAGATACAGAAGCAAGTAAATCATTGACGTAGAGATTGAATAATAACGGATCCAAATTCGAACACTGTGGAGTACCTGAAAACGGACTAGATTCGAAAGATTTGAATCCATGATAAAAAACATAATTGCTTCTGTTGATCAAATAGGACTTTAGAAGTCGAATAAGTGATGGACTGAAGCCAAAACCAGAACATTTCTGAAATAAACATTATGATCTAATGTGTCGAATGCTTTACTGAGGTCTATGTATATCACGTCAACTTGTCCTTGCACGTCAAGATGCTGGCTAATAAATTGGGTATCGACTCAAGATTGGTAACTGTTGAACTTTCTCGTACGAAACCATGTTGGTGTTGTGAAATATAGGGCTTTGTGTGATAATATATGGTGGAGAATAAGACAAAATTAGACAAAATCGAGATTGGTCTATAATTATCGACTAGGTTCTTCCCCCCCTTCTTAAAAACTGGAATTACTCTGGCCCGCTTCCAAAAAGAAGGGAAGGTACAGGTCCGAATGGAGCAGTTAATTATAATTGACAATGATCCGGCAAGAATGTGGCAGGCACTACGTACAACGCAATTGGGAATTAAGTTATCACCGGCATTTTAATTATGAGGAAATGAAGACATGATGTTAATGAGATCTGTTACAGAAACAGCAGATAATGTAAGAGCAACATAATTGGTATGTGTCCTCAAGAGCAACTTTACCACAAGGAAGGTAAGAGGAACTGAATTTATGAGCGAAGGCGTTGACAATGTCCTGGGGAGATTCCAGGCCCGAATCACTGTAAACTAGTGTTTTTGGGAGTCTAGTTGTACCTTGCTTTGTTTGAAGAAATTTGAAAATTGTCTTAGGATCATTAACGACGGTTGTTTCTACATAATTAAGATATTGTGTGTAAGCCAAAGAAATTTCATCCTTACAAAATTTTCGGCGTCGTTTAAAATTAGAATATTGATTAAAGTTACTGGATAATTGTTAAATATCATTGATCTAACAGCATAACCTAAAAATAATATACCTATAAGTTATTTCGAATCTCTTTAGAGGTTTAAATATTCAATTTGTGTGCTGCTCTTCACTATACATATATTTATTTTAACTGGGCATAGTTTTATGTTATTGGTTTAAGGCGTTATGAATATTGAAGTTAACCGTAGTATTGATAACTACACCTCGGTTTACGCAACATCTTTTCGTCCTGAATCTCAAATTAAAATTTATTCGTAATTAAATTAATTACTGTTTACGCATATATTTCGAGCTGGTTTAATTCGTGATTAACTAACTAAGATTTTTAAGGGACATTTGAGACGATTGACAGTACAAAAATACATTAGCGTGTGTTAACGACTACATTTGAATGATTTTCTGTTCTATTTTAAATAAATTCTTATTGAATTTATGCAGCTAACATTAATATTCACAGATATCAAAGTGACATTTGGTTTTAATCACAAATTAATTTAGTCATTCATGTTGTTTAATCGTGATTAGTGACGGCACAAAATAAAGTTAATCAGTAAACGTTGAAACGCTAGGACATTAATTATCTTTCATTTTAAATTAATAATTGAGAATTACAAGAAATTGGTAGTGCCTATATCTTATATTATTCTTACCGTACCGTATTGTAAATTTCCCCTGTCTCAAAACAGTAAACAATTGAAGTGCTTTTTCTAGTCTACATATTTATAAAATCGAAAGATTTATTGCTAATCAATATATTTTAGAATAAGTACTTTATACCAGCAACTTGTTAATATAAATTTGGATCTAGCTAAGGAAAAAATATTAATAAAAAGACAATACCTAAATTTTATATCCGAACTTCTAACGTCTCATACTCTCGCCATTGAATTTCATTAATTATTATTATTTAATAGCGGCATTAAATAATAAGGTACAAGAAAGAGATATGTGATATTGCAATATTCATTGGCAATGACTTAGTAATTATACAATCGTTTCGCTATACCTTGTCCGTGTCTAATAAGAATATAAGCGCGCAAATCGCTGTTATATATGACACTTTCATATACTGCTACAAAGAAGCACTACGTGCATATGTGGATTTGTATAATACATAAAAGCTGTGAACACTGGATGAGGAAAAAAGTGCTGCTATGCTTACCTATTGTAGAACTTGTTATTTTTTTGATGATTTCAAGCAGTCTAGGCATTCGATGTTTATTGGCAACGTGATGATGTCTATCTTCTCCTTGAATGGATATTATTAAGGAAGTGATAATGAATATGATCTTCATTTTTGCGAGGAAATTTTACTAGGTATTTAAATACTAGCATAGAAGCAACTGACAACACTGGAAATACGGTTCATTGCATTAGATTGGTAATAGTTCTTGCATGAGCGACTAAATGAAGTGCCTAGTCAAGGTTGCGGCAAATATAAAATCAATTATAGCTATAATACTTCAGAGCGATTAAATAACCTTAAACAACGGCACCTGCATTAATAAACAGATATACTAATTGTAATTTGCATTTGACGAAGTCGCGCATCTGTACGTATTAGTGATACCGATTTCTATTATGAAACAAAAAATAAAAATTATAACGCTGGGCGTAGAAACAAAAAAAATGCAAATTATGAATGAAATTAATTTTATATGTAAATTATGGTAGTGGCAAGAACGAATATCGTTTGTATTAACACTGTAATTTTTGAAATATCTACAAAGTTACACTTTCATAATTATACACGCCTATTGTTTCTTTCGAAATAGTTTATTTTTGCAATTTTACCTTTACATTTATCGAGTATTAGTCTTTTATACCTATATAAGATTAAAATTTGAAAAGCATAAACCATAACGATTTAAATTAGGTAGATATACTTTTACTTTAACATTTCACATCCCACTAGCTTGTTTTTGGGTGAACTCATCTGATTGTATTAGTATTCATGTTAACTACAAGTTCAAAATATTTTGTTTTTATTTTATTTTCAAAGAAAGTATGTAACTGAGTATTACTTCGGAAAAAATTATGTGAAAATGCTCATACAACATTTTTACAATCAAGTACAAGGTGGGCCAAATTCGATACTTTTAATACGGAACTTATATTTCTAAAGGAATTAGACAAAAACTGAACTAAACTTCTACAGCTCGATTTTAAAAAGAAATCGATTGGTGAAATCCCTATTTTTATATCTTCCTTAATATAAGAGATACAGAGCGTTTTCTTAAAATGTGCAATTTTTAAAAACCCTTGTAACTTTTTTATTTGTGAAAATACTTGATTTATAGAAAAACTATATTAGGGCGCTTTTTGACGCAGAATCCTATGCTCTAATTTTTTCTTTTTTTAAACTCCTATTTTTTGAGATATTATCAAGACTTGTGTTTTTTTATATGGAACACCCTATATATTTTTACACTATTGAAAAGCATATAAAATTACCTCTAGAATGATATAACACACTTGATATTTTATTTAAACAATTTTTAAATTATTTTTCTTCATTTCACATTATTTTAAGATGGCTATGGATGGTGATAAATAAACAAATAAAAGATTTCAACAAGGCAGAAAAAAATTGTTGAAACTAAACTAACGAAACCATTAATAGCATTACTGATATTATAGCTATAAGGAATTAACAGGGTTTATTCTGTAAAAATTCGGTAAAAATTGTATTGAAAATTTGAAATTAATCGTGACTAGAACTAAAATAAGTTGGTTTTTAAAATTATTATCGACATATTTAAACGAAATATTTACAGAATATACCTTTGTTACTAAAAAATACGTAAACATGATAAATTATAGCAAGTGTTCGAGTTGTCCGCCGTTCTGTTGTAAACATAATCCACACAGTTTTCTTACACTCTGAGCTGAGTTCACCAACTCGAGCGGAGATAGAGAGTCGAACGCTTGCAAAAATGCAGCTTCTAATTCATGTCTTAAATTGGGAGAATGCTTAAACGTAAGACTTTTAATTCTTCCCCAAAGGAAAAAATCCAGTGGGGTTAGATCAGGCGACCTTGCCGGCCAGTGATCCTTGATTCCCGATCCAATTGTTACCGAATTGTTGGTTTAGAAACTCATTAATCTGGCCAGCATTGTGAGGAGGTGCTCCGTCATGCTGGTAGTAAACGAATTGCAATTGATTTAAAGGTATTTCGTCTACGAAAGGTTCAATAAATTGTCGCAAAATTTGCAAGTATCTTTCAGAGTTAAGAACTCCGTTATATATGCAGGGCCCAATTATCCTGCTACGGAAAATTCTTACCCACACATTGAAACTGTATCGTCCTTGGTTTCTCTTAGTAGTAACATGGGGATTTTCACGCGACCAAGTATAAGAATTAAACCTGTTAAAAATTCCCGCACTGCTTACGTTACATTCATCCGTCCGTACACAGTTTGGAGCAAAATTATGATTTTCTTCACATTTTCTCAAAACCCATTGACAATGTACCATACGACGCTCCAAATCCGCGACAAAAAGGTAGTGCACTTTCTTTGCCCAATAGGGTTCCATTTTATGCTTTTTTAAAATGCGCCTTGCCGATGTTCTTGCTAAACCTGTTGTTTGTGCCATCTGACGAGTGGAATGTGTCGAGTTATTTACAGTTGTTTCCTCCAATTCTTGGTCTCTATTTTGAGCCACATAATTTTTAGGTCTCGGCTTTTGAAAGGATCCAAAATTTATTACATTTTTCTTTAATCTTGAGAAAATGTCTCTGAACGGTTGTTGTTTTTCCGGATATCGCTCATAGTAGCTTCCTCATTTTCACCTGCTTCTATAAAACACTTCAACATGTCGTATTTTTCATAATTTTCATACATTTTTGAATTCTTAGATAATGAAATATTAATGAAAACGGACATTTCAGAATATCTAGTTGCTTAGTTACCATCCATAGCCATCTTAAAATAACGTCAAATGAAGAAAAACAAATAATTTAAAAATTGTTTGAATAAAATATCAAGTGTGTTATATCATTCTAAAGGTAATTTTATATGCTTTTCAATAGTGTAAAAATATATAGGGTGCTCCATATAAAAAAACACAAGTCTTGGTAATATCTCAAAAAATAGGAGTTTAAAAGAAGAAAAAAATAGAGCATAGGATTCTGCGTCAAAAAGCGCCCTAATATAGTTTTTATATAAATCAAGCATTTTCACAAATAAAAAAAGTTACAAGGGTTTTTAAAAATTGCACATTTTAAGAAAACGCTCTGTATCTCTTATATTAAGGAAGATATAAAAATAGGGATTTCACCAATCGATTTCTTTTTAAAATCGAGCTCTAGAAGCTTAGGTCAGTTTCTGTCTAATTCCTTTAGAAATATAAGTTCCGTATTAAAAGTATCGAATTTGGCCCACCTTGTACAATAGTACATAAAGTATACATATACTGTTATGTGACAGTATTCACTCTTTAAAAGTATTTTCCGTATCTACTAATTTTACAATAGAATTAGTAATACTAAACCATAATTCAAAATGCGACTTCAGGGCGGTAACCTACATACTAGAAAACTAATAGGCCCAATTAAATATAATACGTTACACAAGTATAATTATTACAATTTCGTTAACGACAGATTAAATAACTATGAACTGCATTTAAAATTTCATCAAACTTTATCAGAGGTTCATTTGTAGGCGGGAAAAATGCTTCGAAAAATTGAAAGCGAATTCACACTTCGCGCGACATCCTCGCGAATAATTTGCTTCGGCCTTTATCGAATGAATAGCGAGGTAGGATGAGTTAATTTAGTGCGAGGCGAAGTAAACCAGTTTATTGTGAGGCAACGTTATCCAAACTACGCGAGGCATCTTTTCCGCGCAACTAAAAACCGTCTGGCGTTGGCAACCTCGAGGCAGAAGTCATCGCAAGACAAGTCTACACTTTGCGAGGCATATCTTGCCAGGCTGTCCGCTGAAGGAATAACGCAGGTTGAGACACATTGCCAATTTCAAAGACATATACAAAGACAATATTCCATTGTTACTAATAATACTAACCTCTGTAAAGTACCCTTTGTCGTACTGTATGTTTGAGATATCGAACAAGTTAGAGCTATGTCAGCATATTTACGTGCCTTTAACAAGCATACATGAAGGTGCCCTTTCATAGTTTCTGCAAAACAAAAGTCGTTTTCGTGACAATGAAACATCGTCACGCAGTCAAACGTATATTCATTTTTTTTTTTAACATTTGTTACATGTAAATTCACATTTTCAGTTTTCTATAATGTGAAATTACCTCTTATTAAACATGGTCACGATATCCTATGCACTATATTAGTAATAGCTGATCGACAATTACACGTCGGCTAGGTACGTTCTCGGTTAGCAAAACGGTCGTTCACGGGAGCGAGAGAGATGGGAGACGGCACCAAAACAAGTTACCCGGATCAGATCTATATACACGATCGATCAGTATCGAAAGAACGCTGGACGAACAAGTGCTCGCGCGTAGTTTCGTTCGCTTCCGCCCAGCGCGAGTTACGAGCGTTCGGTGGATGCGTCGGGGAAACAAAGCGATCGGTAAGCACATGTGTGGCTGAACACAGCATTGGACTAGATTGCTGCACACACTACACTAAAGCTCTGTTCCGCGAACCCTACTGTTATTTTAGAAAAATCTGAGAAGCTGTCGAAATCCACAAACTTCCCTATAATCTCAGTAGAGACAATGATTACATGTTACATTTTCAGTGAAAATCTCTCCTATCCGAATCCTTCAATGACAACCCGTCTCAGCGCCTACGGTCTCATATGCCCCCAACCTTATAAAAACTCAATCCCGAGCAATGACGATCATTCTTCTCACAGCAACGGTGCAACATATAGAAACCCAGAAAAAGTTCAATACAACTGAGAGCAAAACGTCGACAAACTTATGCAATTACGACGCGGTTTCAACCAGGAAACCTAGATTCTTTAAAAAGAAAGCATCGATTACGGAAGTCTACAACAACATATGACTCCATAACTGTTCCTTACCAAACCCTTGCGGTTTGGGTTTCATTATTATTAGATTTATATGCCGGGTGTGTACAAGTGTTACATGGAATGGAAGTAAGTGCAAACCATTTGATATTTGACACTTGTTGGCGGGATTAAACTGTTTATAAAAACTCACATTTCGACATTAGTTCGATTTATTTTGTGTGAGACATTGGCACCTTAGTTTATTTTTGTATGAATTGGATTGCTCTAAAAAAAGTAAAAAAAAGTAAATCAAAAATTTACTGCAGAATCATGGACTAAAACAAAGATTGGTTTTTGAGGCAAAATACAAAGTTGTGCGCTTCTGTGGTTAGAAAGTTAGAAAACAAACGATATACCAAAAACAGATAATGCAATGCATTAACCAAAAAGGATCGTTCACTGTCAACTGGGACGCAGTAACCACATGCTTCTCTGCAACAGATCCCACGCCACTAAAGGATCGAAGAAAATAAAAAGTCTGATAAGCTGGTCAAAGATGTAGCGAACATGCCGTTCATTGGTCCTAATCTTTGGTGGTCTTGAAAACCACATAAAACAACATCATCATCAACATAATTCATTATATAATAATTAATCCGGGACGGCAGTTTCGAGGACACGGAATAGTCCTCATCATCAACCGGTAACCGAATGATGTGAGAAATCTCTAAAAGTAAACATTCATGTGCAATCCCTACTTCCGAGAAAAAATATTGTTTACAAGTTCCTATTTCTACACCCTACACGCTTTAAAGCTACGACATGCGAAAAACACTCTCTTTTATAACCCAAAATATGAACCACCAGCCTTACTGCAAAAGGTCAAGAAGAACATAGTACGACAACGGTCCGTTCTCTCTGTTCAGATTTTTATTACTTTTTATGTAAACCGCCTCGTACGCATCTAATTCTTCAAGTTACATTCTTAATTAATTAATCATTCTTAATCGCATGCTTACGAGAGTCCAACATAGGCTTTACGTAAGAAATTTCACAACATTAACGCTGGTAGAAACTAACAGTAAGAAATTCGCGAAACTCCTCTTTCACAGCATATCAAAAGGCGTGAGTAAGATTTTGAAGGGTCAACATATGAACGTATGCTTCGGTTCACGCAATACACTTAAAAACTTTCTCGGTAATCCTAAAGATAAACCGAAAATGGAAGAAAGGTCCGTAATTTATAAAATTGTATGTAGTGACTGTGATAAAGCCTATATTGGTCAAACGAAAAGAGCGATAGGCACCAGATTTAAAGAACATATAAGGAGTTATCGCTACAGCAGATTGGACGCGTCTAGTGTAGCACAACATGCAAATGAAACCGGGGACAGTATTTAATTATAAAACTTGAAATTGATTAAGAATGTAACTTCGCCGCGAGAATTAGACGCGTACGAGACGGTTTACATAAAAGGTAATAAATATCTGACGCACCGTTGTCGTACTCTGTTCTTCTGGAACTTTTGCAATAAAACTGGCACACGGTTTATATTTTGGGTTATAAAGAAGACCTTCCCGTTTATCTGTCCGTATTTTTCGCATGTCGTAATTTTAAAGCGTGTAAGGGGTAGAAATAGGCACTTGTAAACAATATTTTTTCTCAGAAGTAGGGATAGTACATGCATGTTTAGTTTTAGAAGTTTCTCACATCATTCGGTTACCGATTGATGATGAGGACCATTTCGTGTCATCGCAACGGCCGTCCAGGATTAATTATTATATAATTAATTAAACTTGTGTGGCGCGGAGGTTGCCGATACTTATGTGATGTTTACCATACTACGCCACAGTCCTTGCTATCATTATTTTTCACATAGCGCAAGTAACAAAACACTCGCGCGGGAAAAGCAAAAAACATACGAAGGCACGCACAAAGCTGAAAGTCAAAAATGTCATCTGTGCCAAGTGAAATGAGTTGAAGACCGCAGAACACATTTTATATAAATGCGCTGCCATCGGTCGTACATTTTAGTAGTCTCATTCCTCATGCCTACTGAATTGAAGAAAAGAGATTCTGGAGTAGTATTAAAGTTCACTAAAAGACGTCAACTATTCTAACACATGCAAAGGCAACCGTGTTGAAGTATTAGTTGTCTTGAATTAGGATCTTGGTTTAATTCAAAAGAATTAACTTATTTCACACAAGATGTTTTTTTTCCTTATAACGAACTGAATAGAGTATTATCAAAAAAGCAATTGTTGCTTTCAATAAAATGTATGGCTTGCTTAATTGTGAAATTATGTTGTGCCGTCTGAATAAATAACCGGTATTCTTCTGCCGAAATCTTCTCAGTTTTTTAAATAATCCTAAACAACGTAGCAAGAGAACATTAAAGAAAGTTAAATTATCTTTGTTGTGATTATTTTATGAGAAAGAGAAAATTTTATAATTGAAATTTCATTAAAACCGTTTAACGGGGTGGCATATTTTTAATTTGGGTTTTAATGAAACAGGAAAATTATATATTTACTTCCTCGAAATTAAAATATTATTTGGAGATTTATTTGGATTATTTGGAGAAATTGTATCAAAATTTGGGTAAAACGTTCTTAAATGGGGCATAGTAATATTTTTTCATTCACGAAACTATTTTCGTTCTATTTTTAACCTTTAAGTACTAAATTACCGACGACACTGGCGCATTTTGTTCGCACAGCTAATGATGACGACATATACGTAGGGGTTAAAACATTGTATTCGCGACCCAAAGACCCCAGTCGAAGAACTGATCGCGTCGGTAGAAACGTCCATAAAAAATTTGGATGCCACAACAAAAGATTACGTACGAAACGCTTGCAAAATTACGATTTCAAAAAACAAAAAACTCTGAAAAATCGTCCAAAACTCATTAACGCGAACCTTAAGTTTAAACTGTCAATTTCAAACCCAACAGTGCCTAAACTGTACTGCCTACCGTAAATCCATAAACCGGGTAAATCTATGAGACCAATTGTTTCGGGCATAGATTCACCCACGTACAAACTGTCCAAATGGCTAGTAAATGAATAAAAAAAAAAAAAAAAAAATACCGATCAAAGCAGACAGCCTCGAAGTAGAAAACTCATTTAATTTTGTAAATAAAGTAAACAATATCAAACTAGAAGATGGGGAAATTTTAGTATCGTTCGATGTTTATTCACTCTTCCCTAGTGTACCGATCCCTGAAACCCTACAGTATTTAGTTGAGCTCTTAAAGCTCAACAATATTGAAGATACCAAAATAGCAGAATATAAGAGACTAACGTCACTCTGCATGAAGCAATGTTGTTTTCATGTTGAGGGCAAGTACTGTGAACAATTAGAAGGTACAACAATGGGTAACCCCCTGTCCCCCTTCATAGCCAACTTCATGAGCAAGTTTGAGACATGTATGAGAATGGATGCCACATATTTTCCTAGAATTTGGCATAGGTACGTCGATGATATTTTCGCGGTTTTTGATACTAAGAAAAGTAATATCCCGGATTTTCTCGCGACCCTCAACTCAAAATTTGAAACCATTAAATTCACAGTAGAAGAAGAAGTGAACAATCAACTTCCGTTCCTAGATAGTTTAGTGATTAAAAATAATAATAAACTGGAAATTGACATCTATAGAAAGGAAACCAACACGAATAGGTACATTATGAGCGATTCTAACCACTGTGGACAACACAAAATGGCCGCGATTAGCTTCTTAATTAATAGATTGGTTAAATTCCCTTTAAGTAGAAGTAGATTTAACAGAGAACTTAAATTCATAAAAAACGTAGCTATTTATAACGGTTACTCTTCTATAGAAGTCGATCGCATGCTTAAGAAAGTCCAACATAGGCTTTACGTAAGAAATTCCACGACCTTAACCCCGGTAGAAACTAATAGCAAGAAATTCGTGAAACTCCCCTTTCACGGCATATCGAAAGACGTGGGTAAGGTTTTGAAGAGTCAAGATATGAACGTATGCATCGGTTCGCGCAACACACTTAAAAATCTTCTCGGTAATCCTAAAGATAAACCGAAAATGGGAGAAAGGTCGGGTATTTATAAAATTGAATGTAGTCACTGTAATAAAGCCTATATTGGTCAAACAAAAAGAGCGATAGAAACTAGATTCAAAGAACATCTACGAAATTATCGCTACGGCAGATTGGACGCGTCGAGTGTGGCACAACATATAAATGAAACCGGGCATAGTATTAAATTACAAGACTTAAAATTGATTAAAAACGTAACGTCGCCGCGAGAATTAGATGCGTACGAGACAGTTTACATAAAAAGTAATAAATCTGATGAACCGAGAAAACGGACCGTTGTCGTACTCTGTCCTTTTTGACCTTTTGCAGTAGGCTGGCACTCGTTTATATTTTTGGGCCATAAAAGAGATCTTCCCGTCCATCTGGCCGTGTTTTTCGCATGTCGTAGTTTAAGACGCGTAGAGGGTAGAATTAGGCACTTGTAAAATACAATATTTCTTCTCGGTGAAGTGATAGTTCATGCATGCTATTTTTCTCACGTCGTAGCTTCAAGGCGTGCAGGGGGTAGAAATAGGCACTTGTAAAGGATATCTGTTCTAAGAAGTAGGGATAGTACATGCATGTTTAGTTTTAGAAAAAGTTTTTTTCTCACTTCATTCGGTTACCGGTTGATGATGAGGACCATTCGTGTCCTCGAAACGGCCGTCCCGTACTATTTATTATATTATTATATAATAAATTAAACTTGTGTGGTGCGGAGGGTGCCGATACTTATGTGTTGTTTACCATACTACGCCACAGTCCTTGCTATCATTATTACATATACGTATACTTCTCATTTTGGGTTAATTCTAGTATCTATTCGTCGTTTACAATTTAAATGGTGGGGAATTTGTTTTCTTCTTAAAAACCCCTTCCTAGGCAACGGACATGCATAAACGCTTAATATTTACTTAACCAAATCACGTTAACATCCTCCACTGATATGTATTAATTGAACTTGACACTCATCTACTGATCGAACTACAATGAATACTTATCATATTCAAATGACGTTAGTGCAAACAGGTACCAAGAAAATAAAACTGCAGTTCTATGCATACTGATTTGTTATCATTAGGAAATGAAAAAGTTAAGAAAGAATGCACGGAATCAATTTCAAATTGATATTTGCAAGGAAATAAAGAGAAAAGGACATAATTTACAAGCACACCATATTTTTTTCGGCAATTCTTTGAGGTCATAAGGATTGATGGTGCGATTAGGGACAAACTACAACAAGACTAAAATATGTTCGTATAAGAAAATAATATGCGCATGGTACGCAATCTAAGCCTAGAAACAAAATTACAATCTTTGGCATCTTGAATTGTACAGAAAAAGTTAACAGTTATATTTTGTTAGAATTAAATCCCAAGTATAATTATGTACTCAGAAAGAAAATCAACACTTTTTTAACACCGATGCTCGCTCCCTAGTGGTCGCTCAGTTTTTGGAAAGTATTCGTGAAGGAATAAACTCTTCAACTACTAAGAATGTCTGGGAATATTGAAATTAGTTTAAAATTATGAAATACTGCAGCATTTATCAAATTTAACTATATAAGCGAAATATAATCCAGATAAACTTCCCAGTTATAATTATCCAAAATTAAAAAAGGAAACTTAAGTAAAGTAAAACTTGCTACACAATTTGTTGGCTGACTATGTTTCTAGTACACATAATCCTATTAAAGTGAAGTTGTAGAATTTGCACAGTAAGCATCGTTGAAGATAGTTACATTCATAAATTAAACGAACTCCATAAAATAAAGTACAACATAGGTAGGTCTGTATTAAGAACAGCGGAGGAACTAAATTAAAAGTTTAACAAAGTATTTTCAAGGGAGTGGCAGACTCGAATTTCAGCTAACTACTGAATGAGCTGCTGGTTGAACCAAGTAGATCTTTAGTAACTGAACTGCATTAGAGACACTCAACTAGAGAAAACAAGTACAAAAATAGATAAACTGGTAGTACCATTTTAACCACATAATTAAGCCAAAACGGGAAGAAAAAAAAGAAAATAAAAAGAGAATAAAACAAAATAAACCAGACCACGATTCTTCATTGGAGGAAAAAGAGATATTGCAGAAGGGCGGACTGATAGACAAAACACCACACGACAAAAAGAATAAAACTCAAAAAAAGAGAAACGTGGATACAGATATTAAAGAAACCTATGGAAAAAAGAAGAAGTAAAGAGGCTTGCAAAGAGAAATGTGGGTAGGTACAAATACTAAAAAGGGAAGCACAGAATAGAGAAAAATTGAAAAAATGGATGTTGGGGAAAAAGATAAAGAAGAAGTTATTCTTTATCAACAATAATATTAGTATATCTACATAGATATAATTGACATTGAGGTCTGTAAATCTCCAGTGTAACCTTTGTGTAATTACGAAATAAGCGCAATCGTTCAGGGTTAAGATGAACCGAATGCTCTTTATACCTAACTTTGTTTTTATCTGTTTAGGATATAATTGATTACAGTTTTATAAATTCCAGACTTATCCATGTTGTCTGCCTTGTCTTTAAGGTTTCCTAATAAATGCCTTATGTAAAAAAAATATGCATACAAAAAAATCTGAGATAAGTCAGATAGAATAATATTATGTCAAACTATAGTAGGATTAATACTACACTTAAATAATCCTTCATCGATCTAAAATTCGATATGTAATGTAGGCACAAACGCATTCAGGACGCTAACAATTAGTGATATAGATGCCCCATAGCAAACAACACGCGTAATGTTTATAATGAATTCACAGTGGTGCAATTATTTAGACATAGTTCGTATTTGAAACACAAAGCCGTTAACCTCCTTTTAGAGCCCGAATCTATTCTAGTTTACTAGATTTACGATTTCACGACTACTGACTCTGTAATTTCAAGCATGTGTAGCTGCATAATTCTAGAGTTTAGTTTGACTAAACATACGCCAAATGTAACAAATTATCAATACACATGTTATATAATATAATAAAGGATGAATTAAGTACTATACATTACGCAAGAAATACAAGATGTAATGATATGGAAAATTCAAGCCCACATTCACTCAATAACAAGAGTTAGAACTTGTAAAATATAATAAGAACATAGACATCTTCGTGAATTAGCATTTTAATTAACTGAATAAAACCAAACTCATCATTTTAATAACTCTTTCAGCATGGCTGATGAAGACTAGCTCTTAGGTTTTCTGAAAAGAAACTCATTCTTTACACTCAACCCATCAAGCTGGTGGAGCACCATTTAATAACTCATTTTTCATCCGAAGGCTTAAAAAATATATAACGAGGACATTGGCTCCAACACATATTTCAAGAGCTAGCAACTGACCCCTGCTGATGACAACGTGTTTCTTATCTTTGCTAGCGAGTATTTTCGATAAACTGTTCTCTGTTTGCAGTAAGTATTTATCAACCGCTGATTGCAACAGATCATAACGTTTATTAACTGAAACTATTAACTCCCTTTGCTCTGTCAACCGACGCAGCGCACGCTTTCGAAATAATTGAATGAAAAAAGAGGTATTTGTAAAATGAATAAATTTAGTAAATAATAGTCTATTTTAATATTTTGATGTTTTTGGGAATAAATTGTTATTCAGTTTATAACATGTGTTTTCTTTCCGTGAATAATATTACTAATGGGCCTATTAGCATGTTCTAGTGTTTATTTTAATTTTAAGATAGATCGTTATTTACATTTTTTTTACTTAATATGCCCATTATGCCGCAAGTTCCCCTATTTATTAACGTTTTATATTTATTTACTTTATTAGATGAATATTATAATTACTCCTCTATTAAAGAAAACCTTATTTCTTCTAATCCGGTCCATTTCCTTATTTATTCAATTTTTCGACACCTGCGGTAAGATATTTTAGATAATTCTTTTAAGTCGCCAAATCTCAAAGCATTACGTCCAAGGAGAGACTATACATAAATTACCAAAAGAGGATCAACTTATGTCCATCATATGGACACCGATAAGTATATCGAAAAGTGTTAAGCATCACAAAATACTATTAGAGATTTGAATTCAATCTGTAATATGGTCACTGTTAAAACACTACGAAAATTACCATTTATACAACTTGTTAAAAATAATAAATAATGTAATTTTTATTGCAATTTATGAGATTGAAATATTGAAAATGAGATTTTTTCAGCCTAAACTGCCTGCTTACGAAACTATATGAAAAAATGTGATCATAAATATCCCCTAATATAGAAATGTTGGATCGACATTTTTCTCTTTGCTCGTTAACCACATGGTAACCCCAATTTTCAAATAATTGTAATCTATAAAATAATATACCATATGCGGCAACAATCTATATATTTATCTATTCATTTAATGGAAAAACGTTCGGAATAAAAGTTGCTTAAAATCAAGTGATCTACAACCGAAAATGATTTTAAGAAAAAAAATGTACAGGGAGTTTAGATTCTCTGGTACGGTATTCAATTTTTATTTTAAATAGAATATCCTGTATATGATTACATATTAATATAATATCCATTATTATTCATGCGTATCTGAGTTAATTTCCAAGTAAATGTAACAGGCTGAATCCGAAAAAACATCTATATCAGTAAATCAGTAAATGAACAGTTTAATACTGTTTACAATTTATAATGCATTTTACAATTTATAATATGTATTGAAAGTTATTTAATAAAATTTAAAAGAAAAATATAAATCCATGCAAAAAATCGTCAACATGACCGCTCTCATTGTTTATGTAAGTACAAAAGAAATTGCATCCTTTTCTGGAGCAGTCGCAGCAGCAGCATCTCCTTTATTTAACCCCATAGAAAGAAATCTAAAGGTGTCAGGTCATGCTGTTGATCATCCTCTCCCAATCCGCTTCTTTCAATACTTTCCGTGCTGTAGCTGCTTTACTGCCGCATAATTGTGGCTAGGGACTCCATTGTGCCGATACAACGTACTGATTCTTACACCAAACGATCTCAAATCCCATTTCATTAGCAAGAAAGTTTCTGTACGTTGCACCGTTTAAGTGATCATCAAAAAATGTTGTCCAACTATGGTAATACCAACGATACCTCTCCAAAAAATTAAGCAATCGTCTATTTAGAGGCTTTTAGACGCTTTGACGAAAATTTCGTGTTCGCATAAGAATGAAAATTATGCTTGCTTACAAACTCATTATTGTGGAATATGGCTTCATCTGTCCAAAGTATATCATTTAAAAAATTTGTTATTAAACAATTTTTTTGTGTTGCTACAGTAACAATTGTCATATCGACCAACTCTTCTTTAAAAAGATTCATTATGAAAAACAATTAACTTGCAAATGAAACAATTAACAGGAAACACGAGATAAATAATAGAAAAACTAACGAATCACAATAAAAATATCAAAGGAATAAATTAATCTCAAATAAATACGGAAAAAATAATTATTTGTAGACAATTATACAATAAGACAGAATTTAACATTTAATTAGATTTTAAGATTTTTAGTTTTCTATTAAATTTATTTGGAAATTCCTGTGCTCTACACTCACCCACAAAATATGAACTTTTAGTACAGGAAGTGTGCTGAAAGAATCAAAAAGATTTAAAGTACGCATCGAATGGGGTAAAACAATATAAAATATTCCATTCGAAAGAAACGAGTTTTAACTATTTGAAGACGCTCCAATTAATGTTACCTTTCACAATACCATATATAAAATATATAAAAATATTTTATACTGATAAATGAAATTGAACTATTAGTAAAAGGCGCTTGTAAAACAATGACAAATTAAAGGCATGAAATTTTTCAGAGAATCTTGCAAATGCAACCGCTCATTTTAAATATATGGTATGTCATACAGATTTCCCTTATTACAGGATGTACATACAGGCTGTTGCATTTAAAACAAGAAACATAAATAACGCACCAGGGAAACTAAATATCCTGTATACTTCAAAATAACCTTCGTCAAATAACAACCACAAATAACAAGTAACTAGAAAAACCGTAATTTGCACCTTACGCTTCATACATGGAGATATATTTAGTTGGTTAATTATAAGACAGAGGAACTCGTCAGACATTTTGGGTCCAACAAAGGCATGTTTATTTTATAACACGCATAAAACAACAATTGTTGGTATTATGTGCCTTAAATAAAAGTTCGGTAGGAGTACAAAAGTATCAATGTTTTATTTGAATGAATGGTCTCCGAATTTAAATTGATCTTATATGGAGACTGCTGTTTCTTTGAATAAGTAAGATTAGATAAAAAAGATAAAATAGAAAAAAGAAGGTTCAAATCTCACAAATCTTTAACAAATAGCTAGCAGTTTCGAGCTATGTACAGCTCATTCTCAGGCCAGCCAAAAGCCATCCGTAAAATTAAGAATTATATAATATAATATAATTATAAGATGGTACAAACGTAAATAACGAAATAAAAACTATTTCTAAAAAAAATTACAAGTAATTATAGAAATTTATAAAATGAAACAATGTAGAGTAGAAATATTTGACATAAACATCTCAATTATAATTTTATGAATGGCTTTCAGCTAGCCCATGGCAGAATTACATAATTTGAAACCGGTAGCTATTAATTTTGTGACATTCGAACGCTCTTTTTTTCCACTTTCCTCAATATAAATAAGACTGGCTAAAGTCAAGCTCCTGTTTTTGCAAGAGAAAAATACTAAAAATATGTACGTTATTTTTTTTATAACGTGCCCGAGAAACGAAAACTCCTTACTATGGTTCCTAGTGTTAAATCTAAGTATGTTACCGTATTTCTCAATATGATCATGATGGAGTTTATGTCAGCTCTGCAAGAACTACAGATACCTTGATTACTACAACAATATTTTACTGATAAAAGATATTGCGATTCACACATCTTATCAGATGTTAATTGTGTCATATGCGTTGCTTCTTTGCACTAACTCAATCACTTCACTTTCAGATGTTTCAACCACATGATATTATCATCACTACTGATTCCTTAGTTGCTACTGACTACGATAACTGTTACTTATATCAATAAACACATTAGTAATTTACAGCGTTAAACAGCACAAGCTTATACACTGGAATGACTTTCTCTTTGCATCTATGTACTTACATATATGCGGTCGAATGATGTGAGACGGTCACGTAATTCTTACGAATTAAAATTTCTGAAGAGATTGCAATACCGAAAGTGTTGTTTCATAATTCCAACATGGTACGTGCCATAATAAATATAGAATTGTACACTAAACGCAAAATTTCCTTTAACACTAGAGATAGTGAAGGTTGTACATATGAGATGTAACACTCAAATGTTAACAAACAGCATTAATATCTATCATTTAAATAATAATGGTATTGATAATTGTATTAATTTTTATCTCATTTATTGCACAAAACACTGCGGTCTCAATCGAGAACGTTGCACACATTTCGACAAATCATTAAAAGAGAACATAGACATGTTAAATGATACATAGAAAAATAAATCGACATTACCTAGTTGAGGTGGTATGTACGTTTATAAGCGTCCACCAAGGCGAAATTCCACAACGTTAATCTCGCGATAAGAAATTCGGGAAACTTGCCTTCCACAGCACATCAGAAGATGTTAGTAAAGTTTTTAATGAACGAGATATGAACGTATGTTTCAGTTCACGACATACACTCAAAAACTTTCTTGACAATCCGAATCACAAGAGACCTTTCTGACTATTTTTTCGTATTTTTCGCATATCAGTTTTAAAGTGCATAGGCGGCAAACGTGGATACTTGTGAATAAATAGTTTTTGTCGAGAGTAGGTATAGAACAGGCATGTTAAAACTAGAGTTTTTTCTCACATCATTCTGTCACACGGTTGATAATGGGAATCCACGCATCCTCGAAACAGCTGTTCTGGACTAGCTAATTAACTTGTGTGGTACAGAGTGTGACGACACTTTAGTATTGTTTACCATATTACCGTACAGTCTTTGCATCATTATTGGAAAGATAATCTTTCATGTATTGTGGCAAATTTCAACTAAAACCTGCGTTCTGCAATCATTACGGTAGAAAATATTCTAAAATAAAAATTAACTAAGAAAACAGAAGAAAAGAAAACAATTGTAATATATCTGATTGGATATAAAAATTGTGACTTAATCTACGTAAGTTTTTTAGACATTAAAAACCCTTGTAACAAGAACATAGATCATGTATCAAAAATTAAAATGTTTTGGGTTCAACTCTAGCAAAACATTTCATATACTACGCCGAATACGACAAGAGCTGCAAGTAATTACTCCAGAAATGTTACAAAATGTGCAACATGAAATAATCTTTCATCTTTAAAAATGCATCAAGCAAATGGACAAAACTTTGAACGTCTGTTACTGAAAAATATTTCTTCCAAATCTACGCTATTAAGTAATGCATTACATTCCTTTTGTAAATACCTACTGAAAAAAAAAAACTATTCATAATAAAATTACCGGCACTTCACGGAAAACCGGACATGCAATTCGCGTATTGTATAGGCAAGAGATAGCTATTCAAAATTTTTTATCAACATCTTCGAGTCGGGACAACATTTTGTCGACAAACAAATTTCCAGACCGGAAAATTTCCCGAGGACGGAAAAATCTCTCAACAAACACACTTTATACCGCCTTAGAACAAGCAGCATAAATCATTGTAATGGTCTAATTCTTTTTAACGACTTCACATAGGACCATTACATCTAATCTCAGCATTGAAGGATTAGATGTAATGGTCTTCCATCAGGTCATCCAATTGTTTATTTCGAAAAAGTTTGGGTACCCTGAAATAAATTTGTTCTTAGTGAAGGGAAGAATGATGGTTGTTTATAACAAAAAAGAAAAGGAGCGAAACTTTTGAAAATGTGACGGTTACAACAAATGCTTGAGTTACAATGCTTGGAAACACATTAACAACAAATGCGGAATCCTTTTGCTGTACGATTCTGGACCAAATAACGACAGAATACTGACAGTAGTACCAAAAATAATTCACTCTTAGCTGAGAGCGTCCAAAGCGAGCTGAGCATTTTAAACAGTATCATAACTGTTCAAAGTACATGGGTCGATGAAAAATTCTATGTGCTATATCAGACAAAACAAGAAATACTTACAGTCGTTTGCTGCAAAAGTTAAAAGAAGTTGTGCCTGGGGTGTCACAAATACAATCCCCAAAGATTTTGAAACTGGCATGGTATGTGCTTTTGCCAAAGAATTTCCAGCTTTAAAGCATCGTGGATCCTTCTTCTATCTTTCACGGTGCACCCTTAAAAATATTTAATCAGGAGATCTAAGGATCTAAGGTTCGAGTGTTGTTTACAAAAATGAGTTGTTAAATTTGTTTCTTTCATTGTATTATTAGACGTAGTTACTTATTCAATGAGGTCTCTTCGCCTTTGCTACTGTATTATTCGTACTGACAAATGTTTAAAGGTAATAATACATCAATACAATGAGCACACAAAACGGCACATGTGTACGTAAGTATGTTTATTCACATTGCATAAGCCAATAAAGCCGAATACATTATGTTCATGTGTATAGACAAAATATAAACGAAATTGCGTAAATAAATAAACATGAAACGAACAAAACAATTATAAGATGAGAAGATATGGTACAAATATAAATAAAGTGAAACAAAAGATACGAGGTTTTAAGATTTTAAGAAATCATCGATAGAATAGTAATGATGTTTTTCATTATATTTGGCCATTTATTGTATATATATATATGAACATATTACAAGCGATCTTTTCGTAGGTGGTGTTTGGGGATGGTTATATAATTTGACATGTAACAATTGTGATTACATTGTATTGATAAAAACATTCCAGATGGGTTTTTAAAGAGACCGCAGCTTTATAAATAAAAATACAGGAAAAAATCATTTGTTTAGGTTTTAAAAACATCTCTATAACTTTCAAGGTAGCCGACATAAATTTCTCTTTGTATGTAGATGTATATGTGTGAAAAGTTAGCAACTTGTGAAACGTAACAATTAGACTGTGATAAAACAATAGGAGACAATGATTACTGTTTTTCGTTTTTACGAACTTTCAATGTAGTGTTTTTTTATTA
>LR736872.1:1225627-1251375 GCA_902654985.2 Oryctes borbonicus
TTAATACCATGAGGAAGCTAAGCTATCTTAGCATTATTTTTTGGTTATTGTTTCTAGGCATTTTCTGATGTGTTCTACAGATAATTCTGATAATTTTACCTTTAGAAAAATACTTTGATAACGAAATTCAATCGGATGCTCTTGTTTTTACAAGTAGCATAATATGCAAGTGAAATTATTCTGAGGATTGTTATAGCAAAAGACTACATTAAATCGGAAGGTTTAGGAAAATTATTTATCCGTTTCTCCACTACCGTCGTTAACTGGACTTAATATATCTTCCCCGCTATCTAGAGGGATTTTGACGTTGAACGAATCGACATACTGAACTCTTTATTCGTGGCATTAATGAGCTAAGCTCGATATTGTAAATTATGAATTATAACACTACAATGCGTATATATGTATAATAAAGCAAAGCAGCGGAACTCCGGTAGTGTTTTGTTACAAAAAATAAAAGCAAACCATTTATTCGCGCCAATATCATATAGTCGACCTAATTATCCTCCACGGGATTAGCCTTTAATCAAAAATGAAGTGAGCTCTTAGAAACTTTGTAAAAGTATACAAAATAGATATTTTTGTTTAATTTCCAAGAGTAGAATACAAAAATGATATAACATGATTTTCTCATAAAAAAAATTACTTGGCTAATCGTCTTGCGAAGTTATTCACTGATAATTACCATATGCGCATCAAATTTTAATTTTACCATTGTTTGAACATTAAATGGACTTTGACTTGTACGCTGCACAGCTAGCAGAGCAAAATATGTAAAAATGTACTAAGCAATTTACTAAATAAATGCAAGCAGCCACATGGAGTCTCAATGGAAGTTGAATGCAATGATTTTCTCAGGAATATTTTATTTTGTTTTCTTCATTTAAAGTATAGTTTTATAACGATGCAACAGCTTCTATAATTATTAAATACTCCCTAAGATTCAGCAGAAAGAGATTTAATTACATCAAAATTGATTATAGTGCAATGCATTCGAAATTAGAAATTAGACATACAACACATTAAAAAAAAAACTCGCGTGCGAGAAATATTTAATGTTATTCAAATGTTGATTAGATATTATATGTAACCAATCTTAAGTTATTTCCCGAGCAACTAGCTACTAATTGAATGGAGTGAAATATTATATATATATAATAAATAATTAATATGGCGATAGGTTAAGAGTGCGCTTACCGACTGTAGATTTTCTCGCAAAGTCCAGCGTAGTACTTACTAGTGGTAACAGCAGCTTAGGTGATGGTTGTTCAATTCCATTATGAATACTAATAAGTACGACAATACACAAGATCAATAATCTCATAGTGGTAACTATAGCTTAAGCTCACAAGCTGCAATTTTTCTGTTTATTACGCAAACTTATAGCAACTAGTTGAATATAAAGGAAGCGAAACTCTACAATAATTACATACTCACAATTGCTAATTACACCTTAGCCAAGGTTATACAAAATAAAGAAAAACGGATTTCTTCAATTAAATCGTAATTTATTGCGCACACAGTGCAAATGAACTTAATGTAGAAGATATGTTACAGCTGTGGGTTAATGCATTCAATTTAGTCGTCATTTTCATGTAAATATGCATCGTCAGTTCAATTAAATTCAATTTTGTGTTCTTATATAATATTACATGGCTTCGTAGAAACATGTAAAGTAGATGATACATCATAAACAAAAAAAAAAGATTGCTTAATAAATTTTAAGCACGACAAACATAATCATATAATCATTATTATTAACAAAATGTGAATTGTAAATCAAGAACTAGTAGAGCGCACTATTTACTTTCTTGAAGCAATAGGAAAATGCCCATATTTGCAAGTAATATACTAACATTTATTTGTACTTCCCCAACAGTACCCGGTTTATGTTGCTCCTTTTTAAACGGCAGATGTGTGTTTCTTGGCACTAGAGAGGGACAAGAAATGTCTGACTGCTCGTTTCGAAATATTGTGGCTTTAACTGCGAGACAACGTCGACACAGGGTAGACTTAAAATACTCTCGAAACCACGCTGATGACGCCGGATAAGTAGAAACATGTCCGTGGGTAGTGTATTTTTTCTCTCCTTGCGTTGCGTTGGGAAGTATTTAATATAATTGGCGCAGAGTGCATCAACCATTCAAAAATATTAAAAGCTATGTAGCGTCGTCAAGTAATGTGATCAAATTACTCTGGAACCTGATGTTAACTCGTAAAAAAAAGTAACCCAAAAGTAGCACACATACTTCAAAATAGACTTTCGACCTTCACCACGATCTCGCTTATCACTAGAGATGGAGGGTAGGTTTAAATTTGGTAAAGTTGCTAAATTTTGTATTTGTTGTGAACCCGTAGAAAAATTAACCTGTGACAAATGACGTTCGAGATTTAAAAAAAAACGGAAAAGGCTCATTTTCTTTTGTTACCTCTAACACATTTATATCACCTTTCTGAGAAAAACTCAAATCACATTCTCAAAGCCACTTTCCATCTTTTAACTAATGGCATATACTCGAAATTCTTATGTAACGTTTCGGTGCTCTCTGGCCATCAGCAACGTTTTTATTTCTTATCAGCGCTATATTAGAATTTATCTTCTGATTTCAAGCATTTATAAATGTTAACAAAAATTTTTGATATTATGTTTTAATTGACAAAACATACATTACGTCTAGATTGGATAAAGGTAGCCATGAAATTTAAAACTACTAAACATTTCAATTGTCGTTTATCGGTAATAAAGCAAAAATGTGTACACCAACGAAGTGAAACGACATATGCTACGTACTTTTTGAGGTTTGTATGCCGCCTAGCTGGTCTGATGATGCTAATAGACGCTAATAGACACAAAAGTGGTCGCTTACGATTAATAAAAATTTGTGAGGTAGTACACCTTTGTTTTATTTATAATGAATTACTAACACAAAGAATTTTTGGGTTAATTACACAATGATCAATTAAAATCGTTTACTAAACAGGGTGTGATATTTATGTTAACAGCAATTTGCATAAAAACTAACAGAATTTTTTATGAATGGTAAGTTGTTTGTTCTTTGTAACAGTGATTGAAAATATCAATATTAATATCAATAATGGAAAACAAAACAATAAACCAACAATTACAGAAAATGTTCAAATAACTGGCCATTTTCATTAATAAATATTTGAAAAAGTCTCGCTCCGGTAGAGAATCGAACTTGACATCTCCCGTTTGCCGTTTAGATTGGGGTTCACCCCAGGAGCGGTCACTTTTCAATACCTCATTGTTATTTATCTGCAAATATATTATAATATTTTGACAGAAAATTTATCCGTCGTCTTCTAATTTTCCGACTAGTTGCAGTACTCCAGTCGTCTTAAATTATCACCAGTCTATGGCCAGCACAAATAGTTGTTTGGTTTAAACTTATTTCGATGTAAAGTTCTCCATATTCGAGGATGAGGCAAATTTAATAAATGAGGCCACTTCGCGGAAACACACATGTAATTTATCATTGGTAAAACCTGTCGTTGATTTTTATTGAGATTCCTGTTAACATAAACATTACGCGGGTCAGTAAATAAGCCATTCCCTATCAAGTTTCTATCAAGATCTAGAAAACTAATACGATATGGTTGTTGTCGTTCCCGATACAATCCTAAACATCTTGTGCTCGCTATTGTGTCGGTTCGATGAATGAAAGATATTATCTCGTTTCTCTTCGTTGGTGTATATATATATATAAACATCTTTACTCGCTAAGGGAAAAATTCGTCTTTGGGAAACGGAAGAATTTATTAAACCTTTAAGAGGGGTTTGAAGATCGTTTTGATGTTTTGTTTTTTCAAAATCTTACTGATTCTATCCGCCAAACTCAATGAACAGTAAGGCAAAACGTACATTGAGTTTTATAAAATAATGTGAAATATTACCAAGTGAGTTCTTTTCCTTTAATTGTGTGTAACAAACGTATGGTAGGGCATCATTATTACCTCAATAGAGAAAAGTAACGTAACACACTGTTATTGAGGTTACAAGAAGTAGGAAGTCCTGAGACGCCTAGGTAGCAACCACAGCTACTTCAGTAAAAACCGAATGCCTGGGGTGGACTCCAAACAATGAGCAAATTGTGGTAAAGTTCCTCGAAAGGTTGTCCTGGATAACCAAAGATGAATATGGTTTTGCCTTGGATTCAACAAAAAGAGAGAAGCAAAATTCGCACGATAAATTATAGAGATTGGCTTAAATATGAAAATACAACCACGGTGATCCTCTCTACGACAATGATAATTTAGAAATATTCATATATTGCTGGATATTTCAATTATTTATCATGCGAATTACAAAATAAAAATTCTTTAAAATGCTTTAAAATGAAATATCACAATTTAAATTTTAAAGTTATGGGTAGCAATCAATAATAAATTAAGTTTATTCATTGTCAAGTATTATATTAGAAAATTGTAGTTCTACAATAACCCTTTTCAGTTGTATTTAATCATATCTTACACATAAATACAAACGTATATACGCATAAAATAATATTAATAAATTAATCTGCTTGCTTCTTCTCGTTCAGATACATAGCTAAAACATAAATCACTCGCATTATATTCAAGATTTGCCACGTTATCGTATTGGTTAAAAAATGCAATAAAACATGAAACAATTGAAATGTATGCACAACATTGTTAATAATAATTGCAATAAACCTGTTATATGGTCAAATATACACTTTTACAGTATCACACGTTATGGTATCTCAAATTTAAGATGGTGCAATTAAACCTGCTGCCTGTTTCTTTCCTTATCATAATTTAAGATGGTGCAGTTAAAGCTATTGCTTCTTTATTTTCTTATCATTGCACTAATAATGGATTGCGTTTATTGCGATGATGATGGTAAGTATTCAAAAATGTTGATATTTTATAGGTGTTTTATTTAAACGTAATTTGTTGGCTTCTTTATCAAAAAATATATTTTTCCAAACTTGTATATCTAGTCTAGGTCTGTATGATCCGTGCAACGATACTCCAGTTTATTGATCTCTTCAGAATAATAGGATTGGTCCAATTCAACAAAATAAGCACTCCTTTTCGCAATTATAACCTCCTTTGAATAAAATCTCTTTCCTGCCAGCCATTTTTTCATTTTGGGGTTCGCATGAGCCAAATTTCGAGAATAGGGTAGACGCAGAAGAAGGTAGAACCCTAACGTCATCAATTTCGTTCCCAAAACTCCAGAAGAACAAGCTGGGGCGTTGTTGTGAAGAAAAATTACTTTTTATATGGGCCAATCGTAGACAGTTTCCTTACAACTCGGTTTTCAAGCTACCCAACGACGTTGCATAATATGCATCCGTATAATAGTTTTACCCTTTTCCAAATTTCTCAAATTTCTTAATCACGCGCTTGTTCATCGTATAGTAGTCGTATATTCAGCCCCTCTAAAAGAAGTTAATACGGACCCAGGTGAGAAGAGTCTTACGAAGTCTTACGCATGTAGTGGTATTCATACTTTGTTGACAGTGACGAAATAACCCCTACTGCAAATTTCGCTGAAACAGATGCGTCTTTGCAGATTGTAATCTTGCGCAGAGATTTGTCTTGTTCCAATGTTAGTGGAAAATATTGCTCACCCATTCACACGCAATGCCCATAGCACTAAGAACTCTTGTACCACCCGCAGGAATCATAGATTTTATCAATGATTTCTGGAGTAGTGGCCCCAACAGGACGGACGTCTAGAACGTTCAGCGTCATTTGGGCTGATACGGCCGCCCCGTCTTTTCAATTAAACTAATTTCCAGCTTGGTATATGCTGTTATTGCGTTATTAATAATAGGTATCTGAGGTCAGAGACCAATCGCCAAATCTTATTTGTGAATTATCCTGCGACAGTAGCAAAACGTCAGAATAGAATTACCGCCGCCAATGGATGTTGGGCAATGGATTATCATATCATGTTTGTCACGGTAGAGAGCACAAAACCGACTGAAATTTTGGTAAGACTTAAGGCATGATGACAGGATCTTTAAAAAGCCAAAGTAGTCGAGGTATTAATCATTTTTGGAGAATGAGAACCCGAACAATATGAGTGTCGATTTGCAGTTGCTGAAATTGCTAAACTCTTTAAGGCAAACTTCTGAGTACTGATCATAATATTGGCTAATGCTTTTCTTTTGCACAGAATGATCTAATAAGTTTCAAAGATAACTTATTCTTTCGGAGTACCCCCGACAATTACGATCATATTCGATAATACCCTTTGCGCATTGAAACACACTTTGTTGGATTGAATCATAAAACTCTCAATAAATATCGCGTTTTACGTCGGACGTAGAACAAATCTTAAAAACCTACATTAAATAAAATGAAAGCAGACATAATGAGTATGTAATGTGTATGTAATGTAAAGTGCACTTTTGCCAGTAACAACTTAGTGATAGTTACGCTTTGCTTTCGTTTGTACAAAATGTTTAAGAGTAACATTGGCAAAATGTTCATTTTATTTTAGGTGACTCTAGGAACAAATTGCAAATATTTATGCACTTATGGAACCTAGTACAAAATTTAATATCCATGATTACAAACTTGATGAGATTCAATGTAATAGGCGGCGCCAAAGATGGATGGAAATCACTGAAGACGTTAAGATCTGTCGTGTTTGGTTGATCGTAATCAGGCATATATTGTGTTAACAAGATGGATTTAAAAATTAATTAATATGACAGTGTAAAATAATAATCTTAGTACAAGTTTTGTATTGAAAATTAATTGAACGTTACCAATTTACTGCAATTTAAATGACAATTATAAAAAATGGCAAATAAAGATCTTGTTTCGAATTTCAAAACAGTTCTTACACACAAATTTACTGCATACAATATGATTATTAAATAAGTTGAGGGTATCTGAAGGAATATGAAACGCAGTAAGATGGTATTAAGCCAAATTTTTAATCGCTAATCCATAAACCATGTTTGGTCTAACGTGTTTACGTTTGTTTAAAGTGCGTAAAAAGATTTGTATGTCATTAATACATTGAAGAATGAGTGATTTTGTCATAGGTGATATTAACGCCTACCTCCACCACCCAATTGACACGTTATATTCCTTCCAAACTGCCTCAATTCACGTTTTAATATATTGAGCATTATTAAAGAATGCTACTTGCATGTTATATAAGAATGAATTAACGATTTATTCTGCAGAAATAGTAATAGCTATTTCAAATTCTTTAGACAAAAAGTTATTCACAAAGAGCAAATAATTTCAATAGGAACGAATTTTAAAAACGCTATTTATAAGTTTATGACGAAATACCATTTTCACGGACCCCACTATACCTATGTTGTTTTCCACTGTTATAAAATACTTACATTTTTATTATGCTTGAGGAACAACAATAAAAGCAATCTCCTTTAGTGGCCTCAATCTAAGTTAATTTGAACGTAATAATTTTAGCAATACGCTTGCTTTTCTTACTTGCGTTTATTAAGATTGTGTTCAATCCCGTATAAACTTAGATTGTATTTTTACAAAGTATATTATTAGAATTTGTATTAGAACAGTTTATTCTGAACTGATTAAGACACGGGTTTGAAGAGATAAGTTCACATTACTAATATTTTCGAATTACTAGAGAGTGAATACATATTAGATTTTATAAGTTACTGATAAATAAAAAACTAACAGTGAAACAAAAAACTAGTTACAAAAGGGTTTTCCCCAAAGCAGTCGAATTGTTACTCATAGAATGTTGATCGCGCGTTGTGTTTAGGGGTACTTTATTGTGTCCGGCTCTATAATCCGAACGATATTCATTAAACTGAAGTTTAAATTATAGAGGGGGATGGGATCATCGATTTGGGCTTTGACATTCAGATTACTGGAAGTGCGGATTAAAGTGAGTTCGGATTAAAGAATCCGCACTTTATTTTCTTTCCGGATACATGCAGGTGTACATAGGGTGATTCACGGAACCCGACCATTAAAAGTTTTTGAATTTCTGATGATATCTCGACTTCGAAACATCGGGGTTAAGCATAGTTAGCAACGATCTAATTAGGAAAAATAACTTCATCAATCCGCACTTCCGGTTACGTCAATAGTCATAGCCAACTTTGATATTACAAAGAGAAACCTATATTTTTTGTTGCATTTTTAGATTTTACTAGGCAATCTATCTCCCACGGTACCTCTACAAGCGTTAGACCAGCAATACCTTTCGTTGTAATTATTCTCATGTCAGACACCGGGAACCCTACACATACTTGGCATAGGTTAATTTACATACGAAATTAGTTACTGGCTTATGTTCTTCAATTTCTAAATTACAACATTCGCAAACTGCCATTGAAGTTCTAAGAAGGAAGAACAAGACAGGGATACACGCTTCACGTTGAGGTACCCTCACAATGACTTTGCTATTAGACAAGTACTGGAGAAATAATACAGCAGAAAGGTTAATAAAGTGAAACAAGACGATAAATAGAAAATAGGACAATTTTATAATGCAACAAACAAAGAAAAAAACATACGTATAAATTTGGAACTTATAAACTAATTGCATTCCACTGAGGTACAGCATTCTGGATACGGGTTGTAATAGTGTTTGTATCTTGCCGCACAATCATTTTCTTTGGCAATAGTACCACACCTGAAATTAAAATTAAACTGAATAAGGCAAATATAAACCAAGTCACAAATGCTTGTTTAAAAATAGCTATTTTAAACAAAAACAGTTCCCCATAAAAAACTCTATTACAATACTTAAAAACAACTACTTCGAGGATCGGTGGTGTCTTAGAGCCTACGCTTCGTATCGCTTCGCTTTGCATCGTTTAGCTTCCTATCGCTTCGCCTATAAACTAAATCACAAATGCTTGTTTAAAGCTAGCTATTTTAAACAAAAACGGTTTCCCATAAAAAGGTCTATTACAATACTTAAAGACGAGTATTTCGGGGATCGAAGGTGACTTAGAGCCTGGTTTCTAACGTTTTACAATGTCACATCGCCTCCTACGCCTCGTATGGCTTCGCTTCGTATCGCTTCGCCTTGTCTCGCTTCCCTTCGCCTCGCTTCGCTTCACCTCACCTCACTTCGCAACGCTTCGCCTCACAATTACGTTACATTTAAATTGGTGTTGTTGTGCCTTATCTGGATATAGTACTTCTAGGCGACCGGCCCTTACAACGCTTTTTTACATGTGAACCGTTTTCACTGGTAGCATGCGAATTTATACACACAACACATTGCATACACAAACATAATTTGCATCAGTTCTTCAGGAAATATGTATAATTTTTTCATATAATCTTACAAATATTTCCCCTTTTCCTATCCTCGTCAACTAATAGCAAGCGTACACGTCCTTAGTTTAAATTTTCATTTTTACCCGACGCCTTTTCCCTTTCACGTACTTTGTTTAAATCTCAAATTTAAACTCCTTTTTAAAAATATCCATTATTTTCGCTCTTTTTAAACCTTATCCCAGTTTTAAATTTCATCCTTCACAAAATTCAACTTGCAACTTCAATTTCAACTCTTAAGATTTAAGTATGATTTTGTTTATGAAGATTTAATTTGACAGGAAGGTGTATGTTGTTATAGTTATAGTATTACATTGATGTTGATTATGAATTTTGTATTCTCGTTTATTTATACCCCCTCTTATTTTTACATGAATTATTGAACAAGTTCTATTTATTGACACAAAGTGTATTGTAATCACAACATGCGATTGTTAATTGCCTGCTAAAAGTTTTTTTATACTATCGATGGGTCGCGTGCTTTGGACAAAAGCTCATCCACTAGTTCCTATATTTAGCGTTTAATTTCCGAAGGAATCACTGCCACTTCATGAGAGAGTTCAGTGCTGTACTATCGAACCCATCAGCTCTCTGGACCGATGAAATTGGATATTGAAAAGGGGAAATAAACACGCTTGCGTGTAAATTAGGTTATTTCGGTTAAATCTGCTTGTTTACATCAAATGACATCAATCGCACACAAAGGCCACAATGGACAGAGAGCGTGCAATAACAGTCTTTTGTGTAATCAACAATAGATGAGCTAATGAGCTAACACAGATAAGCTAATGAGCTAACACAAAGTAATATACTGGTACAAATTATTAGAAATTGATACTAATTCTTCGACCATTTACTGCAATGCTTCGTTGTTTTATGTCATAAAATTCGCGTTACTTAAGATAATGAACATTATGGAATGTGTGAAAAATATGAGATATATTTCATATATATGCTCTACGTATATTTCTACGCTTTTAATACTCAAGAATGGAATCTGAATTTCCCTAATAAATTTGGAATGTGGTTTTATAAATAAAATAAATACTTCTTCATTTATAAAGAGTTCCAGCCCATTATCAATATCGCTCATATCATGGAGAAGTCTCAATTTTTCAATACTTATTTCAAACTGTATAAAAGCGTCCGTTTTTAGAAGTATCAAATCGCGGTACGTTCTCTTCTTAGGGCGCAAGTCAAGCCATATTACAACGCCTTCTTTCCCGCTAGCCAGCAAAACCTAAAAAACCCTTCCGCATTACCGATAAAAAACGATGCTTGAAATCTGAAATGCATAGGTATCGCATAGGAATTGGTTATAATAACCATACTGCGGATCAACAAGCGCTTCTATCATTTGCAATAAACGCTCACACAAAGTCGTACCGGTTTACACACGTCCCTCAATCAAGCCACACCCTCTCCGCCCTCCACGCGAGTCAGTCGTTAACGTGCGGTCAGAAATTACTTTCATGTTCATGTTCGTTTTCTGAGGCTAGGATTTTCTTTTAATGCCTGTTCTATATAGTATTAGTTGTTTAGTTTCAACCACAGTTTTCTCTTTTTGTTTTCGATTATTGTTATTATCTTTATTCTAACATTAGATTGAGTTTATAGTTTTAGTTAAATTGAGCATTTTTAGAACTTTTTTGACTTTAGAAGAAGTCTGCTGTGCCTTCGAAAAGATCCTTGAATGGACCAACCTTTCCCCTACCTATATACGTTTCATTTTAAAGATTTAACGGGCACGCACACTCAGATAAAATATCGGTTAGAATATTTCTTAAACAAGTCTAAATTGCATCAAGTAAACAGAAACAAACTAAAGTACGAAAACAGATGCCGCGCCGGCTTCACGTCTACAGTTAGTTAATTTTAACAATAACTCATGCGTGTTTACACTACAACTATATTAATCCACGTTAACCGAATCCTACCTACACCACTGGGAATGTAGGTCAAAACTTCTTTGCTAATGGTTTATAGCTACACCTAGCAGCAGTGCGTTCTAGTTTATCCATTTAATACAATAATCCACGGATCCTCGCATTTCGTTCAGCAAATCAATCACACCCAATGTTACCTTCTTTTTAACCTTCACACAGATCATTCATCGGACGCACGAGTACATCCACATACGCAAAAATTTAAAAAATCATAATCATAATGCCTATGAGAAACATTACTTACGTTTCATAAAATATTTCTCCTTGTCTGCATGTCGCTTGACCACAGATGTAGTGTTCGTAACGTTTCCTAACTTCACCGTCCCTAAGAGCACCCAAATTAGGATTTGCTGATTCGCACGAGTAACCCATGTGTAGGAACAGCCCAGCTTCGCAAATACGCAATTGCATGTTATATATCCGAATAATAAATTTGAATGTCTAATACTTACTTGTAATAGGGGCCTTTTCTGTGCTTATTTCAACGGAGCAACATACTGTAGAGAAAATTAAGCAAACTAAAGGTATTATTAACATTTTAACGTCTTCTTTAAATCTCTTTAACTGTCTGTAGCATAAATGGTACGTTAACGAACGTATATGTATGTGTATGGATGCACGCGTATGATGTATAAAGTCGTGACAAAAATGTAATTATTTACTTAAGCATGGAAATTGATATTATCCTTCCCAGTCAGAAAAATACATTAAACTCTGTATGACGTATACATTTATCAGTGAAATTGACCTTCTAATAATATCTTGTTTAAAATGAATAAGTTGAAAATGTAATCAGCTATGTGTACACTTTCCTTTATACGACATTTATTTATTTCTTTTAATTATCACTAACTGGATGTTCAAGATAAGTTCATTTATTGTTATTTGAACGAATAGAAACGATAATTACCTAATATGAATAATTCGTTTTTTTAATTGGAAGTTTTGCACCTACAACATTTTGTAATTGCTACTAGTAGTGAGAGGTTATAAGAACTACATCTTATTTTACTTTTCGTCCTTAACGTTTGTTACTTACTTCATAATCAAAAGGTACCTGCTCGGTCTATTTGTTATTACTATTATCATCGCTATTGTGTCTCATTACATGAAACGGAAGTAATGAATTAGAAGGATCTATAAACACAATATATAACAAGTTGTGTAACAATCAGGGAATCAACTTAATGTAATGCAGCAAGTGATAGTTTACTCCAAGGCAACAGATAACTTTTATATAATATGTGTAAACACAATTTTAAGTTCTTATGAACGATTACCAAAGGGTATAACTTTAATGCGCAAATTATATAACTAATTAACTGCAGCAGGTCCCCTTCTCATGCTTTTAACAAAATCGCATTTCGCTTTTTATCTTACATATCCGTAATAGTTTTAGTTCCGACCATTGATTGCATAACATTTTAATTGTCGGACACGCTATGTAATGTTTTGAAAAAAATAATTCAGTTACTAATTCTACCTTACATGGTCAACAGCTCCGCAAAATTTCCCAATTATGTAAGAATTGATAGTGTTCTGTTTAAATGAACAAAGTCGACAGATACTTCTGGTATAACTGGAAATCTTAGATGAGTGAAAATATTTCAGTTCAACACTCATGTAAGTTTTAGTACGTGTTGTTCAAGAAGTCCTTAGAAAATCTATGAGATGGCGGTCATGGTATCGAAAATGATTTGTTTGATAGTAAGGATCATTAGTCACTAGACAGTTGTCAAAGTCTCAGTTACATCCATCACACGGTTTTATTTTTATTGTCAATTTAAGCAAAGAATTTCTGACGAGAAATGGAAAAATAAATTAGTTTCGAGCAGTGATTAGACACATATTTAAAAGGCTTAATAACGAAAAAGATCAAAGCTGAGTTTGATGAAGTTCATGGCATATCTGCTTCTGTGCAACTGTTTACAATTGGGTAAATGAGTTTAAATGTGGCCGTACATCCACAAAAGATGAACATCGTTCTGGACGTCCAGTAAAAGTGACCACCCCCGAAGTGATCGACAAAACCTACGATATGGTTTTAAATGATCGACGAATCAAAGTACGCGAAATAGTTGAGGCCACGAGGTACGTAATCCTAACGAGTTTCTCCATCGGTACATAACTATGGAAACATGGATACATTATTACACTCCGAAGACAAAGGAACAGTCAAAACAGTGAATATTTGAAGAATAACGGGAGAAGGCGAAGACGGTGAAATCGACCGACTTCACATCGAACCCTGTCATCACCCAAACAGATACCTACCATATTTTGAGGATTTTCCGAAATCCTATTTTGGAGGGCTTAAAAAAGCTAAAGGAATACTTGGAAAAGTGTATAGAGTTGAACTGAGATTATGTTGAAAAATAAATAAAAATCCACAGAAAGTACTTTGTTTTTCTCTTATTCTAATGACCCTCTTATTCTAATGACCCTCGTATATTACCAAGTATTCAGAATTTTCCAGTGTATCGATTCATATATCGATCGATACAGTTCCTCATGACACAACCCGCGTAGACAAATTTTGTTCGTTCATTTTTGCATCTATAGCATAAATAAATACAACTTTACAATCATTGAACGTGAAAACCATAACGATCAAAACAGCTAAATATTAGCACATATATTCTGCTTTGCAAATTGAAAACTGCCATTTTATTTCTATTTTTTTATTATTATTTTTGGAGCACTAAGGAAAACAGGCCCGCCTAAAAATACAAAAACCGCACATAACATCGTCAACAGATAGGTGGTTACATCAAAATACAATTAGAATTGCACAGCTAACGCTAAATAAATGCCTCGGAAGCAGCAGACAAAATCCCAAAAAATAAATCACAATTTGCGAACATTGGATAGAACGTCTGCATATTACCCCAGAATGGTCAAGATTGGTACGTGATAACGAGAAGGTGTTCAACGTGAAAATTGTGAAGGAATATCGAAATCAAGAAAGTCATAGGTCACAATAACACGACATGCAGCTAAAGATAGCACATTTAACTTTCGAAGACTGATAATGATAGTTAAATTGAAAATTTAGACATAGAATAAATGTTCTTCGTTCTCTTTGTATTCCAAAGCAAGATTACTATTTACGAAACATATCTTCAACCGATAGCTGCTTACAGTGCACCGCAACACCCACATGAAGAGGATTAATGCTCTGCAAAAGAAAATGTTGAGATCTATTGTCGGAACCCCTTTGTTTGTAAAGACCGTTCAACTGCAACGAGACATCAACATCCCATATCTCTCTCAATTCATAAGGGGCTAAAGGCACATGATTTAGAGCCAATATTTTCTTGCCAGAATCGTCCAAGAGTCTCAAAACTGACCCTACCCCAGAGCCAGAGTCGTCCGAATCGCCGAGAGTTGCATTAGATGACTCCGCGAGTTCGCCCTAACTCTTTCAATATTTATTTTACAACCAGCCCTTAATTAGATGTAACCACTAGACATCCACGATGAAGGGTAAGTAATAAAAAGTGACAAACAAAATTACATGTCTGAATGTAGCTCGGGAAAGAGAAGTCGACCCCAGAAACGGCAAACAAAACTCTTCATGATTGTAAGTTTCGTATCCAGATCTCTCTTGTTAATGCCTAAATAATCAAAATAAAATTAAAAACAATGGTGAGTTCCCTTAGAAAACGACATTATATTGTATTTAAGTATATTCTATTTTATTGTTGAAACACCATCAAACTTCACAAAAAATCTGTCGCACTCCTTACCGGCCATGTCCAATTAAGGAAACATTTACCAGTGTCTAATGTAAGTTCAGATCAAATTTTTGCTCAACCATCACGGGACACTGACCTAGAAGTTACTAGCGACTCAGAAACCATAAAGATCTACACAACGTTGTTTATACCCAGCATTGAAAAGCCAGCGCGTCAATCTGATCATACGCACAGCAAACTATAAATTGGAATCCGGAATAGTTGGCTTTTTAATAACCATATTTTGCCTATTTAAGTTGAGCAAATTGTATCTAAAAATCATTGATTTAAGTTCATTTTATTATTATTCCATCAATAAATTGCAAAATGTTCTTTATTAATCATAATTATTGTTTAACAGAAACGCTCTTGTCTTCTGTCCTCACATAAAGTAAACGTTTACTCTGTGACGTTTACCCATAAAGCCCCGCAGCTTTACTATCCAATCTCTCGTTGGCCACAGAGCAATGGCCGTAGTAGGAGCAAATGTACATAGCAAAGGACACAGCGTTTCGCTGCGCCGGCCGTATCCTGGCTGGTTGGGGAATTCTTTGGATAAAGCTCGGAGCTAGCAGTTGTGGTTTAACTCAGTCTCAGCTTCCTTGGTAACGATCATCCCGGTAGGCACGATTTGAACAGGGCTTTGGCCCGGCCATCCCCCTTGTATTAGCTTAAATCACGGGCGGGCCGATTGTACTTCAGGGTGGATTCCGTTCCGTTTATCGATAGTTGCCAGTGCTCGGCGGCCCTAGGTTCCAAAGGCCCGATAACTATCGCACTGTCTAGATCCCGGAGGGCAAGATGTGAAGTAGGTTCCAAGATGTGAGGTAGGTTCCGAGAGATTGGTACCGACCGTCAAAAGTTGAGAAGGGAGCTTCACTAGCATATACAACAAATTTCAGGGAAAATGTATTCAGAATCGACGGTTAAGAAAAAACTCTAGGAAATCAGTTCGATTTGGCAGGGAACTGGCGTAGAATTTATCACGTACGTTGTTGCCGCATATACCCAGCGAAAGAACTGCTGGCCCTTCTATCTTAAAGAGTTTAACAGCACTATTTCTTTATGCACATGATTCCTAGCAAAAGTGTGTTGGCTCAGACTTTTTGTTTCCATCGAGTCAGGCGCCAGTGAGTCCCTACTCAATAACAATAACAATAACTGTCGTTTCATCAGTTATGTGCGAACATTTGTTAAATATCTAGGAGCAGTTTCCTACACAACGAATTCCTGCTGCATCAATTGCACTCATGTAGCCATAATAGCACCACCCACACTAATGATAATGCCGTTTCTGGATTAGTTTACATTAATAGGAAAGGTTATCAATATTAATGCAGTAATAAACTATTAATGTGCGAATATATAGCTGATGCCGATTTAAAGGTTACAGCAGTTAATGTTCGATATCCAAGTTCTGTACGTGATGCTGTAATATGGTCTACATACATACATCAATATTTCAACATATCCAACGACAATGTCAATAAGGTTATTTATTAAAACTTTTAAAGTAAAACCATGCATAAAATTTGTTTGTTTTTCAGGATTAAGATGGTTGTTGGGAGATTCAGAGTATCCACTGCAACCATGGTTACTTACACCAATTATCGGACCAGCCCCAAATACACTAGAGGATCGGTAAGGCATGCAACTATAGGAAACACAGAAGAGCGGTAAATAAGACTATTAGAAATAGATTTCGATATTTATTGTGACATCGAACATTACATTAATAAAATTATCTATACATGTGCTACTTTGCATAATATTTTATTACACGGCAATATTGCTCAGCCCGAGATTCAATTAAATGATTCTAATGAAGAGGTACCGATCGAAGGTGTAAGAGGGGATGATTGGCATAGTGAAGGTAAAAAAGCTAGACGAGTATTTATACAAAATACATTTGAAAGATATATTATAATTACTGCATAAGTAGAAATAATAGATCACATATATTTTCCAAACCAATAATTTATATAGCCTTATTGATGAGTTTTTATTAAAAGACGTTTTCAACAAATTTCAATTAGTTGTTTATTAAAAAAAAATAGGTTTGTCTCTTCTTTTTAGCATCTTATGAGAATACTTTACAATACCGTCTGTGTATTGATGTGCTAATATTTATATTGGCACATTTTAATACATATGATGAACAGTATTGTATCTGAACTGAATGTAGGAGATTTTGAACTTTTTATAACATAATAAATTGACCTTTTAAATACTTTTAAAAGCTTGTTTTTCTTTTATCATTTACTAGCAATTTGGTGTGAATTTACATATTCGCAGAGCAGAATTGCTCTTCATAAATTCTATATAAATTGCTTGTTGTGCTGCACTGACATTCATACTGCGTTTCCTTTTTGATCCATCTCACAGAAAGAGTGGAATTGTAAGATAAATACTGCGCGATAGTTTATTACAAACTGAAGAACATTGCTTCGTCCTACTGTTGAAGGTAATTCTTTATTATAAGGACTCCCCATACGGAGTTGTTATAATTCTCTATTTTTGAAATTTTAAAGCCGCTATTACTGATGGCAATTTACATTATTTATTAGGCATCTAAAAATTATACCTGGAAAACGCTGGAAATACTCCGAACCGCCAACGACTGCCTTGTTTATATATTGTAATGTTTTTGATAGATTAATTTAAAGAAATTTTCGAAATATTTACAAATGTCAGAAATTTACTAAAATTGGGGGTCGTGAATCCGGGAATGTCCCTAGACACTCTTTCGTCAAATGAAAGTTTTGTTTGAGGATAGTTTCAAAACGGAAAACGAGAAATGAAATGACCACTAACAAATGTTGTAGCCCAAATATGCGATTGATGTTTTAAAGAATTCAAATTTTTGCAGATTTAACTTTATGCCTGCGGTGGCCAAGCTGGAGACGACTTCTGTGAGATGATGATGATGGGATTGTTCATCTTTAGAAAATATCAGGACGTCATCGATATAATGTGAAGAAAATGCTGATAATGGATCGAGGATGTTCTTCATGGCGAAGGTGAGGGCGCTGGAACTCGTTGATAAGCCAAATGGTACACAACGGAATTGGTATGTTGTGCCATTAATGGAGAAACCACAGTATTTTCTACTCATTTCTGACAATGGAATGAGGCAGAACGAGCTTTGGAGGTCTAATTTCGAGAAGATTTTGGAATTCGAGAATCTTGTTATTATGGTTTCGATGGTTTCCGGCGTTTCAAGCTCCTTCCTTGTGATTTTATTCAATATCCGAGCGTCGGATGGAATTATCCTTCTTCTTTACTATTACCACATGATTGATATACGAAGTTCTTGATCTTTCAACGATGTTGTTTCTTAACATGTTCTCTATTTTCAGTACATCGTTGCGATATGCTTCAGGAATCGGATACGTCTTGGAAGAAAATGGAATGGATTCGTCGACGTGGAGAGTATGGGCATACTTTTTATCAGCGAGTATTGTCAACTAATTGCCACATTTTTCTCAAATAATTGCTTTACGAATGTTTTGTATTTTATTGGCTATGACTGAGAGTATCCAAGCTAGTTTTATTTTCATACAACAGCATATTAATATTATCAGCACTATGCGCATAGCATCGACTCTTGTTTCGTTTTCGCATGCGATAAAATAACTTTCTCTCTCAAATGGCCAATTTGAGATGTTAAACCCGTGCTGATTTACTATCCTAGTTTCAGACAACGCGTTTTTAACAGGGAATTGGGTGACACTATCGAAAGGAAGGGTGTTGCTTTTGATGTGCATACAATTAGTTTCAAAATTAAGTACAGTTTCGTGTTGTGCTATAAAGTCATGTCTGATGATTGCATCGTATTTTAAACCAGCCACTATATAAAATTTCATTTCGGAAAGAGAATTTTTAAAAAGAAGCAAGTCACAGAGACATCCCTCGATTTTCGCGAGAACTTTGTTGGTTCCAGATTTTATTTGTATCTTAGATATTTTGAAAATAGATTTTTCGAAATTGGATTTGTTTTGCTCGATGATTTGAGCATTTAATGGGCTTATTTCGGCGCCAGTATCAACTAATGCTTTAATTTTTTTTTGACGGTCAATTCTCGCTTCTTGCTGGGGAATTTCATTAAATAAGATTTTTGGATGTTGGTAGCTTATCGTATTTACATGGCGCGAAGAGCGACTGCAGACAGAATTTATAAAAAAAAAGGATCATTACTGTTGTGAGAATTTTGAGGAGTATCTACCTGATTCTATACTACCTGGACAATATTACAATTATACTGTTGTCGGTCTCGGCTTTGTGAGTTTTGACTCGATCTAGAACTAGTGCCATTGTGATTTCTGTAGAATCTGTAGAAAGAGAGAATACCGACCGTTCGAGTTGTAAGTAGTGGATGGCCTGTTGGACGAAGAGTTACCATTGTTGTTAGGCCTTGGTTCGTTGTTATTACGAGGCGGATTAGTATACGTATTCGTTCTAGGCTTTTCATTCTGTTTATACTTGTCAAGATCATCGAACTGGACTAGAAGCTCACAAAACTTAAAGTAGGATTTTATATTTTGAGTTATTACCGATTTCACAATCTGAAAATCGTAATGTCTGGATAGATACTTGATTAGCTCAGCCTCATCGATCTTCGGGGTAAGATGTACTACAGAAAACTTTTTAGTAAAATATTTTTCTTTTGAAGCGTATTTTGTGAGTCATATCTGCCTGTGAAGAGATCGGCACGAATTTTACTCTGAGCATTTTCACCCCAATATTTGTTTAGAAATATTGTTTCGAATTTCGGAAAAGTTTGGAAAGAATTTTCAATTATACCGAACCAAATTGGTGCATCGCTCATTAGCGATGACCGTATTAGAACAAGCAAATCGTGAAGATTCGATTTCGGAGATACGAGACGTCTCAAAGCCTTTAGAAACTGAATCGGATTATCGTCTTTTCCATCAAATTTTGGTAAGACCTTCTTTAACTTAAAATTGATTGCACTACTATTAGATGGACATTGCTCAGATTTATCGACCTGTTGACACGGACTTTTCTCAGCACGTTCTAGTTCGTTATCAAGACTCTTTTGATCTGCTTGACGATTAGACGTCATACTACGGAATTGTTCGAAAGCCCTATCTAATTTATCGTCGATAGTTTTTGTGAAATGATCAAACTCTTCACGGAGATCAACGGCCTCATCGTTGTCCCCTTTGTTGCGATTTCTTGGCATTTTGACTTACCTTTGGTATCGCTTGCTTAAATTTGAAATTGTCTTTTTGAAATTTTTTTTTTTAATATTTTCAAATGCCTGAACGTATGAGCGCCAAATTAATCTATCAAAAACATTACAATATATTCAAATATTTGTCATCTGGTACTCACCTGGCATGATGTATACAGTAACGCAACTAAATGTATTGCGCGATTTGTTATCCCAACGATACCACAAAGCAGTTATAAATACGGTTTTTACTTACGATCGTCCAGATGTGGGTACCGAAAACACTTCTAACGAAATAATAACGTAAGCTTCCGCGGCCAGAGTCACTCAAAACTAAACGTGTTCTGAGTTTGGACCGTGTCATGGTTAATCGAAAACTCGACGTTTTATTCATAATCATCTGAGGCTTCTTCAGGAGAGCGACAAGTGGTAGGCCACAATTAATACAGTAACTTAACGGGTAAACCACACTAACTAAGCGGGAAGCAGTTGATCACGGTAACTCATTATGTGAACCATGGCATGGTTCATATGATGAGTTAACTTTACGAAAGGAGTTACAGGGTAGGAATGTCGGTATCCAAATTTTCAAAGAGAGCGTCTTCTGGGGCAAGTCTGTTATACTCATATTCGCCGATGCCAGTTTACGTTTTATATTCACTCCCAGTGCAAAGATTTATATTCTTCCTGAACAGTGCAAAGTTAAAGGTTAAAAAGTGGTAACTAAAATTTTAATAACCCTAAAAAGCCGTTATAGGCCTACGAAGCTTGTATCATAATTGCAGGACTGTTAAAAGGAAGAATAGAATTATTGCATTCTTCAACTGGTCAACACTTGTGGACAATTCTTTCTTTAATTGATTTTTTGAGTTTTTTTTAGAAGAAATAATATTTTCTTAACTTCTAGTTATTTTGCTCCTGACATTTATACCCAAAGAATTCTGCTTATATTCTATAAGCTGTTAAAACCTACTCGGATTCTTGTCATGTTCCGAAAAATCACTAGGGTATCGATACTAGAAGACGACGACCCTGTTCAACTTTAACAAGAACAGTTCTCGTACGCCCGCAGTTGATTTTCAGCTTTTGCATGGTTCACAAGCTGATACCATCAACTGCTTCCCGCTCAGTTAGTTTTCACCTCTAGCGTGATTTACACGTTGACTTACCATACTAGCTCTGGCCTACCAACTTTCTCTCTCCTAAAGAAACCCGCAGTTGATTTTCGCCTCTGGCATGGTCCGCGATCAACCACTTTCCGCTAAGTTAATTTCCTTACCTAACTGTGGCCTACCACCGAAAACGCCTCATATGATTGTGGACGAAACGCCGAGTTTTCTATTAACTACGTTTAGCTTTAACTGACTCTGGCCGTGAAACCTCTATATTTTATCGCAGATTTGGATGGCAAGATATGTAGGATTTGCCTATAATTTTTTTTTATTCAAGATAGATGGCGCTGTAATCCATTAACAACTTATTTTACTCAGATTGAAGATTATTTCGCAAATTAAAAGAACTGTTTCTGTTAGGCTGTTAATACTACCCATTTCAGAATGGAATATTTAACTGTACAAGAGAAAATTGAAATGGTTCTAATTTATGGAGTAGCTGGCAAGAGTCTTGATAATGTTGTTAATCTTTACGCTCAGCGTTTTCCGGGTAAGATTCGGTCACGTGTTTCATTTTACCGTACTGTCGAGCAATTTACTACTGATGGAAGTGAGAATTACTGGAGAAAATAATGAAATTAATGTATTAGCTACAATGGATAATAATCCTCATGTTAGTGCAAGAGAAATAGCTCGCGATTCCAGATTGCTCAAATCAGTGTTTAGAAAATTTCAAACCATCATGAATATCATCCGTATCATGTGCTTTACATCAAGATCTTCATGGCGTTGATTTCCAAAATCGGGTAACTTCTTGTCAGTGGGCATGTGAACAAATACAGCAAAACTCTATTTATTTCGTTATGAAATGTTCTCCAACAAGGCATCTTTTATAAACCACGGAATAGTAAATAGACACAACATACATTACTGGACTGTTGAGCGTCTTTGGATTGTCAATGTGTGGTGTGGAATAATAAGTAGCAAACTCATCGGTATTCAAGGCATCTTGAATGGTCAAATGTACTGAGACTTTTTTTTTAGAAAACGAACTGCCAACACTACTTGGAAACTTCAGTTTAGAAGTGCAACAGAACATGTGGTTTCAACATGATGGTTGTCCAGCACACTATTTGATAGTAGAACATGAAGTGCTTGATCGTGATTCCAACAGTCGCTAGATAAGCAGAGGTGGTCCAGTAAATTGGTCTGCTAAATCACCAGATCTTACTTCACCAGATATCTCAAATACAAAGTTTATAAATAAGAAGTTGAAGGCCATCGTTTTGAGCACTTACTTAACTGAAATATTATGAGGCGAAGGCACTCTTATAAATCAACCACCCTGATACGTACGAGGCCAGGAGACTTAGGTTAATCAAGCATCCCGAAGTTGGTACTACGTCCACGTCGTTGTTCTCGGATTAAAGTAGTTTATTCACCAGCAATTTGCATTACTGCAAGTGACAATTTCCCAGTTATTCGAAATTTGTAAAATCAATAAAATTTGTTGTAAGACTAATTTTGATTAACTGTAATAAAGCGAGGCATTTTTTATTGCAAACATGTAGAATCGTATGCGCAGGTTCTCACTAGGAGAAATTAAAACAAATTGGGTTTCGTCGAATACAGCGCCTTTTATCATGAATGAAAAAATGTTTCAGGCAAATCCTACATATTTTTTACCACAGAATCCGAATCTGCAATAAAATATAGGGATTGCTATTTAAGATTTCAAATCCGCCGTACAGGAAGGGAGATAGGTGGACTTCTAACAATAATGTACTTCCTCTGCAGGATTATTAATGATGGACATTTTTTTCGTGATGTGCCTATTTTTCGAGATATTTTAAGTAACAAAAATCACCCAGTATATTTATGGCACAGAATTTAAGTTAGTAACCAAATAAATATCTAAATCTCCTATAAATAAATACCTAAATTCCCCACACGTTTGACTTTTCTGATGATGTTATTGTCACTATGGCATAGGTTATCTCTGCGTAAGACTCTCTAAGATAATAGCATTCGTTACTTAATAAGGATTAACGGTACTCCTTTTAAAAACTTTATTGTAAATATTTTTACAAAATAAGATGGAAGTTTTCAATTACTATTTCTTTCCTGGAACTGCTCACATTGCACTTTGAAGTTTTGTTGTGTAACCTAAAAATCAATGTTTAAATTTTGAAACTGTCGATTAACTATGTGGTTATATTTCGTAACATAGGTCATAACTGATTAAACGATTAAAACTTCAGAGGAAATATTTTTGTACGATCGGCTTTCAAAGTCGTGCCAGTTGAAACCATTAGTCACCATTTTTTGGATATAGGTAAAACAGACAAAAAAAATTAGTTAATTCAATTAACTTAACGGTTCGGCGGCTTTACGGCAGAGTCGACGACCCGATTTTTCAGATGGATGCAATACAATCCCAAACCACAATTCGCGTGATAGCGAGTAACTAACCGCAATTCACACTTTATAGCGAGGAGGTGACAGTAACTATGTCAGTAACATAGTTCCCTACAAAAGATGATAATTTGGAGACTTATTTACATTTCACCCTGTACATATAATTTTGGTCACCTCAATGTATTCTTATAGGAAATAGAACTTAGAAAAATGTTGCGATGCCTTAAAACATATGAGACGGGTTGTTCTAGATCTCTCATTTGCGATAGATTTGACGACGAGAAAAAGCAGCCCTATGAATAGCATATACTATGTATATAGGAATGATGTAAGTTACATACTAAAAAGGCTCCTGAGGTTCGTATAAACTCTGAAAGCTTATATACCCCGTTGGACGTAGAAACTTATTACGATCCTGGCGCGCCGCCCGAAAGTTGCAATCCTAATTATGAGATTCTATGCACGGAATTCTAAAAACTTAAAATTCCATACAAATACTTCATCAAGTACTCAAACATTGCGGTACTGGAACGTTAAAATACCTCACAAACCTAGACCCCTGACGCTACATTTATACTGAACGCACGTTTGAATAGCTAAGTTATCATTTTCAGTAGTAATGCTGAACTAGGTAAATATGTTGCAACTAGATTAATTTATTCCTTATGCAGACGTAGAAACGTAGTCATAAAAACTTTGAAAGGTAGTAAATGTAAATTCAGTAAAATATTATCGCTTTTCATTAATTGCCTTTACAGGCTAAACGAAGAAAGATAGGCGTCTCGTCTTCTTTTTTTATGTTACTTTAGCGTTGTACGTTGTGACTTTGACTTATTTCTATTAGTCACTGTAGCGAAGTAAAGCGAAGTACCAAGTAACAAATCAACAAGAATTAATTATAGAAATATTAGAAATAGATGTAAGTAGACTAAAGCTACTGCAGCAAGTTATGTGAAGTGTTCAAACTGGCAATCATCTTGTTCTAAAAATGTTTCACATCGCTTGTGAACAAAACCGGGTAGCGTTAGAAATGTTTATATTGGAAACTTTCCGGACGCAAACGTAGCTGATTAACGTTGTTTAATGTTCGTTTATGTAGTTCATGTTTTTTATTAAAAAAAAAATAAGTCCTAAGGGGTCAAATCAAACGACCGTACCGGCCACTTGCCTGGTTTATTGGTTAGTAACCAATTTTCACCAAATTGTTATTTAAACATTGTCTCACTAACCTAGAGTTATGCGCTGGAGCTCCATCCTGTTGGCATATCATCTATGGATTCAATGATATTTTCCTCCATTATTTGAAGATACAAATTAGTAACCAAATTTCCATTATAAATATAGTAACTTAACACTTTGTTGTTAAGAATGGCCATCCAAATGTGAAAACCAAACATTTCTTTATGAATCCTAGCAACGGTTTGGTGGGGATTTAGGTCAGACCAGTAGGGCCGGTTGCTTCTATTAATATACGATGACCGGATGGCTCATCAGTTCAAATAATTTTTTGAAAAAATTCCTTCTAATAATAATAATAACAATAATCCATGTCTTTACATCCCCCAACAGCTTTCGCCAATTATAGGGGCACCGGTCGACCATGAGTTATTATTATGGCTGCGCCCGTAGAGCGTCTTAAGATGTTCATTGTCAGCATTCGCCAAATTTGGAGTAAGGAAAACCTTACTCTGAGAGTGACGAGCCCAGGGTTCGAACCCGGTACTCCGAGACTGCTACCACATCGCGCTAGGCAGTCAGTCCCCCTTGTATATCGAAACCAAATGCAGTTAGTCAAGATTTCCTTACAACGCTAAGGTAACATCAGAAAAAAGAAGACGAGACGCCTATGTTACTTCTTCTCCGTTTTATCCGTTTATGCCTGTACCCCACAATTCCAACGAAAATGGGTCACCCTGAATAGTTCTGTTTACGCTCAATTCATATTATATTGTACAGCCTAAGGTTCTTTTCTACAATATGTAGGAAAACGTTAGATTTGTCACAATGTCTATGTTTAAGATGAATTGCCATAGGTAATGAA
>LR736872.1:1251385-1457678 GCA_902654985.2 Oryctes borbonicus
AGTGATGAGTGTTGTCTCTCGGTCTCTACGAACTCCATTGTATATCCGCTACACTTTGCATTGGACGTAAGCGTGAAACATTTTTCGGTCTCTGGAGTGGCTTAGCTAAATAATTCATCTGTCCAAACAATCATCTGAACGTTTAGCATGCAGATTGAAAGAAAAGAACTTACTTAAGCCGGGAGTTACAATAACAGCTTATAGAACAAGAGAGCTGGCAATTCTTCCGTAGTTCAAAAATAAAAATGAAGAACTTATTTATTGCTGTGATGTTTCAGGGGTTCTTTTAAAAATGGGTTTACCTGAATATGAAGCAGAAGATCGGCGACGTTTTCTTGACTGTTCTACTTACGTACTGTGTTTAATTTGAGATTAACTGATTAAGCGAGTAAACACATAAGAATTACATATAAGCAATTGGTCCTTTCGCCTCACAAGAAAGATACACAGCAGACGACTAGCGGCATTGTTCTTCAAACTAGGAGAACGTAACAATCATTTTGCCTCCACTTCACGTAATGCTCATGAAGCAATTTGTTAAAGCCTTACATAAAGAAGCGGAATGCTTTAAATATATTTGTAGATTTTTAGATATACTTTAAAAAAATTAAAGGCTAAAATTCTTGATGGTTCTCAAATTCGCAAGCTCATTAACGACTTGAATTTTCCAAAATCCATGATATTGAAGCTTCAGCTTGGTACTCTTTTGTTACGGTGTTTATGAACTTCTTGGGTAACAATATGGCAGAACATTACGAAGAACTCGTACTAAACATGCTGATTAATTTTAAGAGAATGGATGCTAATATGAGCATTAAATTACACTTTCTGCATAACCATTTGAACAGATTTCCAGAAAACCTCGGTGAATTTAGTGAAGAACAAAGCGAGCGATTCCATCATGACATAAAGTCAATGGAGCAAAGGTATAAAGAAAGGTGGGCTACACACATGATGGCAAATTATTGTTGGAACCTGCAACGTGATTGTTTTCAATTCCAAGACAATAGAAAATCATACAGACGACATTTCACTTACCATTTGTAGTGATATGTTTTACTGGAAACATACTTTTTAGTTTTATATTCGTTTTATTTTGTATAATTAATGTAATTAATTATTAATTTATTAATGTAGGTAGTTTGAGGTATTTTTCGCCTGTCTGCCAATAAATTTTTACTTTAATTTTTTTTTTAACTTTTGTTTTTTTCTTTATACCTTTTCAAAAAAACCATTATCATAAAAACTACAATCAATATGATAAAACTCTTAGCAAATATGGAATCAAAATAAATTTTGCAAACTATTCCGTACCCTACAAAAATTTTGTTCTAGAATCAGGTACTAGGAACGATTCTGGCAAATATTTTGTAAAGTTTGCATAAAGAAGTTGCCTATACCCTACTTTATAAGCTTTTTGTAAAAAAAAATTTGTAGAAAGAAAACATTAAATTTATGGTTGCACTCATTTAAGCTTTACTATATTTAAAACATTCATCACGACAGAAACCATGAGAATAAAAAATAAAGTTAAGTAGTTAACATTTGTTGAAATTTCCTCATTCTAACTCGTTGTCACGCAATTTTAACGGCACGCTACCGTGACACGGGCCATTTTACCAATGTTAATGAAATAGCTGCAGAACCAGAGTAAACGTGACTGAAAATATATAAGATTCAGTTAATTCGTGCCTTGGGCAATAATAGTGACACATTCGAGCGTTACAAATGTCAAAACATCAACAAGCTAGCCCCATTAATTTCATAGTTATTATAGTGTGAAGTACATAATTCCAAAGATATAGTTTATAACATAATTACAATTCTTCAACATAAAAGCTATATTATTTGTACACAATGTAATATGCAGCGCTAATAAAGAGCGCCAATATTATTTAGTACTTATGTTTGTTTAATTAAATGTACATTACTAATATTTGCAGATATAAAAAATATAGCCCTCGTAGAGGTTTACTTAATTATTTATAATTCAAAACAATTTCGACTTCCGCGTCTGCGGAGGCATTGCAATAGTGTAATAATTTGTTAATGACGTTGATCTTAGTTAAATTAGGGTTTGTGCTAATCTTGATGGTGTCCCAATAGCGTTAAATAAGACTTTTACACACCGGTAATTCTGAGCAATTCTCTATCTCTCTAATGCACAAGGGGAGTGCGCTGCCTGAACTGTCCAGACTTAGGATTACAAATTCCGAGACCTATTAGTACGCTCCTCCAAATAGTTTCAACCACTAGCTCTTACTCCATACAAATTAGTCACGAAATCTTCCTTTCAAATTTCTTTTTCAGAATTATTCTTTTAATTAATAACAATACTAATAATGACTTTATTATAGAATCTCAGTAACAATAACTGTATCTGTAAAAATAGAAAAATAAACAAACAAAACTAAGGTACTACAAACATAGGCGAAGTTTAGAAAATCCTACCGTGACCACAAATTCAAATTCAATTAAGCAAAAAAATGCTTAAAATTATTGTAAATGGTATAAGTCTAACTGTAGAATTCACAAGTAGAATTAATAATTGCCTATTTTTAGTTTTTGATAATTGATAAGTTATTCGAATATTTTGAATATCACCAAAGGTTTATTGTAAGAAAAGATAAATATTTGGATCTAATACTCTTCAGCTCTGACTGGACTGACACTGACTATTTACGTGCATGCATCGAGAAGCTTGTTGTTTCAATAAAATATTTCTCATTAATAAGTTTTTATAAAACCTCGGAGAAAGCGATAAAAAATAAGTTGTTAGTTAGAAAATACATCTAAACCTGACCCTTCCTACAGCGAAGTTTTATGTGGAGGCGGAGATGTCTGGCCTCCGAATCTAATTATAAGGCTATGAATATCTGTCTGGAATCTTCATTTTAAGCAAGGATATACAAGGAAAGTGTTTAATGATGTAAAATTAAACAACCTAGATGTCTCCCATTTTCCATGTTAAACTGATGCTAATGTTGAGATTCACACATTGTGATTATAGCCAAGGCAAAGCCAACTCACAAAATATTTGGTTATACTTAATACCCAGTACATTGTTACATTTCTAAATTCTTCATATCATTTTAACTAAGGTATTTGTAACAACAAGTTCAGTTTTGGACGGGGTAGTGTGTTCATAAGGCCGCGCGCCCTGATATATTCTTTAAAAATTCAATTAAATTCATAAACAAAATAAATGAAATTTATATTACGTAATTATTGCGAAAATACAGTTTGAATATCCCGCGGCTTCCTATTTATTCCGTAGTCAATGTTTTAAAATGAATTATATTACTTTACACCCGATCTTAGCTTTATACTTACAATGCACAATAGGTTGGAATGAAATATTTGAGACGGGGTGCTGGCTGCTATACACATGGACTACCGGAAGCAAGTAATTACTTGGAGGAAATAAACGACGCTTTCTTGCAGGAGAATATGTTCTACAAACAAAAATATCTATCTTGGTCGACTGAAAATTACTAAATTGACTTGTCCAAAATAAGTAAATAGCTTTTATCTAAGATCATTCGACTACAACAGATATTTTCAAAATAACTTTTTATTTGTGTTCTTCCTTCTCTAGTTTGTCACCAATTTGTCCTGCTGTACTAGAGCCCTCGAAAACATTTTCACACGTTAGGTCGCTTTTAACAGAATCACAATAATTTATTTAGACGGCTACAACACAGTTTCACAACTTATTCACAACTACTAACACCCCCCAAGAATCATACACTTAGGTTAAGGTCAGGCTATTCGTAGCCCCTTGACCTCCTCTTCTAACATGCGATCAGCGATGTTCTTCGTCCCCGTATCGGGAGTCTACGTGCTTACAATAGATCCAGTTCGTGAACTCCAATCGTTTGAGGTTGCGTTAATCACCTCACCTGGTCCTCTAATCATGACTCTACACGGTCGATCCTCATCTGCGTTTCGCGTAAAATCCAAGTTGGAGTCCGGACTTCTCTGGGTTCTTGTCCATGTGGTGCGTGCAGTCGATGCGATTAGCGCCCTCACATTCGGCAGATCTAAATCTTGCTTCAAAGTTCTGGCAGATAAATATCGCAGCGTACTCTTTCCAAGATCTTCAGGTTCGTCGATTCTGCCGCCGTACGTCCCCATACGATCGTGAAGTATTGTACCCACAACAGTGGGTACAATACTCCAACTGTTTGGGGATCTTAATTTTGGTCAGTACAATATACTCTCGCCGCAGGAGCTTCTTATCGAAGATCAGACCCAGATATTTGATCTGATCAGACTAGGGCATCCGCTGTCCAGCCAGTTATCGACGGCCGGACCCTTCTCGTGAACCAGATCGAACACGTCTGGTCACGTCAGGTTTAGTCTTAGCTTCCACGTCCCACACCATCCAACCATCCCGTCATTCCACCGCTGAATGTTTCGTATGCCATACTTCTCGTTTTGGTGAGTTGAAAATATATTTGTGTCGTCCGCATATGTTACTAACCTGAAAGATGGAATATCCGACATATATATCCGACGTATATATTAAATTAGAATTGGGGCCAGGGGAACCTTTGCAAAACTACCGTCATCAAGGACATTGCATCCGACACGAATCCGCCTACTCTCACCGAGAAAATACAGCCGGAGAGATATGATTTCGGGCGACAACCTTATATCACTGCTCGAGCGGGCTAGCTTATGTATTAGACCTCCATGCCACCGTGTCGAAGACTTTGGCAATATCGAAAAACATCGTCATCGTGACCTCACATTTCTCGAATCCTCTAAGGATCGTATTAACTACCCGCAGGTCCTGAAAGTCAGTAGACAAGCTCGATCTGAAGCCAAGCTGAGTCTCAGGAATGACGACCAGATCGTCTTTCTCGAACTTAAGTTTGGATAGAATAACCGATTCGACTACCTCCGAAAGCCCAGATAAAAAGGTAGCCCTGTGGGAATGTAGAATCCGCCCCCGGCTTTGGAATCATCACAATGACGGCCGACTTCCAAATGCTAGGATAGTATTCTAGCTTTAAAATTACGTTGATGATCTCCAAAACGTGCCGAGCGCAAATATTCGGCATCAGTTCGATTGCGAATGCCATCTAGATCGGGTGCCTTCTTGTTCTTCAGCTGCTTGAGGATAGATTGCAGCTCTCGTACACAAGAGCGTTCTAGGTCCTTGGTTCTTGCAGCACCCTCGATATTCTCGTCTGTTAAATACACCTCGCGTTCGTCCTCTGCACTCCGAAGCGCGCTCTCGAGCGTGTCAGAAAAAAGACTCGCTTTCTCGGAGTTATTATACACCATGAATCAAGGGGTAAGGATAATTCTGGGTATTATTTTTCCTCGTTTTCACGAATTCCAACACTTATTATATGTATCAATGCAAACAATCTACATTTTTTGCAAGAGAAACTTATTTAATCCCAAATTAAATTAATACCTTCAATTAAGCAAGTCATACATTTCGTTTAGTATAGATTTTCTCCCGCATGTTTATATAGTCACAAGTAACTATGTTTATAATAGCCTAGACAGAGTAAATATAAAATTTTGAAAGTTACTTTATACATTTCCTTTAAACACTTCACTCCCACAAACACTTCACTGAAACTGTACACACGAAGATAATAGCTTAGCTATCGAAACGTGCATACAGTTTCAGTGAAGTGTTTATAGTAAGGGGTAATAGTGAAGTGTTTCAGTGTCCCAGTGCCACAGTATTCGAGTACGTGATTTACTGCATTTCCATTGAAAGAAAAAATTTAAATAAAAGACTTAGGAAGGCCATAACCTCAACTGTAATTGAAAAAGAATAGCTGAAAATAAAATATCTACACAGCGATTTTTCATGGAAATTTATAAAAGATAAATGGATATGTAGATGTGCTTCGAATTTATTATGTTTCAATCGGGCTACAATTGGTGCACAAGATCTATGTCACTTAACTACTAGCGTGATCTCATTAATGCGTGTATGGCACTTCCATTACTTAGTTAAATACTTTGATGAGATCAGGTCTGCTTATCACAACATTATAGGTTTGTTCCAACAAACGTTGGAATCAGTTCGGAATCGTGTGAAGTGTGTGCAAAGCAAGTTGGCGTTCCAACAACCGTAGAACTACTTCCGAATCGTTCCAATATATACTGAATTATTTCAGAACTGATTCAAGAACGGTGAAATCAGTTCCTGGTACTGACTAAGAGCTTAAAGAACTAAATAGATTTTATCGCATGTGCTTAAAATAATTCATTCAACAATCCTATTGTCGATTATAACGAAAAAGTTAGAGAAAGTCGTTGTACGATGTGGAGATAAACAGCTCGATTAGGTACGCACAATATTTATATAGGCATTTGTTTTATAGTTAGTAGTTAATAGTTTTCCCTAATAATTTATAATTCGCAGATAAATAAGTAACTTTTTTTATTCCAAGTAAATAATTTTACAGACAAAAATTACCAATGCCTTTTAGAAATTAATAAAGAATTCCAATTCAATCAATTATTACTTCGAATAAATTTCTTGCAAACTTTCTCCTATTTAAATAAACAATAATACATTTAGCAGTCTCACAGCGTAGCATTCAACCCTGTGTTTTTCTGCTTTCGAACTGGCTAGTGACAGCGAAAAACCCGACTAACCTGGTATATTTAGCGGATCAATCGATTTTCCTGCTAATTTGGATCTGATGCTTCAAGAACATTTAAATAATGTAAAAATTCAAATATGAGTCAGTATACGACGTTACTTTGGGAATTTTATTTTGTTTTTATTGGTAAAATTTGAACAATTTTATATTTCTTTAAATGAAGTAGTTGCAATATATTCAAATTTCTTTACAAAATATCTCATCGATACCATTAACTTATTGATTTATATTTTTTTAATTATTTAAGCGGTGCGAGATTGATTCCCAGATAGTTCGTGCATTATGCGAACTAAATAATATTCCAAATAAACCATATTTGTATAAAATTGTAAACTAGAAAGTTTACAATTTTAAACATTAATTTTAATGATGTATTGAAATTAATTACGCAATTTAATTGGACATCAGCAGCCAAGTTGATTATACAGAACAGTACTTAATCTATACTGTTCCCAAAAACAAAAGAAGATATGGCGATTTTTATGGCTAAATTTAATTAATTGTCGTTGATAGCTGCAATTATTCAAATCTGTGGGGTACCTAAGATGTTTGTATGCACAAAGTAACCATGAAATAAAAAAGATGATCTTGAAAGACAATTGTTTGTGTGGTTTTCTTTCTCAAATTGTGCATACCTTACACACAGAGAGGTTTTTTAATGATGGGTCATAAAGTAACTTTACTGCCGTACTAATTACTGCCACATAAAACTCACCAACCCAATTAAACTTGTTCTCATTCGTTAAAAATTAATCTATATGTGGGTACAAAAATGAAAGCAAAAGTAATTTTTGTTCGCACAATACTTACAATTGCGATAGACGCTGTCTCTCGAGTAACCTGTAATATACTTTCGTACGCCATTCGAAATCACTGGGCAACGTTATCTCGAAGTTTTCATCCAAATCGCCACGTAAGAGCGGATCAGATCCCAACATTTCTCTTATTAGTCGTGGCAACACACCGCTGAGGTTACCCTCCGTAAGAGCACTGAGGTTAACCCATAGCTGATGTTCATTTGTCGTCGTTGGCGTTATTGTTGCTGTGTCCTCCATAATTTATAATGAGTACACGCAGCGTTGTTAAAGCGGTTCGATATCAAAATTGAAAAACCATTAATCTATAAATAATAATATTGGTAGATGGATATTGCAATTTAGCCAAGTATTTTACTTGTCATTTGATTTCGACCCAATTTGATATGCGTTTACATATTCGTATAAATGCAAATAGTTGTCTGCTTAATTTATATGCAGTTGTACCTTTCATTAGTAGTTTTCGTTGTATTAATTAGATACCTTGCATTACACTGAAAATATATTATCAATAAATTATGTTCATTAGTGTCTTCATAGAGTATATTATAGAGTATTTCATAAGTTTTTTGACCTTCATATATTTACTCTGCCTGCAAATGAAAGTGCATCACCTAGTAATTTCTTAGTGAAAATTAGTTTAGGTATTAAAAATAACTCAAAATCATATAGAACGTGAAATAAAACACAGTTTATTTAATAATAATTAATTTACTATCACTAGTCAATAGTATGTACTCATCTTTCTTCCTAGTACACTCTTTTGCACTGTCCAATGTTAAACTTAAAGCACCAACTCACGTCCCTTCAACTCATAATTCACTAACTTAACTTCTTAGCACTGAACATATGCATTTACCTTCCATGCATTGATACGCTTTCTTCTTTATAATTGAACATAGGCGATATAGACGCCTGGAATGGCGAGTGGCCATTGGGATCTGACTGTTTAATATTAATTAAGTCACTATTAATTGATTTCATTTACAAGTTTCTGTAGTCGTAAGTATTGAAATAATTCCGAAAATTCATACAAAATATAAGAAAATAAAAATACTGGATTGGTATAAGACGTCAAATGTGAGTTTAAAAGACTTACGAGATATGTTTTCCAAGAAATATCCAGAAAGACCAATTGGCACTATTCTAACGATTATTAAAAAGTTTAATTCCAATAAATCACCATAAAAAGAAATTAAGGAATAGGCACAGGCTGATGAAAGAATTAAAATTGAATGTTTCGTGCTATATAGAGTAATGTTCTGTCACACCAATAAACACGACAGCACAACATTTCTACATTTCCATATTGTCAATATTTAAAATATATAAACATTAAAAAAGACGCACAAATATAAATCTTATAATTTTTGTAATCATCACCAACTTTTTCAGCAAAACAAAAAAATTTCTATGAAATATTAATTAATTTGTTGAATAAAAACAACTTATTAAACAAAATACATTTTACTGATGAAGAAGCATCCATCAAAAGTTTACAATGAAACAGCGGTATTGGACACCGCTTTAGCCTGCCAAGAATTACGGACCAAACCAAATTATCCCGCAAATTCCCTTCAGAAATTTCACTCATTCCGCTTGCAAACTGTATAGAATGTAGAAGTAGGCAATTCGAACAGTTGTTGAAACATTAAACTTCTTCCATCATGGTTCCCTTTGCACACTTTTTGTGGTCCAATAATTAAATAGGATTAAAAATTAAATGTAACTTGACGTATTTATAGTAAACAACACATAAGTATCGGCACCCTCCGCACCACACAAGTTTAATTTATTATATAGTAATATAATAATTAGTCCGGGACGGCCGTTTCGAGGACACGAATGGTCGGTGACCGGTGACCGAATGACCATTCGGTCACCGGTTGATGATGAGGACCATTGTGTTACTTATTAGAGGACATTATTTAGCATATTTTTCCCATAAATTGACACTAAGGGTGACTTGGAATCAAAATATTCTGAGTTGCTGCTGTGTGTATGCCGTTGAGCTAAGCAATCTTCGCCGTCCCTCTGCATCTCCGTTACACCCCTATATTACTGCCATGGTTTCATAAAACACCAGGTGACTTATCGTTACAACTCCAAGTAGAACTCCAAACAATAATTATATATATATATTCTAGATTGGTGCTATATACGCGAGCAAAGCAATCTCCTTCTTTCCTTTCTCTGCATTTTCGGTACGCTCTTATTTTATCGTCATGCTTCCATAGACAACAGACTGCAATAGTGGTCCTTTACACATTGCTAGCGTGACACATTGATGTTCTTTTGTTAAAAAGAAGCTTCAACAACAACTACTGAATTGTACTGCTGTATTACGACGTTTCCTGCAAATATGTGTGTTACACAATGGGCAATTTCAAGAGGAAATCTTCGGAAAAAGTAGTTTTCAGCGTTGTACATAAGCCACATCTTTATTCCTCGGTACGTTTCGCCATCCACCGCATCACAGTTTCGACTCAGTTTGCGAACCATTTTTCCAATTGATGCACGCGACTTTCCATAACCCAATAATTCTTCACTTTCAAACACTGTGAGTTGCTTTTAATGAACGTGTTGCTCCGGGCGCGGCATCTTATATTACTAGTGCATAAATACTAACTGAATCGTACGCATAATTACAGCATTCTAGAAGGGAAAGCAAACGATGAGGCTAGTCGAATCTAATACTGGAATATGTGGTGCAATTTCAGTTGCTGAGAGTGTACGTATGATACAATAAGTTCTCATTTATTAATTTATCTTTAGAAAACTGAACATTAGTTATTAGAGTTGCTTATTATAATATGCTACTCAATAGAGGAACAATGCATCAGTTTTCTTATAGTGTGTTTCAATACAATATTTTATAGTCAATGGCTTAGCAGTTCCAGAAGTTAGCTAATTCTTCATCCTGCTTTCTGTTCAGTTGAACATGATTACGGAATTAGCACGCTTGTAACAAAGTTAAGTCTCCTTATCTCTTAAAAGAATAACATTTTGAAGACTAGAGGTGGGCTCTACTATGAAACCAATGAAATGAAATTAAATAAGCAAAATTTATCTGCATTACTAAAAAGAGACTGCCTTATAGTGATTTGATGTGTAACACTGCATATTCACCTACCAGAAATTATAATTTTAATGTACTTTTCTTTAGGTCATTGTTACAAAGAAAATTAAATACTGTCTATCCTATGTTATAAAAATACTATCTGCATTTGCGTTACATGATTACAACAGCATGGTGTATTTAATATTAAGCTCTACTCGAAATCGATTTCGTAATAGAGAACTACCTGTTTTATTTAACACCAACGCATCTTCTAATATACATACTCACTGTAAGTGATAAAAGCCGCATTTAAATTTATATTTGATTCATAAAACTAACCTATTTATACAAAATATCGTCACGGTTGACTGACCGCGGTCACGATACCGTTAACAAAGAGAAAAGGCTGGGACTTAGCGGTCCTGAATCTGAATTCATTAAAATGTTTTTGTTTTTGTTAATTTCCATGCCTTCCTAACAATTTAACTGTACACTGCTGTTTACGTTTTTAATTAAACATACATTGTTAATATTATGTCTGTTTTCAAGCATATGCAATACAATACTGGATTTGTCAAATCTTGTGAATTTAAGATGAGCCAGGTGCTCTTTGTACCTAATTCTGATTGATCTTTCTGTTTGCCCAATATATACTTGATCAATATCTTTAGATGATATTTTATAAACTCCTGATTTTTCCATATTATCTACTTGGTCTTTCGGGTTTCCTAAAAGGTTTTTGAGGTTGTTATTTGAAGAATAAACAATTTTGCGATCAATTTTAGAAAAATTTTTTTGAAGACCTTTCGTGTGAAAAAAGGGGTAGTTTAACAAAATTTTTGTTACTATTGTTATTATTTGTTATTTTTTCCAAGTTACACGAAAGGTGTTCAAAAAATCTTTTCTAAAATTTCAGTGAAGTGTTCGTGGTAAGGGGTAATACTGAAGTGTTTCAGAGTTCCAGTGCCACAGTATGCGAGTAAGTGATTTAACGTAATGTCAGACAAATTTTAATAGTAAATGGAGTATACAAGAAATATCGTGTTTATTATATTGTATGGGCATTACTACAATAACAATGAATTGTAAAAAATAGTAAACAAAACACAATTTAGTAAACTTTACAACATCCAAAGTTTACTATGCAATTCATATTAAAAGCACGTATAGTATAATCGACTGCGTATATTAGTAAAAGAAGTACTTTTCTTGACAAGATATTACGTGTGGGAAGCTGAGGTGATAAATGGTTATCTGTTTATTTTGAAATGTAGCCACAGAATAACGTTACATTATGAAAGATCACTACATGAAGATAACTTATACTACAATAAGATATAATATATACAAATATACAAATTAAATAGTAAGTTGCTTGTACACCTATAAGCAACGTAAGCAAACTATAAAACTCACGTGGCAATACTCTCCTTACATCGCCTATAGGCGTACATACAAGTAACTGACTATTTCATTTATTTGTAATTATTTACTGTGTTTTGACCATTCGGACCGAATCCTTGTTGTGCCAATAGATTGTCTCTTAAATTTCCACTTAGCATCTGTTAACATAACACAGAAGTAAAGTAGCTCCACCCAGGTAGAGTTTAGTAGGCACCTCAAGAACCGAAGAGGGTCGGTCCAGATCCAGTTCTCTTCCACGATCTTTATCATGGTCATCCCAAAACCAGACGATCAACGAATTATAAACGCCATCTACGCAACAATCCTGGGAACATTGCGGAACGCCGTTTTAGTGGCCAAATTTACAGGTGCATTTGACCAAAATCTCTAACTTCTTCGACGCCTATCAATCCCAGGAAGACGCAAGCGATTGCATTTGCCTGGAAATAACACGGTTCGCTTCCCAAGATCAAAGTCAGAGCGACGGCTGGAACAGCAAAATCAAGTATCTTAGAATGATCCTTGGCAAAAGGCCGAATTTCGTGGAGTGTCTCAGAAGAGCTCGAAACAGGGAACTCGGTGCAGCCAGACAGTTGTATGCCATCCTTTCCAACTCCCGCCTTAATCCTCAAACGGGTGGCACATTGTATAAGTCACACATATGCCCGATCCTTACCTACGCCAGTCTCATCTAGGTCACGGCGGCACCCACCTACATTACCTTCCTGGCGATTGTACAAAATCGCTGCTTGTGATTAATCCCCACACACATCGCACATTGACACAGCTTTTTTTTTGAGCACGGCAGAGAAAAGAGACGAGGACGAAGACTCCGAGACCCACACACCCAGGAGAGAAGACCCCAGAAAGATTATGAAGACAATAGCACTGGAGGAAGACGCAGGTCCAAGCAACGATAGTTTAGTAGGCTGACTTGCAGTGCCGTACACTAATGACACTCAAAGAAGCTCGAAACACCGATGCCTGTCCGTCAGCAAGTTCACCTACCAAACTCTGTCTTTAACGCTTGACTATATAAAAATAGTTTGCATTACGATACAGTATAGTACGAAATAATAAAATGGGTAAATGTTATGGACTCTTTTATGTACTAAATTTTACTATATCAAATTATATCAACAACAATTCTGCCATAATATCTTGTCAAACTGTGAACTGTACTAATTTGGTAAAATCAGCAATAAGCGTGCTATAGAAGTATGTTGCGCCAAATACTTACGGAGTTGCCACATATTCCATTACAAATTCTCGTCCTATTTACTATATTTCTAGCTGAAATATGAAGAAAATAATGTTCATTTAGTAAATTAATTCTGATAGTTTAACTCCGAAACCTTGGAATGCTAACAGACGGTTCCTACATTAGTGATAACAGAATTCTGATATCAAAAGATAGTTAAGAGTTGCTTGTTAGATTTATCAAACTAAAACACAATATGCAGGACGTTCTATCAAAACATACAACTAGTACCAATATTTCAAACATCCACGCCGATGCAATTACTTAAATATCAAATTTGAAATGTTGAACAAAAATTCTACCACTTTTAGAATTTAAACTACTTTGTAAAACTAATGTTAATGGAGCAACGTACTGGCTAAAATAGAAGGTAATTATCAAGGCATAAAAACTCTATAAATTTTAACATTTGAAGGCTAATCTTCTTTAAATATTCAACTATAGGTGTAGAAATTTCATTAGCAATTTAGGCACGTGTGCAATGATCGTAAATGACTTGGTAACATTAGTTGAGGGAACCCAAATGTTTAAATCAATAATTTCTAGGATCAGTTCCTCCTCGATTTATTATCTATATGCATAAATGTTTCAAATGTCTGCAATTGTAAAATTGCATCTATTGTATAAATGCTAGAAAGCTCAACCTTTTGATAACGTAAGACATCACTGAGTATCTTTCAAAGGTACTTCTACATATACAGAGCAAACGATAAGTAGCGAACCAAGCTAATGCATTATTTTAAACTGAATACGTGTATATTATATTGATCTCTCCATCTAGAAACAAACAAATATAATATAAATTTCATACGTCTATTTCGAAATACAAGGGTCGTTCAATAAGTCTTTATGAAAAGACAGAAAAACAAAGTATTTTCCGTAAATTTTTATTTATTTTTCAACATAATCTTCATTCAACTCTATACACTTTACTAACCCATCCAAAAAGTAGGATTTCGGAAGGTCCTCAAATTAAGCATGTTTGGGCGATGACTTCCTCGCTCGACGTGAACTGTTGTCCGTCGAGCTATTTTTTCAAATTTGGAAAGAAAAATAAATCACTAGGGGCCAAATTCGGCGAAACTCGTAAGGATTGCGAAAGACGTTAAAACAGACTCAGAGTCGATCACACGATTGCGTTTATTCTCCACTGAGAGCAAACGCGGCACCCATCTTACCGAGATTTTTTTATGCCCAATTTTTCGTGCAACAAAAACGAAAACTCTGTACCTTGCGATATGCCTGTGACCTCAACTATTTCACGCACTTTGATTCGTCGATCAATCAAAACCATATTGTGGATCTTGTCAATCACTTCGGCGATAATCCATTCCACTGTACGTCCAGAACGTTCATCTTTTGTGGATGTAGGGCCACGTTTAAACTCATTTACCCAATTGCAAACAACAACACGACTTAACTTTGATCTATTTCGGTGTTGAGCCTTTTAAGTGTAAATATTTAATCGCCGCTCGAAACTGGCTTTTTTCCATTTTTCTACATGAACAAAAATTCTTTGTTATTGCTGTTTCTAAATGTTCATTCAAAATGTTAAGCATAAGAAGCTACTTATTAAATGAAATGTATTGATGTATGTATATGTTTTACGCATGAAGTGAAGCATAATGGGGTGAAACACTTACAAATAGTGTACTAAAAAAATGTGCAGAACAGTTTTTACAAACGATTGCGTGTATCGAGGCGGAGAAGGAGCGTTCACTGCATATCAGGAGTTCCCAGCGAGGTCAATAACAATCCCTTTGGGGATCTACGAAACTTTAAAAGCGATCAATAATGATAAAGGCGCCGATAGCCAGCATTGATGATCAGCATTGGACGTTGCAGTATACTCGTGATCAGCAGCGAAGGGAAGCAGGCCTTAGTAAAGTCAATATCTTACTACGGTAAACAACAAACAGGTTGATTTAAGAATTACATTAAGTAATTTTAGGCCAAATTAAAAGAAGAATGTTATGAATACAATCGAATTAATTAAAATCGAATTTTCGTGTAATTATAATCTGTGATTTTGTTTCTGCAAGCTTGTATATACTTGTAAAATTAACCCTCAAGTACTATCGTGTTTTCAGGTAACACAACTGCTATCGTGGGGTGTTTTACACCCCACTCTTTAAATTTAGCTTTTTTTTGTTAGTTATCTTTTCTTTTTCACTTTTAAACCCACAGTGTAATAACTAGACCTTTATCTTGCGATTGTTGTAAGGAAAAACAAAACTTTATTTAAAGCAAAACAGAAAATTAGGAGGAAATGTTACATTCATAAAAATTATGTAAAAAGTATTTCTTCGTACAATTTTTTCTTTTTACAAAATTGTGTTCTGTATTGTTAAGATGTCTTGGTTTTTTCTGGAAACTATGGTCTTACTCCCTGTAAAAGAAAATGCCATTAGCATTTCACATAAAAATTCTGACAATGACGTTGTGAGGCGTACATTTTATTTGACAAAAAACATGTAATGTGTTATTTCATGTAATCAGATTTTTATAAATTTCTTACAATTTACCTTTGTAAGCATTCTGCGCATTTTACAAGTTGCTCAGAATGTTCCTTGCAGACATGCTGATGACATCTATGACACGTGGTTTTTATTTTCTTGTCTCTATTTCGCCCGCAGATGTGACACCTTTTGTAGGTTCTTGAAGGTTCTGCTTCTTGTGGCTGTTGTTGTGGTGTTTCTAAGCCTAGTAAATTTTTGATAATTGAGTTTAGCTTAGTTGACAATTCTTTTGTTTGGTATCGTCTTTTTACGTGGTCATTGACGAGTTCTCTTCCTAGACGAATATAAAATTCTCTTCGTGTCATGTTAACTGTATGGTCTGAAGTGGCTAAGAAAATTATGTAACTGTTGACACGTGAAATGTCTACCATTGCTCCTAATATAGCCATTGGCCATCGTCTGGTTCGTCTTTGGCAGGAGTACGTCATACACTTCTGGTCTAAAGCATCAACTCCCCCTTTGGTACAATTGTAGAAATTTATTATTTCAGGTTTTGCATTTACTTCAACATTTCCATTGTGATGCATAGACGAAACCAACAAGACACAGTTGTTCTTTTTTGGTATGAAGGAAACCAACGTATTATCGTGCGTAAATCCAAATTTACAGGTGTTTATTGGTTGCTGTTTAGTTTGTAAAAATGCTGGCGGAATTTCGCGCTTATTCTTACGAAGTGTTCCAACATACGTTATACCAACCCGTTTCAATTCATTCAACAGCTCTATAGAAAAAAACCATTTATCTCCTGTTAGATTTCGATTTGTATTGATGATCGGAGAAATTAATTTGAGTACACTACGTGTTGGAACTGAAAGTTTGTTTGGATTGGGTTCGGTTGTCTTTCCTGTATAAATACATGAATTGATCAGATAATGCGTTTTCGAATCGCATAAGCACATAATTTTGATGCCATATTTTTTTGGTTTACTCTTGATATATTGGCGAAAAGAGCAGCGACCGCGAAATCCAACAAGCATTTCATCTACAACAGCATATTCGCTGCAACTGTAATTATTCGTACAGTTTGCGTTGAAAATTTCATAAATTTTTGAAATGGCAGCAAGTTTATCACCATTGTCAATCCTGTTCCTTCTAGTTGTTTGATCGTCAAATCTTAGCACTGACAAAAGAAACAAAAACCGTTGTTTAGACATGACACCTCTAAAAATATCTCGTCCCGTACCATCCGTTGCAAAAAGACTTCTAGTATCTTCGTGGTTTGATTTAAACACTCCTGCCAAAATTACAAGTCCCAGAAATGCTTTCAATTCAATCATGTCTACATGTTCAACATAACTTGCCGTTGGTCCATAAGAAGAACTCGTTTCCGTTATTTTTGCATTTGTATGCTCTAGTATTTCATTTAGAATTTCTTCCGTAAAGAAAAGAGAAAATGCTTCAGAAGGTGTTCTTGGAGGAGTATTTACTGCCGGACCCTTTGCTCCCGGTCGAAGAGTGACTATATTAGAAGATCTGGTACGTGAAGTAGCAGGAGGATTTTTGGACCACTTATATCGATTTCGTCCATAGAAGTAACTTGTTCTTGCACTGACATCACCTAAGTCTTCTTCACTTTCGTTTTCAGATTCGACTTCAAATTCTGAACATGTGTCGTGATCACTATGTTCGCTTGCTGCATCACTCAAATCATCATCACGTTCATCAGGGCATTCACTTTCACTAACATCATCGTAAAAGTTTTCGGCAAGATTTGCTAATTGTTCATCAGTTAGAAACTTTATCATATTGTTTTTACTATTCAATACACGTATTATAGAATGGAAATAAGGAACAAGTTGACGACGCTCTGGTTTGTGAGGAACTGAGTAAGAAATTTGTTTGAGTCGAATATTTATACGCCGTACAGAAATCAGGGGAAATGCCACTATTTGATTTGTAAAAAATCACCGAAGTCGAACATAAATGAGTGAATCCCCTGTACATGTAGGTACTATAATAAAAATCGCCGAATTGGAACGTATATAAGTGAATCCCCTATACTTACATGCACAACAACATCTGTGATTTCCCCAAAAGAGGACGAGGGCTATTATCACTATAAAATTCTAAATCATTGGTTAGAATACACTACGCTATTTTTGAAAAAAACAAACGTAATTGCTATCGTGGGGTGTTGAGACACCCCAAAAGCTATTTTTTGCTAAAACTGTAGAATATGGTAAATAATAAATTACACTATATTACATATCTCATTTGCATAGGCGAATACCTGGAACCTTAGAAATGTGACAAAAATAGTTTTAGAAAAAATTAAAAAAAAATGACCTCTGGGGTTCCGAAACACCCCACGATAGCACTTGAAGGTTAAAAGTGGCCGATGTAAGAAAAAGGCTGGGAGGATCTGCTGTAGATTGATAACTAAGTAGCTATTAAATAAGTTTAGTAAATTTGGGATGCTGTCATATGTATATTCAAATTACTTATTATTAGCCTGTATGAACTTTTACTAAAATATTGTTCTTTTTCATTAAAAAGAAAAAAAAAGGAGCATCCTCCGACCTACAATAGATTATTTTTCCTTTTTTCGTGATACTTAAGTTGTATCCGTTATATAACTCTCGTTTACTTAGGCTCGAAATTTAGAATCAGCAATCTAGGATCATCAATGCCAGTATCTTTTTTTTATTGTTGTCATGGTAGCCAAACCATATTAACAACAGAAATAGAAAAAAAAATGTATACAATTTCCAAGTGGAAGACTTGCCTTTGATTGCATGTTGCTAATTAGGGTCAACATTTTATGTTAGTAGTAAGTAAGAAACAATACCCAAATGCAGGACTCGCGTTTAACTGTGATGCATCATTATTAACCCTGCAGAAACGAATTGCACTTCACGAAATTAGCAGAGACTAAATAGACCCGTGTTTATTCGTCTCATGAGAATGGGTTCGTGTTTCCTACTGGTCTCCCAGAGAATCTACAAAACACGAGTCTGTGTAGTCTCTGCTCTGCTCGTGAAGCCCACAGAAAGTGTACTCGCTTCTGCAGGACACAAAAACGTTATATATACAAATTCACTCTACGCTGCATACAAAAAGAAAATATATGGTGCTTGTTTATTGTTCAATACCGTGTATTTTTCGAAGGCGCTTTAACACCATGTCTAGATCGAAGCAAGTATCCAGTTTAATCTCGTAAAAATTTACGTTTACATTTCTGATTAAAAAAAAAGAAGTAGCTAAATTTAGGCAATTGAAGACAAAACTATAAATATTTAAAAATTTGCTAGAAATAGCCTTATGAAAGCCACATTGTATTGGTTTACTTCTAGAGAGGGTAACTAAAAATGTAGTAACATACATGATGTTCCATTTAATAACAAGCCTGGTTCGGTACTTATCGATCACTCTGTAAATATGGACATATTTTTAGAACATACTAGCAACGCTATTTCGGTTAGTATCAGTGAATTATTCGATCTATACGTATACGAGGTGTTCTTAAATTTGCAATGACATCTCGATTTTAAAACTTCGGGGTTAAACATAGTTAACTATGATCTATAATGATAGCAAGGACTGTGGCGTAGTATGGTAAACAACACATAAGTATCGGCACCCTCCGTACCACACAAGTTTAATTTATTATATAGTAATATAATAATTAGTCCGAGACGGCCGTTTCGAGGACACGAATGGTCCTCATCATCAACCGGTGACCGAATGAAGTGAGAAAAAACTTTTTCTAAAACTAAACATGCATGTACTATCCCTACTTCTTAGAACAAATATCCTTTACAACTGCCTATTTCTACCCCCTGCACGCCTTGAAGCTACGACGTGCGAAAGATAACATGCATGAACTATCCCTTCACCGAGAAGAAATATTGTATTTTACAAGTGCCTAATTCTACCCTCTACGTGTCTTAAACTACGACATGCGAAAAACACGGCCAGATGGACGGGAAGATCTCTTTTATGGCCCAAAATATAAACGAGTGCCAGCCTACTGCAAAAGGTCAAAAAGGACAGAGTACGACAACGGTCCGTTTTCTCGGTTCATCAGATTTTTATTACTTTTGATGTAAACTGTCTCGTACGCATCTAATTCTCGCGGCGACGTTACGTTTTTAATCAATTTTAAGTCTTCTAATTTAATACTATGCCCGGTTTCATTTATATGTTATGCCACACTCGACGCGTCCAATCTGCCGTAGCGATAATTTCGTAGATGTTCTTTGAATCTAGTTTCTATCGCTCTTTTTGTTTGACCAATATAGGCTTTATTACAGTGACTACATTCAATTTTATAAATACCCGACCTTTCTCCCATTTTCGGTTTATCTTTAGGATTACCGAGAAGATTTTTGAGTGTGTTGCACGAACCGAAGCTAAACTATGATCTGTTTAGAAAAAATAACTTCATCAATGTCTATATTTTTTTGTTGCATTTTTAGATTCTACTAGGTATTTTAAAGACAAACCAACAACAACAAAACAACTCAAGCGATCTGTCAAGTTATCTTGGTCTGTATTGTTGTGTTTATTGCTGTATGGAAAATGAAAAACCATTTTGATAGTTATTTATTTTTTATTTACGCAGAATGTATTAAAATTATAAGCAGAACTTGCCGAGTGTTTAATGAGCGATGTCCTAATTTGGCGCCTAGTAGCAGAACACATTTCCGAAGAATTCAAGAAAACTTTTTACTTACTGGACACTGGCGAATGTCAAAACCTACAACAGAGGATGAGAACTATAAAGTAATAGTATTAGCTTACTTTCAACGCCACCCTCACAGTTCCGTACATCATCAATACAGCGCATTCTGTGAATACATAAAATGCACACATACGCCTTTAACATCGTGCAAACGTTTAATCCTGGCGATGAGGCTCGCCGTTTCGCTTTTTGCGAGCGAATATTAATATGGCTCCAGGAAGATCCAGAGTTTTTACAAAAAATTATTTGAACGGATAAATCCAAATTTACCAGACGCAACTGGCACTACTGGACACCGCAAAACCCTCGCTTTGTTCATGAAGCTAGCAAAATACATTTAGTTTTAATGTATTTTGTTTAGTAATGAATGAGAGAATACGTTTTCAAGTTTATGATGGCACCTTAAACAGTGATCGGTATACAGTAACTCTGCAATGACTTTCTCGACGAGTTACCTCTGTTAGATCGGAAAGATTGCTGATACTAAATGGATGGGACACCAGCTTATTCTTCTAATGAGGTAGATCGCTTACTGAGCTCTATGTTTAGTGATAGATGGATTGGACGCAACGGACGTTGAGCTTGGCCACTAAGATCTCCTGATTTAACGCCCTTGGAGTTTTATTTATGGAGACGCATAAAATCATTAAGGTCTGGTCTGTACTGTGACAGACCAAACCAGAATTAGAGCGACGAGTAAGAGAAACGTTTGATAGTATATGTCTTGAACAAATAAAACAGGCTACAACAACTGGAATTTATAACCAGATTTTAAAGTGTTTGCAAGCGAACGGAGGTCGCACAACACATATAATTTTATTATACATAATACATACAGCATTTCGTTTTTGATTATCTTGTATTGGATTTTCGAGAATTTTATTTTCTCATACTACATTTTATTTTTTTATATGCTTTTAAAATTAAAATTGTTTTTCACCGCCTATTATTAATTAAATACTAAATGAAAACTACATTTTCTAAAAGTCACTAATCCTAAAATAAACGATAGAGATAGGTATAAGAACACTTATGACTTTTCGGTATAGAATTCAATTCTACACAACATGGTGTAAAAATATATAAAGGCATTCCATTTGAAAAAAACTACTTTTAGTACTAAGAAGTTACACCAAATCAACCCTAGGTTGTGGGGCGCCCTGTACAGTTTTGTTTCCTTTTTATGCTTTGATTAAATAGTAGAGTACCTCTACCCTCCACAATCCACATAAAACCATTCTACCTTTTACTGTGTAGCTCTTACACTTCCTTGATGCAGCATACGTTTTTTTGCTTTTTTTCACAAAAATCAAAATAATTCTAAAACGGTAACCGATAGATAAGAAGATGTTTTAATTAAATTAGCTTTAAAATGCCTATTAGAATCTAAAGTTTCTATTTATAATATCAAAGTTGGCCATGACTTTTGATGTGATCGAAAGTGCGACATTGATGAAGTTATTTTTTCTAAACAGATTACAGTTAACTATCCTTAACCCCGAAGTTTCAAAACCGAGATATTCCAAATTCAAGAACTTTTAATGGACGGGTTTCGTGAATCATCCTATATATAACACCGGAAAAGGACAATCAAAGTCAATGTACATAGTAACCTCCTTCGACCTTCTCATTTTTGCGTGGATGTTGATAGGATTATTTTCTAAATTGATATCTATTCTGGTACTGAAATGTCTGATTTTGTTCTACTTTGTGGAATGCTGAAAATACCTTTGACATTTTTCACGAACCACCCACTTTTTAGCGTATAAAATACGTCGAAATTTATTGCTTTGCTATATTCAAGTAATCGTATATTCCTTTTTTTCAGAGATAATAATCAAATAACCCATTATTAAGGCTATAAATAGCTGTTTTCCTACGAAGTTTCATTGCTGGCCTAAATACAAAAAATCTTGATTATAATCTAAAAACGAAGTTAACATAATTATATTTTTAAGCAAATCTATCACAAAAAAAAATTAATTCACTTAATTCTACGACGAACTTAATTTATTATGTGGTAATAATCAACAAATAATATAGCAGAACTCTTACCTAATGTCATCTCTTATATAGCATAATTTTCTTGGAATTCGAGTTATTTCGACATTTTCACACATAATTCACTTTTTAGCTTTTCAGCCAATTGGTAAGCAAAAGTAGTCTTAATACTGCTGTTTATGAATTTTGCAATTTTCAAATCACAAGATCATAATATTTTTGTTCTTAACTAATTCCCTGCGACATATAGTAACAAAAATACTGAAAGTCATATGGTCCAAATTAAATAATTAAAATAAAAATTGAGCATGAAATGTCTCGATTTCTGAAACAGAACTGGACTTAAGCTAGCTTTATTTTAATATTTTAATTCCTCTATTATGACAAGTTTTGTTTTTCTTTCTTTTTATACCCATACCTGTTATTTAGCAGATATATTGTTCAACCCCTAAAAGTAATAAGTTAAGTAATAAAATGTTTAGAAATCTCAACGTTAGGTAGGACTTAATTTAGTTGAATTAATTTATATTTACGCACTACCTAAAATAAATAATCAAATATTAAAAAAACATATTAAGGAGCACAAATACAAAATTATTACAATTTGTTTCACTTTCTTTACTTATTTCCGATTTGGGGAATTTTCGTAAATAAGTAGTAAGTAAATACGAATACTTCGTAGCTCTCTTCTTCATGTTACCCATTTCAACTGTATACGAGGATGATATGAGAAGTACACGTGTTTGGAGACAAATGGCGCTTTGTGTTAGAATCTGTATTACCGACTGTGAGTACTATACTTTGATCGACGTCTTTTAAAACTTTCAAAAGATTTATCGAGTAGTGTCGTATTTACGAAATCATAGAAAAACTGGGTAAAAATTAGAAGAATTGCTAAAATGGAAGATATCTCAATTAAACGTGTATAAAATACGCCAGAAACCGAAGATCAGTCGGCAAAGTGAGTTTTTCCAAGCAAACGTGCAGCAAAAGGCAAAGACGATTCCGTCAGCCGCAAGAATTATGGCGAGGGGGATTCGCAAAGCAAAATCTTAATTGATTAATTGGAAAAGAGAAGAGCGATAACGGAGCAATATTATATTGGTTTGTTGGACCGATTGGACGCTGAACTAAAGAGAAAAAAGCACCACCTAACGAAAAAATAACCATGCCAGAGGCGAAAATCAACTGCAGTACCGCCTTTCTTTCTGATGAAGAAACTATTCTCGTATATGTATTTTGAAGAAGAAAAGGTTTGCACTTCGTGTTTTGCCTACTTTTAGTTATTGCACCTAAGGTTGTGTTATAAATTCATCCTTGTGAAAGATACTAGCTATTAACTATTAATCTTTTATTGACCTTAAATATTCCTGAAATACATTAAAATAATTTATGCATTTCGTAAATATTTAAATATTATTTATTAATAAATATTTTATTATTAAATTATAAAAGGTGTATATAAGTTGTCACCAAAGCATCAAATACATTAAAGAGATATCTTTACACTATATACAATAATTTGTTTTTAATTTATCGATTTTTTCGATTGTATATATTACTAATTATTATTAATCGTGGAATTGAAGAGCGAAGTAAATATTTCCTCAATTTAATAATTGAGGAAATATTTACTAAAAATAAATTATTTTCAGGAAACCTAATGGTTTCCTGAAAATAATTTATTTTTGGTGGTGGGTCCTCAAGAAAAGAAAAATACTGGAGCGGCGGCGACTAAACTAATGAATCTGCCACTTATAGTAATTATCAAAACTGAACGGAAGGATAATAAAGAATATATAATAAATTTAGCCCGTGTAAAAATGGAGAGCAGTAATAACAATTTATGTGTATAGAATCATTTATAGTTCTGTATTAAAATTCTATTCCTTCTCAAGCAGATAATCACATTGCATTACCAGAATAGTAGAATGACCAGCCAAAAACGCCTGACGTCATTTATATATAGTTTGAAAGGTAGCTTTTCTAGTATGGTTTCATAAAAAAACAACTTTCATAATAAATTATCAGGTCTATCAAATTAGCTGTGCAATTACTTTTAGCGAGGAATAATGCATACAGGCTAATAATCAGCGCTAAATTTTGTCCTCGTTTCCTTTTCGTTCAAATGATGTTTAATGAAGAATTCGTAATAAATATTAAATAAAATAATATGTCGCTTTTGTAAATATAGGATAATAACTGAAATGCTTTATTCAATATTTGAAAGGTGTGAAAAATCGAATGCATTACAAGTGACAAATATGAAACAACCAGTAAAATATAAAACCGAATACTAAAACCAATGAAGAGTCAAATGGAAATAGTTACAATTCATTTCCTATCGTTTTCCAATTATAGATAGTAAGTATCGTAGAAGATGCGTTGTGATGTTTTCTGCTATATAGCAGCAATAATAATAAACTTTATTTTTTTTTATTGCTTTGCTTGTCGTAATAAACATTGAATACTTTGAACTACTATCTATCATTATTTCCATACTTAATATTTTTAATCCGTATTATTTTGAATTTATAAAATGAAACCGAGAAGGAGCATCTAATGTAATTTTTGTCACCACATCTTTCTTATTCCACAGAAAGTAATACTTTAATTACAATAAATTAAACACGTTTGAGTACATATAGTTGCACGATTCTTTAATACAACTCGTCGCAACCGGTTAAAATGATGTTTCGGTGGTCATAGTTACGTTTTCAAATTACAGGATAAAACATAACTTATAATTCACACTTTTCTTGCACATTCTAACATTAATTTTCTTTAAGTAGCGTTAACGCTACATGTCTACTATACTACTTCAACTTAGTCAAAGTAATGTAGTAACATGCTATTAAAAATGTTGAAAAAGCTGAAATATGCAACAAAAGTGTTAATTTTTATCCAAATAGTTTGAAAAAGGTACCTATGATCACCGAAACCTGCTGCCATGAGTTTTATTAAAGAAATGGACCGCTATTTGTTACCAATTAATTAGCCAAAAAAATCACACGGGAAAATTAATGACAATATTTTCCAGTGTCGATTGTAGTACTTTAATTATACATATTCCAACCTACCTTCACTTTATTGGCACCACAACATTATTTCCTTCGAAATATTTCTTATTTTTATGTGTAACACGATATTGAATTAATTTGATTTAGATTAACATCCATTATTAAGAGAATGCTAGAGCACATATTTCTACAACTCTTCTTTGTTTTAATGCCAGTAGAGTATTTTTTTATACTTAGTATTTAACATAGAAATAAACTGATGGTCTACTGAAGACAATTTCAATTAAAACATTACGCGTTATTCACAAATATTTTATATAATTTAGACTCTACTCATACCTAACTAACTAACTTGAAAAAAACGACGGACTCATCCCTACTGTTACAAGCCGATAACCGATGTGAGAACCAAAATGTGGTGGAAGCACTGTCGAAACTATGACTGGCAAGTATCACAAAACGCTTATAGTTCGACACCTGTTACCGCACCTTCTACGGGAAGACACGCACCACTCTCTGTGTGCCATGTTCAAACATATTCTCCTTTAGAATAATTTACGTCAATATTTAGTCATGCAACTACAAATTTGCCTTTAACTTTATAAACACGTTCACGTATAAGAGTGATTAAAATGTTTTCACAAATAAGCAGTCATCAAACAGAATAATATGGATTTTAATGAAATACAGGAAATTTGCATAGCTTAATACATTTATTTGTCAGTGAAAGCTACATTTAAATTTATTTATATTATATTATACTGCATGAAATCTAAAGCTCTTCTTTGTCTGTTCTTACAACTTATGATGCTTTCTTAAATATAAGCCATTTGCAACAATAAAACATAATTCTAAAAAAGAAGAAGAGAGCTTCAATTACACTAACGAAACTGATTCCTAGAAATAATGCCGCTATTCCTCCAAACGATACTGCAACAAACGAAACAAGCGAATAAAACTGGAGAAATAGAAATTAATTCTTATAAACTAATGTATCTACCTACTAGGTCTTCAAAGCCAAAAAGAATGCTTCTATGAAACTTGGTGGTTGGCGGCACTAAATCCCAACGACATGTTATCCTTTGTTCAAAGTAGCCATATTCCCTACAGTGTGGCGTAGTATGGTAAAAAACACATAAGTATCGGCAACCTCCGCACCACACAAGTTTAATTAATTGTATAATAATTCATCCGGGACGGCCGTTTCGAGGACACGGATGGTCCTTATCATCAACCGGTGACCGAATGATGCGAGAAAACTTCTAAAACTAACATGCATGTTCTACCCCTACTTCCGAGAGAAAATAATAAATACTATTTACAAGTACCTGCTTCTACCGCCTACATGCCTTAAAACTACGACATGCGAAAAACACGGACAGATAGACAGAAAGGTCTCTTTTAGAACCCAAGGCGAAAAACATGTGCAAACCTTACGCCAATAGATCAAAAAGAACTCAGTACGACAACGGTCCGATCTCTCTGTTCATCAGATTTTTTTTACTTTTTCTGTAAACCGTCCCGTACGCGTCTAGTTCTCGCGGTGAAGTTACATTCTTAATCAATTTCATGTTTTCTAATGTAATATTATGCCCGGTTTCGTTTATACATTGTGCTGCACCTGACGAATCCAATGTGTTGTAACGATAACACCTTATATGTCCCTTAAATCTGGTGCCTATTGCTTTTTTCTACCTTTCTACTTTTACCTAACTTTAGGTTGTTATGGAATTTCTTACGTAATGCCTATGTCGGACTCTCTTAAGCATGCGATCGACATATATAGAAGAGTAACCGTTGTAAATAGCTAGGTTTTTTATGAATTTAAGTTCTTTGTTAGGGGAATTTAACTAGCCTATTAATAGAGCGCAACATGAGAGTGAACTTCACTCTGCATGAATCAAAATTGCTTTCAAGTAGGGGGCAGGTACTATGAACAAGTAGAAGGTATCTCTCCCTTCCACGACCTTAACCCCGGTAGAAAGGCGTGGGTAAGGTTTTGAAGGGTCAAGATATGAACGTATGCTTCGATTCGCGTAATACACTTAAAAATCTTCTCCATAATCCTAAAGATAAACCGAAAATGGAAGAAAGATCAGGAACTTATAAAATTGCATGCAGTGACTGTAATAAAGTCTATATTGGCGAAACCACCACCAGATTTAAGGAAGATATAAGGTGTTATCGTTACGGCAGATTGGACTCGTCAGGTGTAGCACAACATATAAACGAAACCAGGCATAATATTAAATTAGAAAACTTGAAATTAATTAAGACTGTAACTTCGCCGCAAGAATTTAGACGCTTACAAGACGGTTTACATAAAAACTCACAAAACTCTGACGAACAGAGAGAACGGATTGCTGTCGTACTCCGTTTTTTTTTACCTATTGAGGTAAGGTTTGCACATGTTTTACGTCTTGAGTTATAAAAAAGACCTTTCCGTCTATCTGTCCGTGTTTTTCGCATGTCGTAGTTTTAAGGCATGTAGGCAGTAGAAGCAAGTACTTGTAAATAGTATTTATTATTTTTTCTTGGAAGTAGGGGTAGAACATGCACGTTAGTTTTAGAAGTTTTCTCGCATCATTCGGTCACCGGTTGATGATAAAGACCATCCGTGTCCTCGAAACGGCCGTCCCAGATTAATTATTACATAATTAGTTAAACTTGTGCGGTTTACTCTGCGGTGTTTCAGTGTTTTATAGACCAGGAATTTACTTACCAGAGAGTAATTTTAGGAATTTGTGGTAGATACGTAATGGTATTACATGGTTGAGGGCAATCACATCCTAATTTTGATGGTGCTTGAAGTAAATATTGAGAGTGATCGGCTACGCATATCAAACCTTTCAGGTTACAAAGTTTTCCACCTAAAAATGTATAATTTGTGCAAGTAGGATATTCATAATGTGTTCAAAACATACAACAGTCAATTACAGGTAAATATTACTTTGCTATATTCACTTCTTGTATTTATTAAAAAAACTCATTTCATAAACTCAGAAAATATACGTCTTCGACTTTACGTAGGCCAAGTATATTCAGATTGACGCGACACTAATAGGATATATAATATAAGATATAACAACGCCAAGTACAAATATACACTTAGCGTTGTTTTGTTGTTTGTGAATTTACTTTTGACAGGCAATCAAATAATATTTCGTTTTTATGGATAGCCTACTAATATAAAAAGAAAATCATTTTGAAATCTTAGTAAACGATTTCATTATTAAATGTTTATTTTTAATATAAATTTATAAGAATCTGGTACGTAGGCTTCCGCGATCATCGATAACACTATACTCTTGGTTTTTGGATGGGAACATTGTCTGCTTCAGGTAGAAGCGCGACAACGACGCAGTTTCAACTCAGAAAAAAACAAATAGGAATAACTGTTACAAAGAATTATTAAAGTAAATAGCAGTGGCTCTCCTTATTGTGCCTAAAATGTCACGAAAAATCAAATCATATTGCGAGGAAATAAGGTAAAAATGAATGAAGACCACATAAATATGTAATTTTAGATCAAGATTTGTTCGAGGTGATGCTGAGAATATGTTGCTAAAGAGTGAATTTGATATCAAACAGTCCCTAAATCGTTAATCAATTCGACGTGTTCGTTATTAGTTTGATTAAGCTTGTAGTTTTACACCATTGAGGGGGTTTATAAGATCCCTTTGCAGGAAGTAATAATTAAAACTGGATACATTACGATATAATTCATCTGCGAACATTGCAATGCATTCAGTGGAATGCTGGTACTGATACATATAGTTAATTGACACCAAGGACCTAGATTAGACACTTGAGGAACTCCTGAAGACGTTTATATGGAATTAAAGAATGGCCAAATACTTTGGAAAACACGATATGTAGGACATCAGCTTGCTCACGAGAATCCACAGCATGAGACAATAACTAAGTAAACTGACATAACATAAATTATCTAATATAAACATTGTTCAAATACCGGCAAAATTCGATAAAATTGAGCAGTAATTGGATTTGGCAGTCGCGTTTCCGGATTGAAATAGAGATACAATACGTGCACATATCGTGGAGGAGTGAAACCTTCAGGACTGAATTAAACATTTTGGACAAAAAATTTGCCAGCAGGTGCTCACAATTTTTAATAAAAAATCTGCGAATCTGATCATAACTAGAGCTGTGGTCATCCTTTAGCTTGTTTATTGAAATCAAAAATGGAATTCTCAAAAAAGTCCGTGATGTCTATGCAAAATAAACGATTAAATCCAACTTGAGGATGGTTGATGATCGATGAAAGCATCACTAAAGCAATTTTCTGTGGGTTGTTGAGATGAGTACTATCTAGAACCATACCACCGGGAATACGACTATTTTGCTTTTTATCGCGAATAAACGACCAAAAATTCATTGCATTGTTAGCAATGTCACACTGCACGTTATTAAAGAAAGTAGTTGGAGTGGATCTTTTTTGTTTGTTTGTTTATAAAACTGCCCTAGAGCAGCACAATCAAATTATCAGTACTTACGGAGGAAATTAGATCACACTTTAATGTTATTTAGTATTTCAAGTGTGTGCCACTTACATTAGTAAAAGTTCATTTTCTAGGAAAAAATATGGGAACCTAGATAACAAGCAAATACCAACAGATTGTGTAAAATATATCATATGTAGTATTCACGCCAGAGCAGCTTTCGCTTTTCTAAGTTTACGTCCTTAAAATATTCTTAGGAAAGTTCGACGACAATGCGAAGCCGGTAAACAAAACCGTGCGATGTATTTCATAAATTAGAAGCGAAAAATCTCTTACAATGGCGTGCCCAAGGAACATTAGCAATAACAAGATCAAGTGGCGAATTTTAATTGTTATTTATTGTGTATGTACACAGCTGTGCTTTTTATAGACGCAGAAATGCATCTAATCACCGTCACCGTGTATGACTGCGCAAATAAAATGGAGATAGAAAATATGAAACGGCAAGAGCACTGAATGCAAAATCACTCACAGCAAAGGCAATGTGAAGAGAGAAAAACACTAGCTAACCGGCATGTTTCTGCCTACCCAAGTCATCAACGTTGCTCCGAATCTGTTTCCTACCTTACATCACTGTTATGCCACACAGCACTACCTTCTAGACGGCATGACTACATCTCTTGGCACTAGGTGGCGTTAGAAAATGTTTCATCGTTATATTTTGGAAATTATGGGCATAAGTTGGGAGATAAACAGTGAACTAAGGTAGGAAAGGGCACTTGGAGCAACGCCAATGAAGGCAGAAACATGTTCGTTAGTCAGTGCTTGTCTCTCCTCACTTGCATCAATACCATAAACTATATAATCATTATTTTAATCATTGTTATGCAAAGTTGGCTAGGAAAAGCACCAAATTGTCTCGTGTAATACCAGGTTGATCCATTGAGCTGGTTGCTAGGGAGAATACTAATTGCCAATCTATTCTAAAAGCAATTTTCATATTTTCATTTCTTCGTTTTATTAATCGTAATTTCTTTACTTCATCTTATGTTATTTTCAGGATAGCTTTCACACAAACCATACGAAATTGTTGGGTTAACTTTAACATCGCCTAAATTTAATTAATAACTCATCTTCCGTGGTTCCACAAAAAATTTCCAATAATTTAAATCAAAGCAGTTCACTCTGTAAATTTTGTCCTACCTGCCTTACTTAGCGCAAAGTTCAAATATTTCTGGCTGCGGAAGGACAGCGTTCGTTATGATCCACTTGGTGATAATACTTGCTCAATTCATCGAATATTAAAATTAGTTAAAAATTATCTTATATGACCCATACGCAGATTATTGTAAAACCATCACATAAAAAACGGAAGAACAAGCACGTTGTCTATTTTATAAAAACCAACAAATTTAAACAAACTACTAAAATACCAACCTAAATTATGGTAAAAGAAAGGTCTACAACCACACAACTTCTTTACAATCCTATATCTGCACAGCATATAGCATATGGTCGTACTATAGTACGGTACATCGTTTGAAATCCGTTCGTATTCAAATCTACAACCTCTTTGTACTGGATTCAGGCTTTTTAAATTGGTATCAGCAGTGGTTTCCTGCATTCTATAATTTAATTCGATATCTTGATTCTCTCTACCGTTCCACGGGGGTGAAGCTGTTGCGTGTAAAATATCCAAATATGAATGAATGTAGAACTAAAATCAAAAACGTCTTGATACATCACCTCATAAATTTCGCAAAAGACTATGATTTAATATCTGTTAATAGATCTGTTGGTATCCAAAATATGTACGCATAACTTGCGACTGTAATTCGTACCCTGACTGGTGCATCAGGATCTGAATCAAATCTAGCGTAGCAAGGTCCATTTAAAAAATGACATCTCAAAACCTCCCTCGTTGTCGGATCTATCTTTTTGTCTTCGTCCCTAAAAATAACATTTTGAAAAGACAAAAATTAAGAAATTCTACTTACATGTTACCTAAGCGCAAATATGTTTGAAAATATTGCATTCATTGTAATACAAATTCCCATTTCCGTCATAATCTTCGTCCATTTTGCTTTTTCGTTGGCATCAAAGGTAATAAGAGTAGTTTCCGAATTAGGGTGTACCTAAAGAATACTTCCTATAATGCCAAACAAATAACATTATATATCCCCTGAGCGTATCACATTCGCGTCGGTTTGTATGCGAAAACAGGAAAATATTTTGAAAATGTTCTTGGTAAGGACTATCGGAGCAAGTTTTAAAACAATTTTGATACATACTGCGTGACAAAAATAGATGCATACCAAAGTTTTGAAGATTTAAGCCGCGCGCTCTTCGTATTTTATACCCAACGCGCGTCTGTACATGGTGGTTAGGTAGTAGTTTAACTTCATTATTACTTTCAATAATTCTCTAGCTAATTAAGCTGTTAGTTAATCCTTTGAACCTTCACAGATCGTGATGCCAGCAATCTCTAGTCGCAATTGTAGAGATTGTTTGCACAAATGTCCACAAATTAAGTGATTAGAGTACCTTAAATCAGATACTCCCATCCATATATTTCTACGTCATCCGTATTTATTGACTACCACATTCCACAAACGCGCATTGATGAGCCCTACAGCGGCAATACGCGTGTCTGCACATGGTTGTTAGATAATAGTCTAACCTCAGTATTACTGTCAATAATAATAATAATAACATTCAGTCTATAAATCAGAGATATTACACGCACCAGTGCAATAACATTATTTAAGCTAACTGTGAATGTATTCATATTTTAAAAATTTTTGAGCAGTGATTTCAATTTCGGTATATTATTATTGTTTCGAATTACTGAGGGCAAACCATTAAATATTTCACACATTTTTTTCAAACAACACCATGCTGTGACCTCGGGTCTAAACTTGCTTAACAAAAAGGCTACATCGATAGATTAAAATTGATGCAAAAGTAAAAAAATACAGGCCTGCAAGGCACTGTCTCCAGTTTTTAAAGAAATGCAGCTGTTCAAGGCGGATTTACTTCAGATAATGACATTGTAGTTCATGTAACAATAAGCCAAGGCATAATAAGACTGGAAAATGCCCGGTATATCAAGAACAGACGCATAGCTCACAAGTGCACCCAGTGTTAAATAATGCCGTAAGCCATTCCTATAAATTAGGACTATTAGCGCACCCGCTATCGAACCGTGGATCAGACCTGTTTCTGTTTCATAATATTAAAAAGACACTGTTGCATCTTGCACAAAAACTTTTGTCACGGACTCCTTTCCTTTCAAATTTCTATCGCACGAAATGTGTTGAATACGCGAACATGTAGAACAGCAGGCCAGCAATAAACATCTTCCAGCTTCTAACTTATATAATGCAGGAAATGGAAAGCAGCTGTTTCAGTCGAGTGACGTGCTCTAAATCCGTGTTGTGTTGAAGATAATAGGTTGACTTTGAGTCCTGTTCTAAGCATTTTCAATTTGATTTTTGTAGTAATATTGATAAAATTTAAGATAGCGATAGTATGTAACTCGTGTGCTAAGACTATTGGAAGATATCATGATTATGCTGTGTGTAGTGGAAAGTGTAGAGCACATTTTCATGTAAATTGTGCTGACATCACTGTACAAAAGTTTGTGTCTATGAAAGAAAACGATGAGTGTAAGAAGTGGAAGTACAACAACTGTTATACTCAAACCGAGGAGACCGACATGTCTACTAAAACAGAGCCAGGTCATATTGCCTCTCTAATTAATCAGATGCAAGATAACATTATCAAAAAGATCAATGAAGATCTAGTATTACCCTTAAAAAACCAATTCACAATATTAACTGATCAAAATAATAAATTATTAGAGAAAGTAGGAGTCCTGAAATTCATGTTGAATGCACCGACTGTAGCTGAAAAATCAACAGATGGTGATACTAACAGAAACCAAGAATGTGTAAAAACGTCTTAGCCACAAAAACAAGAGCAGTATTAAAGAGGAAGGTCGTCCCAACCAACCATAAAACGAAGTTCACTGAACTTGGAGAGATAAATAAAATACAGAAAGATGATAAAAAATATTTGCAAATTATAAAGTCTACACTAGATAAAACAAGGAATGATGAAGAAATTCATGCAATGATAGTAAATAAAATGTAATTGAAACATCAAGTAGTAATACAATGGAAGGTTTTACTCCGGTAAATAGAAAGCTCTTCAAAAGAAAAATAACGACCATAGTCGGAACGGCGTCTGGGGTTTTTTTAATGGGTACAACTCCCTACGTAAACATTTTCACGTGTATGGGTTGCATCCGGCAACACTTGTGAAGATGTATTATCTTATTCGAAACAAAATGACTTTGACAAAGCGAAATGCAAGGTTATGAACACGAAACGTCCCCAGGAATACTCCTCGTTTAAAGTCTCGATTCCTTTTGAAAAAATTGACGATTTCAAGAAACCTGCGTTGTAGCCATCGGGAGTGAAAATTAATTACTATTTTTTTCACAGTTTTCAAAAGAAGTTAAAGACGCCGTAGCTTTACCTCAACCCATTCCGACTATTACAAATGCAAATGAGTTAATTAGAAACAAAAATATATTTAATGTGTTACATCAAAATATTCAGTCCGTCAGAAACAAAACTGACGATTTGGAAATATTTGTTAAAAATATAGATACTGTGATTCATGCATTATGTCTATCTGAACATTGGCTTAAATATACAGAATATTTGAGTCTTCATGGTTTTGAGATGGCCTCCTGTTTTTGTAAAACAGCTAATATCCACGGCGGATCATGTGTACTCCTCAAGGCAGGTTTGGAGTATGTTGAATTGGATCACTTGAAAAATAAAAGTCAGAAATTAATATTCGAATGTTCAGCCGTAAAAATAGTTAAGCAAAACATAGTTCTTATTATATATACAGATCACCATTAGGAGATTTGATGTCTTTCTTCAAATATTGAATGAGGTTCTGTATGCTGCTTCCTTTGAGTCATTTACTTTAGTAGTAAGTGGTGATTTTAACGTTGATCTGGGGAGGAAATAATATTTTTATCGGTCAATAGGAATATGCTAGTGAACTAATAGTCTCGGCATGGTCTGACCATCTAGCACAAAAAATTGAATTTCCGACTGTTAAAGAAGTAGTTAACAATACCGTGAAGATAGAAAAGAGGCATTACACGTATAAACAGTTACATATAATAAACCTAAAACTTAAAGAAACAAATTGGAAACCTGTCTTACGCTTATGTGAGATGGAAAGTTGTTACAATACGTTCATCATCATATTAACGTCAATTCTAAACGAAATATCTAATAAAAAGGTGTCTAATATCACAAAAAATGAAAAGGAATGGATCACGAATAAAATACGCACAATGTCTGCCGTTAAAAGACAACTATATGAGGGTGTACTAGTTGGTAGAGTGACGAAAGAAATTTACAAAGCATACTACGAACAACTAAAACGAGAAATAGAGGCGACGAAAATTGCTAAATACACAAAATTAATAGAAATGTCCTTATAAGAGTAAAGCTACATGGCAACTAGTTTACAAACTTCGGGGAATTAAACGAAAAGAGCCCTTTAAGGTAGAAGGTTTTAACAGTCAGTACGAGAGTAATGAAGAAATTGTAACGAACATGAACAATTATTTTATAAATGCATGTGAAAATACAAAAGCTGATAATAGTCTGCCTGCAAAAAGAGTAAAGTATATACTTGAAACTTTTTCCTTATACTTGACCACGGAGGATGAGGCAAAGACTGCTATCGTCGCATTGGGCAATTCCAAAGCGGTTGGAATAGATGAAATGCCATCTAGTTTATAACAAAGAACATGTCTATCTCCTCGAGGGTGGCCCGGAACCTTCTCTCCTGCTCTGGATCGTTGCGTGCCGTTGGCGTGAAGTGGCCCAGGAAGATAGTCGCGAATGCTTACACATTCTTCGAGTCCGTCAGGCAGCTTGCTTATCCGTTCTTAATTTCCGGGATAGGCTCCAGAATTCTAGGAAGCTTGTGAGGATCTCGCTCTTGGTTGGTTTCAACAAAGTTGTCTTATTTCCGCATCTTATTTCTCACTCTTCTTCGGGACCTTCTTCGACGTTGGTTCCTTCTTCTTCGGCGACTTGGAAGGAGCGACCTTTATGGAGGCTACCTTTGCCCGCTTTTGGGATCCGCTGGCAACTGCGGCGTAAGTGGCTCGGATACCATAAGAAGTTTCCCTTTTCTGGCGTCCACTTACGCACATTTTGGGAGCTTAACAGCTCGCCGTCCTGTGTGGTGAGCGGCGGCAGTTAGGGGAACGCCCTCTCGGTTTTTGCCGGTGGCGGTTTGGGCTTGCAAGCCTGCTCCGCATGCCGAGCAACTGTCTGGCGACTTGTCAACTTCTGATACACCCCACAGCCTCTATACGTAGCCGGGTGTTCAGGCCCGCAATTAGCACACTTGCGTTCGGTCCGCACTTTCCCATTAATGCTCCTCTGCACATATCGCCGTCAGCCTGCAGCATTCCGACGAATGCAAAAAACGTTGACATCGGAGGCACTGGGACGGTCCTTTGCGGGCCTTAAAAGTGTCGATCGAGACCTTAATCCCAAAAAGTTCCTTTACCTTACAGGCAGCCTCGATGCTGGGGCGAGGAACAGTCGTCATGAAAACAGCTCTCGGTTTTATGCGTCTCTTCATGTTTGCGACTGACCTCGCCGTCACACCTTGTGGCAAGAATTCGGGCTTAATAGTCTCCGCCTGCAAGGTGAGCAGCAGGTACTTAACTACGACTTTTACAGGGCGATAGCTCTGCAAGGTATACGTATAGTACTGCTACCCTCCATAGTAAGCGCCGTCGTCACCTTTTTCCAGTCATCCTCGCTGGCGATTTTCACGACCAGGTGGTTGACTTTAAACAGGAAGGTGGGTTTCTCTCGGCACAAGGCCTTGATACTCCCCACTGCCTGTACGAGAGGTACGTAGAGGTAAATTACTAGACACCTTGCCGATGTCTTGCGAGTATCGGCGGTCTGCTGCGGCGGGTTTTCCTTTGTAGGGAATCTCCAGCCCTCTCCTTCTTGTCGGACTTCCTCTTCTTCTTCTCTCTTGCGGTGGTCCATTCTCTTAGATTCTCCACTTCCATCTCTTCATCGGAACCGCTGGAAAGCCGCTCCTCGTCGGTGAGGGTTCTCTTCTGGGAACCGGTGGTGGGGCCACCGGAACCAGAGGATCCCGGGATAACCGACATATCGGTCATTCCGGTTTCCGCGACCGGACTGCCTGAAATCTTTACTCTTCTTTTCCGATGAAGTACTATAGAATGCATGTTGTTGTAAACTTCCGCGGTCGTTATTTTCTTTTAAAGGATTTGCGTTTCCGGAATGAAGAGAATACTACAGTAATATAAGTGCACATTCTTACGAACGGTTTTGTTATTTCGTCCACACATAACCACAGTTTTTTATTTTCAGTTCCACTTTCGACCCGAGGAACCACCAAAGGAAAGAGGAGAGGGCCACGATTGTACACGAACTCGAAAGAGAAGAATACCCACACGTTACCAAGATTATGAAATGGAGGAAATGGTTCGAGAACGAACTGAGATTCAGGAAGGGCTGAATGTTAGCAACCCTGAAAATTCGAATGCCGCGCGCAAGCTAGCGGAAACAAGGTGAAGAAGAGAGCAATGGTGGAGCTAGGGAAGTGTAGAAAGAATATTCCATTTAAAATTTCACAACTTTGATGTGCAACTTTGTTGTTGTTCCAGTATATATCAAAATAATGTTAACACTTGCTTCCAATATAACATGTAACAAAAAATAATTTTAAAATATTTTACTGTGAATAGAGTATATGCACCGGTCTTTAGAAATATAAAGTGATATGGATATATTACTTTAATAGCTAAATCCATCATATCAACGTTATCCAGTGTCGAATCATTTCCAAATTTTCTAAGAGCATCTAATGTTTGATATGATATGTTAGTTACCGCTTTCACAAATTCAACATAATACGCATATTGTGGGTGAGTAAAATTTATTTGCCACGTGCTGAAATAAATTTATTTAGGACTCGAAGTATATAATTTAATAATTTATTAAAATACTTTTCTATGTATTCAGCTGCAAGAACGTCATCAGTTTTGCGACAAAAACAAACCGTTGCAGCTGGAAACGGATTATTCCAATTCCGGAAATCTTTTTGCAACGAAACCACCGTAGGATTTGCGAAATATCTGTTCCAAGTTGACAGACAAAGGGATATAGAGAAAATAATAGCTGTTGTAATAATAACCATCCAAAATAACCTGGAAGTAATACTAATTGTAAGTTGCAATACATTATTAATACCGATATATAATCAAGTCAAATTCATGCCTCGTCAACACGCGATTTGGCGCTCCACTAAAGCTTAAGTATTAAATTAAACATTGGGAAGAATTAAAAACGCATATCGTTCACAAATAATTATTCTAAGTATTTGGTTTTAAAAAAGCATTAGACTATGCATTTGTTCGATTAAATATAAGGTTTATGCATATTTTATACCAACAATTGCAAACTCTCTGCTCTCCTTCGTTATGATAAATTATATTTTGAGTTGATCAAATAAAACAAATGCATAAAGCATACCCTGCAATAAAAAAGAAGCATGTTACAGATTTATCCTTGATATACAAACGAAATCGAATAATAAATATTGTAAAACACAAATTAAAGGATTTAAAGTGTTTATTGTTTAAACTTTGCAGTTTTTCTATGTGTTCTGAAATTTATTTACCATCACGTCTTGTCGGCACACCTTGCACATTTGAAAAACCGAAAAAAAGTTTGCATAATACGAGGGTGGTTGAAAAAGTCTTCAGAAAATCTAAGAGATGGCGCTCGTGATATCAAAAATGGTTTGTTTCTAGTAAGGATCATTAGTCACTAGACACCTGTCAAAGTCTCCATTATATTCGTCGCAAGGTTTCATTTTTATTGCTGATTCAAGCAAAGAATTCTTGTTCCTGTAGAAAAATTTAAAAAAGTGAATTTTGAGCGATGATTAAACACTTATATTTCAAAGGCTTAACACCGAAAAAGATCAAAGCTGTGTTGGATGAAGTTCATGGCACATCTGCTCCTGTGTTAGCAACTGTTTATGATTGGGTAAATGAGTTTAAACGTAGCCATACATCCCCAAAAGATAAACATCGTTCTGGATATGGTGGAAGTGACTACGTTTTGAATGGTCGACGAATCAAAGTGTGCAAAATAGTTGAGGCCACAGACATATCGCAAGGTACAGTATTTTCAATTTTAGACGAAAATCGGGTGTGCTCAAAATATCGACCAGATGGGTGCCGTTTGCTCTCAGTGGAGAATAAACGCAAATGTGTGGCCGACTCTGAGGCTGTTTTGACGCTTTTCTGTTGCAATTCTGAAGAGTTTCTCCGTCGATACATAACTATGGACCAAACATTGATACACTACTACATCCTCATTTGCAAAAGAAAAAAATCTTCCTCTATCTATAATACATGGGTGCACACTTGAGCAGTTTCGATGGCCAAAATTATGGAGTTTAAGTTCGAATTAGTACAACATCCACCGTATTCGCCAGATTTGACCCCTAATGGCTTATTGTTATTTTCAAATTTGAAAGAATGGCTGGGGCAGACAACGATTCACGTCGAACGAGGAAGTCATCACCCAAACAGATGCCTATTTTGAGGACCTTCCGAAATCCTACTTTTTGGAAGACTTAAAAAAACTGGAGAACCGCTTGGAAAAGTGTATAGAGTTGAATAGAGATTATGTTGAAAACAAATAAAAACCTACAGAAGATACTTTGTTTTTCTATCTTTTTCTAAGAATTTATTGAACGACCGCCACAGTACATTAAATACCGAAAGCGCATTCAAATATTTATTTATTTGAAGAAACTTTCTAGTGCTTTCTATATGAACCAATTTCATACAGTCACGCACAATACCTATTTTCAATAGTTTTCAAGATATTAATCATTCTTTCTTTACACTGCATGTAATGGCTTATAACGTATGAATTAATGTGGATTCAGTGCAGTTAAAGATACCACGGTCCAAAAAAGGAGATTTTTCAGTTTGAAAATATTTATGTTTGGAAACAGTTGAACATCTTGTATAAAATTTAGCGACGATAATCATAAGGTGGCAATCATTGAAATCTCAAATATTTAATTTCAACAAAAGCGGTGCAAATGTTAACATTTCAAGATGATTCTAAATATCTCAAAAATAGTTGACTTTAGGAGTAAGGTGCCCCAATACAAATTACTTACATGCGATATGTGCAATCGATTAACCGGATAAAAATATACCACTGTATTTAAAATAAGAAAGCTGGTAACCACTTCTGGTTCAACCGGAAGCGTTTCGTAGACGAAAATAATTTAAATTAATACGTCCGAAACTACAACTACTTATTTCAAATTTTCATTTATAAATAACATAACTCAAACTTCTAACTAACAAGTTTCGTGTAATATCCTGTTATATACATAGTTAACAACTTTTTCTTTCTAAACAGCGCAAGCATCGCATCACAATGTAAAGCAAGCGTACAAAGTAAAGTGAACGCATATCTCACAACATTGCCAAATATCCTTATACATATTCTAATCCATAGGTACAACTTAAAGCTACTTCACTTGATTTAGGAAAAATTAATATTGCAGCTATCATCTATGTAGCATTTATTTTATAATACATACCTCTCCAAAAAGTGTAATTTATTGCTGGCAAGGAATGAAGCCCCGTGAATTGTAGTTTCTTGGCCAAATTTTTTGACTTCTTCTACAACCTTCGTCCGCTCTGTATTCATCCTACTATAAAATTATGGCAAATGTACCACCAGAATAAATATATTTTGCTTCCATTTACTATCTATAAAAGTTCATTTAGATCTATTTACGATATAAACATATAACGCTACCACAATGGTTAATGGATACATAGATTGATAATTGAAAAGCCGTTGCAAAGAATACCAATCATTCGAGACCGTGGTCAGAGGGGGACTAAGCGAGCGATACCTGCCCTGGAAAATTTAACATAACAATTAATAATACAATAAACTAGAAGTAGATATGTTCTAAGTTTCTTACATTTCCAAATACATCGTAACAAAAAAACAGCACTTTTTCGAAAGCTTTTGGCGACGAATATCTGATGCTGATTTTCTATGCTCTACTCTTATTTATTTGTAAATTTCTCATATACTACTGTAATATCGACGATTTATGTCAGGATAATCTCAGTGGCGAAGCAAATGGATCTCTACCGGGTTTGTCCGTCTACTATTATACTAATCATTCAGCAAATTACCAACAATAGATGTGAAATGTCCATACGCACTATATTGTACGAGCCGTAAAATATTGTATCTTATTATTAAAGAGATTCATCTTCTAATACTGGTTGAAAAACATTCTGTGAAAATTCTGTTCCCGCCTAAAGAGCCAAGTTACAAATTTACAGAAAATAGCATAAAGATTTAATTTGATAATTTGATTTAATTTAAAAAATTCATGACCACTCGGTCTGGACCTTACTGTTTTCATCCAGCCCAACACAATTTTTCAATAAAAATTGACAATACTGTTTTTATTGAAATCACCTTCGTTGGCAAATACGGGGTCGTTCAATAAGTCCTTAAAGAAAGATAGAAAGGCGAAGTATTTTCTGTAGATTTTTACTTATTTTTCATCATAATCTCCATCTAACGTTATATACTTTTTCTTGCGTATCTCCAGCTTTTTTAAGACCTCTAAAAAGTAGGATTTTAGAAGGTCATCAAAATGCGCATCTTTTTGGGTGATGACTTTCTTGTTCGACATGAACTGTTGTCCGCTGAGCCATTTTTGTAAATTTGGAAATAAAAAGAAGTCACTGGGAACCAAATTCGGTGAATGCGGTGAATGTTGTACTAATTCGAACTTTAATTCCATAATTTTGGCCATCGAAACTACCCGTGCATTGTCTTAATGGAAGAGAACTTTTTCTTTTCCAAATGGGGTCCAAAAACGACTCATAGTGCTTTCCAGTTATTGTTTCTCCTTTTTCTAAGTAATCGGTGTAAATGATGCCGCGTGCATTTCAAAAAACCGAGGCCATCACCCTGCCGGTCGATTTCACCGTCTTCGCCTTCTTCGGAACCCATTCGCCTTCAATAACCCACGCCCTTGTCTCCGGAGTGTAGTAGTGTATCGACGGAGAGACTCGTCCGGACTGCGTCGGAAAAGCGTCAGAACAGCCTCAAAGTCGACCATACGTTTCCGTCTACTCTCACTTTGATTTATCGATTATTCTTAACGTCATATCGTGAATTTTGTCAATCACTATGCGGGTAGTCACTTCCACTGGACGTCCAGAACGATGTTCATTTTTTGTGGATGTACGACCACATTTAAACTCATTTACCCAATTGTAAATAGTTGCTAACACAGGAGTAGCGAACTCAGTTTTGATCTCTTTCGGTGTTAAGCCTTTTAAATCTAAATATTTAATCACCGCCCATCTTTCTGCATAAACATTCATTTCGTTTTCTAGATATTCAAAATTGAAAAATGAAACACGTTTTAGAACCTTACCAGGCTAACGTTTTGTATTAATTTGTGCCGGAAACATTTTATTTGGTGCTCATTATAATCAAGATGGAAGATATACGGCGTTATAGTTAAAAAAATAAATAAAAGAAATACTTAATAAATAGTCAACCTTGAAATTGACACTTCAATAAACCCTAGCATTCAAAGAGCAAGAAGAATACCGATGACTTTACGAAAGCAGCTAAAGGAAGAAATAGAACTGAAAAAAGAGGAAATCATAAAGAAAGAAGAAAATCATTCGGAATGAGTGAGTAACATATTAATTATAAGAAAGAAAAATAGTTTTAGCATCTGCTTGGACCCAATACCCCTAAATAGAGCATTAAAGAGACCAAACATTTATATTTACTAGTATCGATGAAATTCTGCCAGAACTAGACAAGGCGAAGGTATTCTCAACCGTGGGCACTAAGAAAAGATTCTGGTAAGTAAAACTTAGTGATGAAAGCAGTAAATTTACGACATTTTAGACACCTTATGACAAAAATAGATGGAATAGGCTACCTTTTGGAATAAAATCCGTACCTGAGATTTTTCAAATAAAAATGCAAAATATTCTGATAGGTCTTAAAGGCATTGAGATAATTACAGATGACATTATTATATACGGCACTAGTAAATGGTGTAAAGCCCGATGAAAGCAAAGTACAACCTATAAAGAAATATCCAAAGCGAGATGACAAGAAGAGTCTGTTAAGATTTTTAGGTATGATCAATTATTTAGGACGAGACATAAAAAATTTAAGCCAGGAAACAAACACCTTGAAATTATTAACACATGATAAACAAGAGTGGAATTGGACTGAAGATACGGAGAAGGAATTAAAGGAAATCATTTCAGAATTAAGAGCCTTAAGCTATTACAATGTCAATGAACTAATTGTTTTAGAATGTGACTTAAGCAGCTATAGTCTGGAAGTAACAGTATACCAGCGATATGGAATAATTGGTTTCCCAAGTAGAACTCTCACAAAATCAGACCAAAATTATGCTCAGATCGAAAAGGAGCTTCTAGCCATTGTACTTGGTTGTGTTAGATTCGACCAGCTAGTAGTGGGTAACCAAATTGCAGTAAAAACTGATCATAAGCCTTTGGTAAACATTTTCAAACAATCATTACTAAAGTCGCCAAAACGATTGCAGAAAATGCTCATGATATTACAAAGATATAATATTCAGATAAGACACGTCGCGGGCAAAGACAACATAGTGGCTGATGCGTTGTCCAGAGCTCCACTGAAACAGAACCAAATTCAGGAAAACAAAGAAACACATATTTTCAAGATATTTGAAGAAGTAAAATCAATGAAATATCTGAACGTGACCAGCAGGAGAATGAAAAAGATGAAAGAACAAACAAGCAAAGATTCAAATTTACGCATGGTCATGAAGTACATAAATACAGAATGGCCCGATAGTAAAATAGATGTACCCCTCATCACATCAATCACAAAATACAGTCGATATAAACATAAACTATCCATTCAAGACGGTATAATTTATCGAGACGATCGAGTATTAATTCCTGATAATTTAAGAAGAACAATGGTAGATAAAGAACATGTAAGTCACAATGGTATTGAAGCAAAAATCAATCTATTTTGGCCGGGTATGACGTAAAAAATAAGAAATAAAGTGAAAAAATGCAGTATTTGTTTAAAATATTCACAGAAGCAACAAAAAGTACTGATGAACAGCCATGCAATTCCCAAGTGCTGTAAATTGAATTTTAACAAACACTGCATTGCAGTTAAGATATGTACCGATAATGGTACTAACTTTGTAACCCAAGAAATTAAGAAGTTTTTCCAGGAATGGGACATACAACATGTCACGTCATCTCCACACCATCCTCAAGGCAATGGTAAAGCAGAATCGGCTGTGAGGATAGCTAAGAAACTAATCAAGAAATGCAACGAAAGCAACGAGGACCTCTGGTATAACCTTTTACAACTTAGGAATACGCCAATTGCAATTGGATCAATCCCAACTCAACGAATGTTTGGGAGAAAAACCAGAACAGGTGTCCCAGTAACCATATAAAGTTACAACCGCAAAATAGTTACAAACGTGGAAGAAAAAACAGAACAAAGGCAAATAATAACTATGACATGAATACAAGGAAACTACCAGATTTAAAAATTTGACAACTTGTTGTGCAAATAAATCCCGAAAACGACAAAACCTGGAAAAGGGGTGTAATTGAAGAAAGATTAAACGAAAACTCATACGTAGTTCCTAGTCAAGACAACACCTACCGAAGAAATATAATTAATCTAAAGGTAGATGAATTAAGACCGACAGAACAAAAGAAACACACTGTAATAAAAGAAAACGAGGAAAATTTGGAAGATGAAAGAAAAGATAGCGAGGAAACCGGAACAACAGGAATAGAATTTGAGTAGGTCGACCCTGAAGAAGAAAAGGAAGAAGATGTAGTAACAGAAGAAGAGAACGGCCAGACCGTGGAGGACATGAAGACCCGCAGAAAAATTTAAAGACCACGTAATGTAAAGTTTCAAAGGAAGGAGGACGTTGTAGTAAATAATTAGTTATTGTTGTATTAAATACTTCATATAATAATATTATAAATATAGTATTTATACTATGTTTATAATATTATAGAAATCTGTAATTGTTTACATATGTATACATCGTTGTAACTGTAGAATAAGTAAATAGGTATTAAATCTGTTTCATCAGAAATCGTAAGAAATATAAATACGAAGAGAAATTAAATAACGAACCAAACACAACATGATTACTATAGATTCTTATTTAGTAACCATCGCACTAATTTTTTGATTATTTATAATTCTACAATGGCAAGGTTTTGTGCCGATTTCGTTTTATTTTATGTCCATCCCGTTTCGAGATAATCGTTATCTCAGGTACACGGGAATGAGGGCTTCAGAAAACCCTTCTTTAGCCACTGCGCCAATTTTTCATTTTCTAAGAATTTGGCAATGGAAACATTTTGTGCTGGTTTTATGCAGATTTGCATCATTAATATTTTGTTTTGCGCTTGTCACGTTTTTGAATTGTTGACTTGAATTGAGACTGAAGGTTGGCGCGACCCTTAAATATTTGTATATTAATAGCCACTGCATCAATTTTGCGATCTTTGGTATCATAATGGTATGGTTTTGTGCTCATTTCAAAACAGAAAAATTGGTGCGGTAGCAGCTAAATAAAGATCTCCTACATTTTCGAATATCTCGGCAACCAAGCAACCACAAAATGATATTTTTATGGCACAACCGCAACACAAGCACAAAACTTTGATATTATAGGAATTTAAAACATTACAAAATTAATAGAGTGACCACCAAAGAAGAGTCCCCAAATGCCCCATGGCATCTACCCATAAAGCCCTGCAACACTACCCAATCTCTGGTTTCAGAGTAACAAGTGTAATAGGGCATCTATACAAAAGGGAAGAGGCAACTTAGTTGCACCGACCATGACTCGGATGTTTGGGAAATCCTTTGGATCCTAATGCCAGGAGCTTCTTACCTAGACCCTAACGCCTGGAGGTAGCCGTCGTGATTTGACTCAATCCCAAGTTTCTGGGTAACAAACATCCCCGTCAGCGCGATGTGGGTGAGTTTTTGGCCCGGTCATCCTCGTTGTTTAGGCTTATATCACGGGCGGACGGATTGTACCTCATGGTCGGTTCCATTTCCGTCGCTGGTCGATAGTTGCCAATGCCTGATAGCCTAAGCCTGGAAGAGCCGATAATTGTCGCACTTGGGTGGCTTAGCTTCCGACAGGCTACTAATTGTCGCCATGCACGGCCTAGACCCCAGCGGGGAAGATATGAGGTAAGTTCCGAGAAATCGGTACCAACCAATACCTATCAAAAGTTATTTAACATGGGAAGCACGGGGGAAGAAGGTCTCCTTCCACTGAGGAATCAGCAGCCTTCCTCTTAGGAGGTTGGCATTACATTTTTCAGTCCTAACGTTTGAATATCTTCTATGTTATGTGTATATCGGCACCAAACGTTGCCCTTATCACGAAACATTTACGGCATAAATTAATATTAAACATTGCTGCATTATTAGTTCTCTCTACACCGAACTCGTACGTGCTTTATTAGTTAATCAAGTATACCTTTCATACGATAAAGGCATACAATGGACGTAAGTCGTTCCTAATGCCGAAAGTATTCCATGTGTATTTAACGAAAATTAAAATTTATGGAACCAAGTATTCATATCCAGCGAAAGTGAACATGCAGGGTGAACCACTTAAAGTGATCCGCGCAAATAACAAAGAAAGAAAGGAAATATTACAAATTCTAGGTAGGTAAAGTTATTATAGCTTAGCATAAACCGTAATAGTCATTAATAAAAAATAAAAATCCATAATTTTTAAATATCCCTCCAATATTCAAAAAAGGGCGCGAATAATGTTTTTTACCAGATGCGTAAATTGTGTAAAACGGAATTTTCAAAAATAAATATGGTTAAATAAATGGAATAATAAATAAATACCCGTCGAACTTTATATGTTTATATGTTTACAACGTACCTGAAATGGGCCCGTACACAAGTACGCACCTATACGTTAAATACGTTTGAATATTGTTTATCTGTGTATCCGTTTGTTATTGTTAGTTTGTTGTGTTCGTTTAGAACTTAAATCAGTACTTTTCAATGTTAGCTTAATAGAAGTGGTTTACGTTAAAGGTGAATAAAATAATATAGGGATGCTTAGATACAAAATTAAACAGAATTGATATTGTCAGCCTGTATGGTTGCATGCTGCTCAGGTGCTGCGTTTCGCTGTACTATTATGGCGGTTTCGTTTATCTAAGGTTGGTGGTGTAGCTTAATATTTTGCGCAAAAGTTGTGTAAATCAAGTAGCATGCTTTAAACGGTGGGAATATTTGAATATTTTCAAATTTAAAACGAATTTAGGAGAAAATCTTCTACACTAAAAATTCATGTAAAATTCACTTTTTCAATAAACGCACAAAAAAATATACATTCCATTTCAAAAAATGTGGGTTGTGTTTCGTGTGACGCAATGCTAAATAATTAAGATTTTCTGTTGTAGTAGAAATGTGACACCCACCGTGCACCTCACTTCCTAACTCAACCTTACTCAAGTTTGTCTCGACACTTAAGTCAAGGCCGGGTTATGAATGGCATTATTGCATTTTCTCAAAAATGATTCATACAGTGACAGCAGCTTTGAATCCGCTAGTTTACTCTTTTGACAATTCAGTTCAACTTGTAACATAACATAGTCTATTTTATTTTAATGTACGAGCAAAAATTATTTTTAAATTTCATTATACGGTGATAAATTATCGGAAATACTAATTTTTGTAATGATTAACAGATTAAAAGTAAACTGCTGGAGATAATTATACTAAAAACCACAATGTTATTAGCAATTTGGTGATTTACAACTAATTGTTTTAATTGTAAGATCTGCGATACTTTATGTACGTCTTTATTGAAGCAAAGTACTGACAATGAGTAGAGTTCAAATGAGGCCAACGAACAAGAACACCATGCTGAAGGTGGTAATATTAGGAGATGGGGGTGTTGGTAAAAGTTGCTTGATGAATCGGTTTGTATCTAATCATTTTGATGAGCATTCCTTCCATACAATAGGTGTTGAATTTTTAAATAAAGATATAGAAATTGATGGTGAGACCTACACTCTACAGGTTTGTATATTACAATCATATCTGTGATAAGATGGCACTCGATAGATTCATTTTTAGATATGGGATACAGCTGGACAAGAGCGATTTAAAACATTACGGACGCCCTTTTATAGAGGCAGTGATATTTGTTTGCTAACATATGCTATTGATGATAAAGTTAGTTTTCGCAATTTGTCGATGTGGAAGAATGAATTTCTATATTACGCTGATGTCAAAGAACATTCCCAGTTTCCATTTATTGTAGTAGGAAATAAAGTAAGTACATCATTTTACACAAATTGGGACTGATGTTTATATTATAAAACTTTTATTATAATTAGCACCTGCTATTCAAAATATATAAAAGTTAACTATAAAGTGGCGCACTAAATTTGCTTCAAACTTCTATTTCATTCTACTTAAAGTCAACAGATAAAATTCAACATCAATGTAAACCAATTTCCGTAAACAGCAACCGAAAAATTGTAAAAATGGGAAACATCCTACATATTTTTAATATACAGACAGGCAATCTATAAAATATCTGCAGAAGACATTAAAAATGTTAGATACGATTGGTTTTAAATAGAGATATCTTACAATAGAATTTAACTGACATAGAGTTGATATTAACTAAGCTTGTAATAATGGAATAATTTGTATACATATATACTAAAGTGTCAATTGTTTGAATTCTAATACATAAAGGTCAAGTCTGCGTGCTGCATGCACAGGTTATAATTAGTGTAACCATTCTTCCTAAAATCTTCAATCTCAATCTGTAACGAATATAAATACATTACATTCTCAAAGAAAATATAATTCAATAAAAATGAATTCAAAGCAAGTAGCTTTGCAAATTTTTCTTTGTGTGTGTGTGTGACCTTCCATATACTTTGTGTTCAGCAGTTTAACCTTATTTACCAGCTGAGGTAATATTTTATATAATCATTGGTGACTCTGTGTGAGTGTAATTTTAATTGAAGATGTAGAAATCAAAGAAAAGGCCCTTTCTCACAAAATTCTGTTTTTTTTTAATGGTTTGAGCGATCGGTTTCGTGTTAGATAAAAAAACAAATCTAAAAGGCATACATATGCCATAGTACAAAGTTGTAAAATTGTAAACGTCCAAATCTTATGATTTGTGCGTGTATATGAAAAAATTCTTCTTCATTTTTAAGAAAAAATATTAAAATAATAAAAAAAGAATTTTTCTAATTTTTTTTCCTAACATTTTAATAATCCTCAAAATAGATAATTATATTTCTAATGCATATGTAAAAAAATGAATTGTATTACTAAAGAATATATAAATAATTTTTTAAAAATATGTAAAGGTAGAAGATATTAAGATAAAAAAGAAGTTATGAGGCAATACAGTAGACACTAAATACCGTGAACAAAATGAAACGGAAAGTTTCAACAAACACATTGTTGACATTAAAGGGTGACTAATTTTATGCTTAAAATAATAGGTATTGTTGCATCAACAATTGTTTACTCATTTGTAATTGCAAATTTTTCTAATTTTAAAAAGATAAAAATACATTCAAATATATTGTGTGATTTTTGTTTGTTTTTCAACGTTTTGTGTTACAGCTGTTTCTCTTATTTCTTTTAATATTTGAATCTAGTTCAAATTAACTCAATTTTCTTCCGCCTATTGAATTGACGTGTTCAATGCATTTATTGCGCTGTCTGAAGTATTTTCATGATTTTTCTTCGGTTGCTCACCACTATATGGACGTACATATAGTGTTTAAAATATCACGTACTTCGGAGCTTCTGTCTAACTTTTCCATTTTTGCTCCAATACACTAAGTGGCAATCATCCTCCTCTTCTTGATTACTGAAATCCAGAATTTTTTCCCAGCATTTAGCTATCATTGCTGGGTCTAATCGATTCCATGCATATATCAAATTGGTAACAACATCTTTTATTGTCAAATTTCTCAATATTTCTAAATTTGAACCTTTTTTTTTTGTGGTGACGGCTCAACGGGGTGTATAAGCTTTTTTAAGCTCGTCATAACCTCAGGAACCTTTTACTGTATAAGTTGTGTGTAAAGTATTCCATGGCCTTGTTACTATTTCCCCCTCGCCGTAAAGGGTGAAGCGCAATTAATTATACCCCAACTGCGAATGGTGACCTGAGAGTGTACCGGACCCGCTAAGGAAATTTTTTGATTGTAGCGGGATTCGAACAGACAGCGCCCGACTACCCAGTCAAGGGCAGATCCTCTTACCACTCGACCACCGAGCCATTCGCAATAATATTGCGAAGAAAGCTACTTCTATAGCATAATTTTGCCTAATCACATTTTAATCCATTGGTTGGATAAGAAGGTTGCATTTGGCGGGAGATACATTGTTGTAATTTGCCAATCTTCACACTGTAATTGTTTTACTGGGGGGTGTGATGGAGCATTTACGCTATAAACTTACCTGAGAAGCTCATATTTTAAGTATACGCAAATGTTTCTAAGAAAATATCTCTCAGCTCCCAGAAAAATATACAAAATGTTTCATCCAAAATTGAAGTAACTTGAATCAAACTCCAATAAAAACTGAATCGAGTAATATTCGAGTCGCCACTCTAGTAATGTAAAGTGTTTATAGGAAGTCGAGTATTAAAAGGCGGATACTGAAATAGTTTATTTCCAGTCCTCGAATGAACGAATAGTAAGAAAAATATATGTCTTTCGCAGATAAATGATAAATATCTGGGCACAGAAAATATCAGGCCGAAGTGAAAAATAAAATTCGCGAATGATAAAAATAAACCTCCTTTTATAAGATTCGATCGGAAATAAATTTCCTTCTAAGCTCCTTTTTAATGTCCTAAGAAAATATTTGTTTAATTTTTCGAATACAATTAACTGTGGATAATATTTACATTCAACTAATATTACCCGACATTACATTACGACGTAAGAAATTCGGCTTTCGAAAATATAAATGAATTTTATGATGGGAACGAATATTGGGCTGTGTGATTATCAACTAATTTAGTTGCCAATCAAAACCAAATACGAGTATTAATTGGTTAGGTTCAAAATAATTGTTTTACTTTCAACTTTAATCACCATTCGTAAATGCCGAATTAAATTGTTCTAATGCGGTATTTGAACGCTATACGTTTACACTGCCATGTTCCGTACCATTCAACTCTACTTAGCTATCGCTATATTCAGCTCATTCCACTGCCATACATTCGATTCTGTTTGACTATGCTTGACGATATTCGATTTTATTCGGTTCCGTTCGGCTATATTCACTTTTGTTTGTTTCCACTCTTCGATCCATAGTCGAGTTTGTTCCGCTCTGTTAAATTCGGTCGTGTTCAATTACGTGCAGCTCCAATCGGCCCTCATCATTCTATTTAGTCTAGTTAGGTTTCTTTCGGCTATGTTCAACCACATTCGACTTCTTCTGGTCACGTTCGTTCCATTCGGATCCATTTGGTATGGTTCAACCATTTTTTTCGGTCGTGATATGTATATACATATATCTTCGCGTGGACACTGCATTCGCAAATTCATTTTTTGGTGAAATTAAAAATCAAAACCTAATTCAAATTATACCTCAGATATTTCAAATCATCTACGTGTAGTTTAAAATTATCTTAAAACAATTATACAACGCATAATACGAAAATAAAATACAATTTTCCAACGTACAGTATCGTAATAATGTTATTCTTATTTTTAGTCATTCGCCGTAACATCGTAAGATGTTCTTTTAATAAGATTCGTTTGTAAACATTATAAATTTAAAAAATACATTATTTTCGTTCAGAACTGATATCTTTCGCAAGTCGTCATTCACTACCGAAAAATACATATTTTACTTCTTCTTGGTACACGAGTAATGAATTAATTCATCAATAAAAAACAAAATTATGTTGAAATATCGCCTACGAATGAAAAATGTTTTCACCTGTTCTAGAATTCTAAGTCAAGCACTAACTTAATCTGAAATTTTATTGTCCCCATAAGTGAACTTTTTTCCGAGAATTGTAAAAGTTGGGTATTGAAAAACTTGAATAAAATCTAACTCGAGTAACGTAAGCTACCAAAAAACAGAAAATATACACTTAAAACGTCGGCAAAACCTACTTGAAGCATGTATAATTTTTTTGTAGTCTGATGTTTCCAGTGACGAAAGGGAAGTATCGCAAATAGAATTGGAATCCTGGTGTAACGAAAACGGCATCTGTAATTGTATAGAAACATCTGCTAAAAACGCGAGCAACGTCCAGGAGGCTTTCAAGATGGCTGTGCAATATTGGTTAAAGGCAGAGAGCCGTGCCGATAAAAATGAATATACGTGTAATGATACAATAGACCTAACCAAAAAGAGTGGCGAAGGTAGAAGTTCTTGCTGCATTGGTGCTGCTACTGAGGAGTAAAAGGAGTAAAAACACTTTTCGATCTAATATCAACACAAATTCACTCAAGTTACTTATTTTTTAATAACTAAGATAGTTCACCAAATAAAGAATCTTTATTTTTTTTGTTGAGATTAACTTGTGTACTATTATTATTTTAGTTTACGTATTGACTAGTATTATTTAAAAAAATACCAAAGTAAGTCTGTAATATACAATGTATTTATGTAATAATAATGTATGCATTATTTATATTAATTTTTGTATATTTTTTACGTAGTCGGAATTAATTTAATACAGTAGTAATTTGCATATTGTAATAAGCTTCTAATATAAATCCATGTATTAACCGATTCCGACTGCTTTTCGAAACTTTTCATTTTAAACCAAAGCGAAAATACGGCATACAATGTAATAATTAAAAACTTCGGTGCATTCTGTGCCATTTTACAGGTGCAAGAGTTTTCATAAAACATAAAGATCAGTGATCTATTTCAGTAATGTTTTCAGTAATTTTGTCCCAAAAAGTGCATTTAAATCAAGTTGTTGTAATAGTTCACGCCTCCATAAATTATGTCCATTTATCTTGTTTTATTGTGTCGGTAATCTGTGTCAATGTGTATAGTTAGTTCTACTAAAACTATTTGTTAACATATGAGCCGTAATGAAGCTATTCTTACTTTACTTAATAACAATATAAAAATTGTTCCATGATACGCTTATCCAAAACGTGCTATTTTACGAATTATGCGCTTCACATAGCTTGTTCAACAAAGAATGGAACAATGCGATATCTCGGGGAAGAAATGAAAATATTAAAATCCTGAAAACTTTGTTATTAAACGTAGGGGGTTGTAAAAAAACATTGTTTAAATTAAATGCGTCATCTCTACGTGGCACTACCTAACTTTTGTTACCAACCTATCTGTTGTACTTTTCGGAAAAATAATATTTTTTGTGAAGTTAACTAAACGATGTGAAAGATTGTATTCTGTAGAAATAATAAGAGCAAAGATTAATTTATCGAATATTTTAATAATACTTAAAACGAAAACATACCTCAAAGTCAAGTTGAGCGAGATACATTAAATGCTCAAAACAAAGAACAAATATCCCTCAAAATAAAAGCCAAGTTTAAGTGCATATTTTCGATAACGCCTAATTAAAGCATACCGGTTACGTTTCGTAAAGTTTCTGGCATTATGCTGGCACAAGCTTCCCAGTCAACTGTTATAATTCTTCAACATGTTTGAATTGTTACATTTTTAAATGTCTTCAAGGAAAGTAACTTATCTAATTGGAACGAGCTAGCCATTAGTACCTATGCATCGTCTCGAAAATACCTTATCCGATGATCTCACTTACTATTTTACTCGTGAGCAGGAGCACCGTCTTGTTGAAAATACGTTACCTGTCCAAATTTAAATCAACAATTTCAAGCAAGAGCGGTAGCTGACGTATTGGAAAATCCAGGTATTCCAGCCTATTAATGTAGGATTAAACAAAATATGGAGGGTTGGTGTTGACTCTGTGTGAGTTCACTATAAAGGATTTCATAAAACTAGGTACATTTTCCCATAAATTCTACAGTGAAATAGACCTAGTTTTATTAAATCCTTTAAAAAAACATGGACCGATCAACTAGTATCTCAATATTTCACTCTAGTAATGCTCCATCTTCCTCGGAAATTGGTTTCACTCATCCAATACGGATTTTTAAACGACCAGTAATGTGAATAATGACGATTGACTATTCCGTCTCTTAAAAAGTTGCTCTCATCGGACCATAGAATATGAGCTAGGAAATTTGGAATATTTGAATAACGTTCCGCAAAATCTTCCCTGATAAAATTCAGTCTATGAATTTCATCGCTATTTCAAAGCACATGCACCAAATGAACTTTAATTGAATTTGTTGATTTTTAATATCTTATCAGTAAGTATTGACTAACCTCCACTATTCTGCAAGCGTCGTTTGTTGCTGTTTTTGTTCAACTATCACAATTATCCCCATGAATAAATGTTTCTTTTAATAGCATATAATGCTTGCACGGCTCTTGTATTTTGCTTACACACTGCATAAATTATCATGTTGTAATACTCTTCATTTTTAAACATAAATATGATATTAACAGCACGTACACGTAAACGATTTTCAAAATTAAACACACTGCTGAATTTTGTTTTCCTGGGTATCTATTAAGTTTTCATAAAATTTTTGGATAACTTAATCTTTGCAAGTATGAATGATTCACAACTTTTCAATTCATCCGAAGACATTGTATTATTACATCTACAGAATACAATCTCTTTTTAAGTTTATCAATTTATCTTCATTCATTCCAACTTTATTAAGATTTATGTAAGTACCTAAATATATCGCTGTCTTAAATTTATAAAAGGTATTTTTTCAACGAATAAGCCAGATAGGTCGTTAGCAATTATAAGAAAAATTATCGCAAATATGTTACATATTCCAAAAATTAAACTAAAAGTAGGGAATTCTATTAAAAAAATAACTTAGCCTAGCGGTGAGGCGTTTAATTTAAAAGCAAATTACCATGAAATTTTTTTGTATGTGCTCTTAGCGAACATTTATAAATTTTGCAGAATTTTAAAGTCTGCATTCGTTCCCGATGTGTCGCTCTATTTCACTCCTTGCTGAGCACTATGTATATGTTGATAAACACACACCAAAAAAGTTAAAAGTAGTAATATTGGCTGTTACATTCCTTACGGAATAAAGCTGCTCCTGAGGAGCTCTCCAGTTTCCTTTTTTTGCGGTGATTTACTTCGTTTCATCCTTGTTTTATTTTATAGGTAAATATTCTTCGCCTTGTCAATGACCTTTCTCCATTCTTCTCTATTCTTGATTATTGAATCTATGTTTCCTATTCCCAGTTTCTTTACGCCCTCTCTGACTTGGTCTTCGCATCTTGCTTTCGGTCTACCTCTTGGTCTATCCTCCATTGGTTTCCAGTCCATTATTTTTTTGATTACCGATTCTTCTCTCTTCCTTTCTATACGCCCTAGTTACCTAAATCTCTGTGTTCTAATGCTCTGTACTATACCTTCTTCTCTGAGTTCTTTTAATGCACATACGATATTCTTCGCGTGGTCTAAAATTCTTCATAGTAGCTTCCTTTCGAAGTTTTTATGGTCAGGCACATGGTTTCAACGACGCACGTAACGATCAGTCTAACTGCCGTTTTGTACATTCGTATCTTAGTTGTTCTGCAAATCCTTTTGCCCTTAAATATTTCGTGGTATCATCCACGCTAACATAAGACCAACATAAGGTCAATTCTGTGCACAAATACAGCTTTTCCCCCTGATCTCAACGACGTATCGTTACTTCTATAAAATTACGAAGTTATTCATCAGCGGCCTAACATGATTCACAATGTTGGAAAAACCACACGATGATAATTTAGAAAATAATAAACACAACAAATGAAAACTACGTTTTATACCGCAGCAGATTTTTCTTACTTTGTACGTTTTCATCTTAGTGATGCAAATGATACGATGTACACTTTCCGTGCTCTTCACGAAGTTAGCGGAGACTAGACAGACTCGTGTTCTGTCGACTCTCGGGGAAACCAGTAGGCAAACGAACCTTTTCTTATGAAACGAATAGACACGAGTCTGCCTAGTCGATGCTAATTTCGTGAAGCGCAACTCGTTTTTGCAAACTTAATGGTAAGGTAATTCAATCTTGAAATCCCTTCCCACTCATATGCGCATACGCAAACTAAAGACCAAACGACATGTTGGATATGATACCACGGTATCATAGGAGGATTAAGATTTGGCCGTTTCCAAATTTTGCTTATTATAATTATAACTGGGTTGCTATAGCAATAATGCAAAAGCTATGGTCTGATAATTCCATTACTATTTTCTCGAAAAAGATTCCGAGACGCGTTTTTCTTTTTTTTTGTTTTTTGTTCTTTTTTAAGTGTCATGGTTTCCGAGATACCTTGTAAACATCTGCATACACTGGCTGAAGATAAAATAATGTTCTTCTATGTTCATTATAATGTACATTCCTTTGCGTAGCAACGCTAAATACAAACAACTGGTGGTGTCAACCTCGTCCAGAATGTAGAATAACGGAATGGCCTGAAAATAGGCAGATAATTGCGCCTTCAAAAACAGTGTTGAAACGCAAACACGTGAACGAAAATCTGGCGATTGCTGGCTCATTCGCCGTTTTGAAAACCTAGTCTAGTAATGAGCAAGTTTAAAAATGTAGACATTGTTTATAAATGCATATTTTAATGAACTTAGTTATTGTTTTTATATTGTGCTCAGACGGATAAATTATCTTTACTTTTCTGATATTTAGCATGTAAAGTACTACACAGGCAAGCGTGTGTCACTATTTTCTTTGAAATAATTTATCCGTACGTAAAAGAAACTTGGTATTTCTTTACGTTTCAAGAGAGAAAATGTTTCTTTATGAACGTATTATATAAGATATTCTGTTTATGGATTTACTCTTGCACTTGTAACAATGAAACATAACTTAAAGTGCGGTATATTTAACTTGTAAGGCACGGTTTATTAAAGTCCAGCGCCCGTTACCACTAAGCTGATTATTAATAAATTGCGCTCCCTGTTAACTACTTCATTCGCATTCATTATAATTTGTTTCCTATGTATTATACTTTCCTGAACAGAAGACGAATGTCGCTATCTTATACAGATTGTACACTTGAACTAGAAGCAATAGCGCATTATACTTCCCGAATTACCGACTGCTACCGATGCGATGCTTATACTACCCCAGTTTATGTAAATGTGTCAGTTGCTGTCGGCACCTTTGATGTGCGCGGATGAAATTTCGTTTTTTGTATCAGTTTGCACATCGGTTTCATGACCCTTACCCGCACGGAAACAAATCTGAACGTCTAACAGTAACGGGGTTAGTATCGTTGACATTTTCTTTGCAAAAAATATCAAATTGAGAAAGTGAGTGATTTTCTGCGCATAGAGATTGTGACCGCGGCTCGCAGGGTCAACAAAAAATGAAATCTCATCCACATTAAAAACCCCATTTTCATGATTTGGGGTACTACATTGTCTACATGCTATAAAATCAAAGCTGTATCTGTATGGTATGTTAACGTTCTTCTAATTACAGGTACATCAAATACCAACCAAAAAATCTCACACGAAATCTGATTTCCCGCACTAGTTTAATTATAAGTAATTTGTAAAAATTTACTTAAATGCGATGCAGCTTGACAAGGATTAGTGAAAATATGCACGCGAAAATTAGATCTAGTCGTATTAGTAACAATCAGCGGCGGTGGCTGATGGCGTAACGGAGGGCCGAGCACGACAATTCGATCTCCTCGTGTAATTCCGTTGCTTAGTATAATGTACACGATATACAAGAAAAAAGCACAAGGTAGTCGAATCGTCGTGCGCCGTCCTCTATCCACCGCCGCTGGTAACAATATTCGAAAAATATTAAAAACATATAAATGCAAATTATCAAACAGACCAAATATCCATATTCAATACAGTATTGGCCTGATGCATTAATAGGTAATACTTTAGTCATATTGTGTAACATAGTCAGTACAAACCGTTAAATAATTATCAATAGTACCGGACAACTGTTCAATAACAAATCTTTTACTACATTCCAGATTACTTATGTCCGTATATTTAATGTGTGTAGATAATGCAAACCTTATACTTGGACTACAAAGAACGATTGTGTACAAATAACTCGATTTCGAGAATAAAGAATAAAATCATGGAATAAATCAAAAATCAGTGTTTTACCTCACAGTCTAAACGTAGCATTTTAAATAGCTTAATAACGAAGCAATTAAGAAAATGATTACTCGAATAGTAAAAAAACAATCGAATTGAAAAAAATAATCAATACCTTAAGAGCTTTTTCACACACGATCGTGTGGGAAATTCCAATGACTGTTTTACTGTATAATTGCGAAACCTATTAACTAATTAGTAGTTATCAAATTCGTTACAAATTCGACTTCAACTACGTACAATGCATTTGCTTAATGGTGCTACAAAAACTAAACAATTATGCTTCGCAACTGCTGTTTTTGATATGCCTTTTTTAAATATATTTGATTGATATTTACTATTTTCCATGGAAAGAAGCCAACATGTCATAGTACATACATTAAATTTTCTTCTCGTTTATTCTGCGATTAATAAACGATATAACGCGCATTTCAAGATTCAGCGGTGCAGTAAACGTTGGCACCACATATCTATCTATCTGTTTCGTGTGTGATTTGTAATATATGCGCAAGCGATGCAAAGGAATTGCAGTAGTAACACATCCAGTATATATTTAGCGGCCAGTTGGAATGCACGCAAGTATAGCGAAGTGCTGCACATACGTAATACGTAATAAAATGTCGTCGATAAATGAATCAAGGAAACGACCATTGTCAGATAAAGTGAATGGCGCAAAAATAAAATGTTTAGTTTGCGATATATTTGTAATGTGTTGGCCAAAAACACATTGCCAAGACCACCTGGGAAGTGCAAAGCACAATAATAATAAAACAGGTGTATATCGGGAACGGTTTATACATAATCTATGTCTGACTATGTTTGTGTATAATCTGCCGTTTACCTTGTTAAGCAATGAATCATTTATTTCATTTTGAAAGTAATACACCAATCTTACATTACCGAGCCAGACAACATTACGAAAATTAAATGGTTATGTGTGGACGAAACAACTGACTGTAAAAAAAATTCTGTACTTAAGGCGATGGCACGTAAACTGGAAACACATTAACCATCATCTTCAATTTCGCTGCATCCCCACGAGTAGAACAGTGTAATGCCGAAAAAATTTCAGAAGGGGTATTAAATACATTGGAAAAATTTGAACTTTCGAGAGACCAAGTTTTAATATTTATGACAGATGGTGCCGCAACCATGCGTTCTGCAGACCGGTCTCCTAAGAAGCAGTGTGGTAACTTTTTACGTATTCTTGTAAAATCCATGCTATACATCATGTGGCAGAACAAATTGGTAGATGCTATCCAGAGATAGATGCATTAATAGCAAATACAAAGGCAGTATTCCCCAAATCCCCAAAACGTATTCACGAATTGTGTCCCCATACTTCCATACCACAACCACCACAGCCCAACACGTTGGGCAATACAACTCTGAAATCACTGATTTCATATATTATCAATTGCTATAATATACATTCTTCTTATTTTTCGTATATTTATGCATAATTGCTTTAATAGCAGAAAACCAAATGCACATTTCATTCTTCCACGTAGAATAAATCTCTACTGCCATACTTACATCGATAACAAGGTCGTCCCCACTCCATCGCATAGTCTAATATGCAACACATACATTCGCGCATATATTACGAATCACATACCCAAACGACCACTTCCATACCGACACTAGTGAAGCGCACGGAAAATGGTGAACTTTAGCGAGCACAAAAGGAGGAAGTTCTGAGAGTTCAGTTACAATTTCGGTAACAGACTTCTGTACATGTGCAGGTGTTCTCGCAACTCATTTCAAAACTCAACCCAAATCATATTAAACATAACATAACATAATTTATTGAATCTTGAAACGCACATATGCTTAAAAAGTATTGTGTTGCTCACCTGTACAAAAAGCCATTGCCACCGCTGCTGTTTTTTTGTTTATTTTTCTAATTACTTTTAAAAAGTATCCGTTAAATATGAGTATAATAGTATTATGGTGATGCTCCATAAAAACTATATTTTTATATGTTCCACTTACCTAAAATGTAACTTAGATTATAGCTTTTGTACTGCAGTGTGCACTTTTTACTAGAAGAGAAATGAAATGTATATACTTGCACAGTGTTTCATTGTGGTTAACCTTCTCCCCCTCAATGACGTAAAGCAGATTTGTACTATCGACAGAAAAGATAAAATTGCCTCAAGTTTGAAAATTTCGGTTCTTAGGACTCATACGCAAACATAAAAAGAAAGACATGAATTTATTAACCTTTAATAATAAATATACTCCGGATCGACGACCGCCTCTATCGCCGACGCTTGAGACGAGAGTGGCACACGATGCATTTGTGCAACCGCAGCGTGCATATGCGTTAGGGAAAGCGGTACCCAGTCAGACGATACTACATTTGCGTGTTTGTCTGACTAGGGGCGGTCAACCTAAATGTAAAATATCAATGTCCCAAAAACATTAAACAAATGTCTAAAGCTATATGTTATAGATATGTTGTTAGAAGTGATTTATTTACATTAGTTACATACTCTAACTTTTCTGCTGTAAAATGTGTTCGTTTACTTGTTGGAACATCTTTAAATATAGAAGAGCTTCTTTCTACAACATGTAAGCGGAGCGTAGTGAAAATGGGACCTATAAGCAATGACGTGTGTAACCGTTTCGTTACTTTCGTTGCACAACAGTTTTAATATTGACAAATCCGGGTTGCGAGTAAAAATTGGGTCAATTCTTTTACATATAGAAACACCAAAATTACCAAAAATATTCTTTAACTTGTTTATTTATTATTATAACATCTAATATTTCAATTCCATCTTTCAGTTGTATTGTTTATAATTCAAAGTATACGAAAATGTTCGTTAATAAAATGCAAATTAGTTTGTAAAGATGGATCCTGAACAGAGTTTAACATTTGCTTATGCTCTATGGATTCTCATTTAAACTGTTTATTACAGCAGCAACTTCCTCCAAATTGTTTGCGTAAAATGAAGAGGTTTCTAACCACGTCCTCCATCTTGTTACGATTGGAGACGGAGAAAATGCTAGCCATTTGTCTTCGTATAAAGCAACTCTTGCAAATTTCAAGAAATATTTTTTGGTGTGATTAATTAATGCATTAACATTCGGAAATTGCTCTTTAATATATTCCACAACGCTGTGGAGGACGTGGTCATATTTTTGAAGATGTCTAAGCAATTTTCCAGCTTTAAACATATAAGTTACAGCTGTTATCGTTACTCTATTCGTTAATCATAGTCACTCACAGGGGGCGCCCATGTTGGGAAAAAATAAGAGAGCGGGAATATTGTTGATACAAAAACAACACCCCCACTTATCAATAATATCATAATAAGCCTAAATTCTCAACGAATTTAGAATGCTTTATAAAACATAGTCCTTTTGTTAAAACATCGGCACACATTTCATCAGTTGGCTGATATTCAACGTTTATAAGTCCTTTCGACACAATATCTCTAATAAAATGATGCCTTATATCTATATGCTTTGTTCTATTATGATAAACATTATTAGAAATTAGTTTTTGTGCACTCTGACTGTCATTTAATAACTTTACTTTACAAATCTTACGAGTTAGCTCACAATACAGTTTCTGTAAATAAATTGCCTCTTTTGCCGCCTCAGAAATTGCCACATATTCGGCTTCTGTACTTGAGAGCGAAACTGTTTTTTGCTTTTTACTTTCCCATGAAATGGAACCATTGGACAATTTAAACACAAAACCGGTATAAGACTTGCGATCTACAGGATTTGAGGCCCAGTCTGCATCTACAAAGCCTAGTAAATCCAAATCACTTTTTGAAAAAACTAAACAATAGTTCATTGTCCCTTTCAAATACCTTAAAATACGTTTCAAACATTTCCAATGTGTTTCTGTATAACACTGATTAAACTGACTCATAAAACTAATACTATATGAAATGTCGGGTCTCGTTAAGACACTCAAATACATAAGGCTTCCTACCAGCTGTTGATAGGGATATTTTGACATGACATTATCATCAGATTTTTCGCATGACAATTTCAAACCAGGTTCTAAAGGAGTTTTTACAGTCTTTGCATCAACCATTTTAAATTTTTTTAACAATTGTGCAATGTAATTTTTCTGACTCAAAGACAAAACACCCTTTTCCTGGTTGTATTCAACGCTCATACCTAAACATTCGCTGATCTTACCTAAATCTTTCAGTTTGAATCTTGCACCCAGTTCCGTTTTCAACAAATTAGTGTCAACTTCATTATTTGATAAGATAAAAAAATCGTCAACATAAACCGCAACAATTGTGATTGAACCAGAATTTCTTTTCATATAAATGCAAGATTCAAACTTGGACCTCGTGTATCCTAATTCTAAGATAACAGTGTTTATCCTATCGTTCCAAGCTCTTGATGCTTGCTTGAGCCCATAGACAGCTCTTTTTAATCTTAAACACTTTCCATTCACTTGGCTGTCCATAGAATACCCTTCAGGGATCTGCATATACACTGTCTCTTTTAAAAAACCGTTAAGAAATGCAGTTTTAACATCTAAATGATTTATGGACAAATTCATTTTGACAGATAACGCAAATAATAATCTCAGACTAGAATGCCTTATTACTGGAGCAAAAGTTTCGTCGTAATCCACGCCTGGCTTTTGTGAACAACCCTTGGCCACTAAGCGCGCACGATGGATAATTTCACCCTCACCACTGATCTTTCTCTTGAAAACCCACTTACACTTTACTACTGATGAGTTTTCTGGCCAGTCAGCAAGTTCCCATGCATCATTATCTTCAAAGCTCTCCAATTCATTCTTCATGGCAGCTTTCCACAGTGTAGCATCAGGGCTTGATAGTGCCTCATCAACTGTGATTGGATCTTCTTCTTGGAAGTACATTTGTTGGTCATTCGTACGATGTCTTGAGTCAGGACTGTCACTAATAGGGGTCATAAATGTCACATAATCGTCAAAAGCTTTGGGTTTCCGTTGTCTTGATGATTTTCGAACCTCATCGTCTGGAATTACAACTTGACATTCAGGATCATAGTCAGCATCATTTGGGTCATCATCTGCATTATATGATTCCTCTTTTTGTGCTTCCTCCTCAGTGTCCCCCACTGAAGCTGGTAGCGCCGGGGTTTCGTTCTCCAAAATACCAGAATCAATCTGAACCTGTACCTCATCATCAGATTGAAGACTTTCCAGCACTGTGACGTCTCTACTTATCACTACTTCATTGGTTATTGGATTGTAGAGCCGGTATCCCTTTATATTTTGACCATAGCCCACCATGATCATTTTTTCTGACTTCTTATCAAATTTGCGTCTTTTAACATCGGGAATCTGCACCATGGTTATGGAACCAAAAACCTTCATGTGGCCTAGATTTGGCTTTCTTCCATGCCACATCTCATAAGGAGTTTTGTTATCTAAACCTGCAGCAATACATCTATTTCTAATATACACCGCAGTGTTTACTGCTTCGGCCCACAGTTTTTTATGAGCCTTGGCATCATACAACAGACATCTGGCCCTCTCTACTATGGTGCGATTCAATCGCTCGCTTAATCCATTTTGTTGAGGGGTGTAAGGGTTTGTTGTTTGATGTATAACACCACAATCCTTTAGAAAATTTTCAAAAACATTACTGCAAAACTCACCGCCATTATCAGTGCGAAATATTTTTATTTTTTTTTCTTTTTGATTCTCTACCATCTTTTTAAATTCTTGAAAACAGTTAAATACTTCATCCTTGCTTTTTAAAAAATACACAAAACACATTCGAGTATAGTCATCTTCGAGAATGAGGAAATACCTGTTACCTCCAATGGATATTTCCTCCATGGGACCACATACATCAGCATGAATCACCTCCAACACTTCTGTTGCTCTGGTTCCTACATGCTTGAAAGGAGGTCTGCTCTGTTTGCCTTCGCAACATACAATACAATCTTGCTTACCAACTTTATCCTTGCAGGTTAAGCCTTGTACCACACCATCATTCATTTTCTTTAAGTCAGCAAAATTTACATGACCTAGTCTACGATGCCAAATATTCGCACTAGCTAAGAAACATTTACTACTTGCTGGCTTAAGAATATTCAGTTTATAAACATTTTCGTTAAGATCAGCTGTTGCAATTAACTCACCATCATTGTTGTAAATCTGGCAACCTCGTTCAGTAAAAATAACATGATTACCTCTCTTTGTCAGTTGCCCAACTGATAGTAAATTGGTTGACAATCCGGGTACATACAAAACATCATGCACAACAATATCGAAAGTTTTATTGCCTACAACTGTTGCAATATCTAACTGACCCATAGATTCCACAGTTAATTTATCGTTGTTTGCTACAGTAATTCCTTTAATATCAGTCTCTACTGGATTTTTTAACCAATCATTTCTAGAAGTAACATGATTACTGGCTGCAGAATCAATGTACCAATCGCCACTATCAAAGTCACCACTAAGAAAGATTACACTGAATGCATTGGCATTCCTTTTTTTGTTAGAATTATTCAGATTTTTGTCTATGGAGTCTGTATTAGGGCATTGATTTTTGAAATGACCTGTCTGTTTACATTTGTAACAGGTGATCTCACTTCGATCCTTTTTGACAACTGTCTTTTCCTTACCTGCACTGCCACCTGTCGTTTTAACTTTGCGATTAGATCTGTAAGCAAAAGCGCTAGATTTACCACTCGTACCACTATCTGTTTCCATATCAAGAAGCTTCGACTTGATCTCATCAGATGTCACTGCAATGCCGGAATGTTCTATTGCCATAATCATGGGACCGAACTTTTCTGGCAATCCCGCCAAAAGAAGTGAGCCAACCCATTCCTCACTGATCTTGAATCCGGTTCTGTCCAATTTCCTGGAGGTTTCAATGACTTGTGTCACATAACTTTCCATCGAACTACAATTTTCATAGCGTAGGGAAATCAGTGTACGCAAGAGTCCTATTTTACGTGTGAATCCGTTGTCCTCGTACATTTTCTTTAGAGTATCCCACACTGCCTTGCATGATTCCTTGTCTCTAATATGTACAAAAATTGAGGGGTCCAATGTTAGAATTAATTTGGCTTTGCCTTTTGCGATTAAAGCCGTATCACTCTCAGTACCATCTAGGCATTTTGAAAGTCCTTCTAAAACAAATACGTTTTCGACTGCAAAACACCACTCCACGAAATTCTCGCGACCGAGCAACTTTGGTACACTTGAAAGATAGTTAACCGCCATTATTCAGCACGTGTTTATCACTGCACTCGACTAATCAGGTTAATTTAATTCCCCACGTCCTGGGCCCATAACCTGTTATCGTTACTCTATTCGTTAATCATAGTCACTCACAGGGGGCGCCCATGTTGGGAAAAAATAAGAGAGCGGGAATATTGTTGATACAAAAACAACAACAGCCTCACTCACAAAGAGCAAACCTTTCTGCCGTTTCCTCACATCTTCGAAAATCTTGTTGACTACTTCTGTTATTGTATCAACATTTACCCGTTCTATTATTTTGTCGGCTATTAAATATGGCTTTGTTGAACGATCTCTACACAAAATGCCAACAATTAAGTGAACTATGCTTCTCCCTAACACATCCATAGTTTCATCTGCGCTTAACCAGTAGTAATTGTCTCCTACATCGGTTTTAATTTAGAAACTAAACGTGTTCCGGGTTTGAACCGTGTCATGTCGTTGGTTAAAATAAAACTCTACGTTTCGCCCACAATCGTCATCTAGACACTGGCCATCAGATATTTTTCAGTGCAACTTCATTACAATGCAATTCTTCTCACTATTACAATCGGAAAATTATGGAGTCCATAGAGATCTTTAAACATCCTAAGAATGTGAATAGGGACACAGGTTACCCCCTGCCAGACATATGGAAACCCGTCAGCCGTGACCGTCACACCCAACCAATCAGCGACATGACAGGATATTACTACTGTATTACTTCATATTGCTACTATATTTCAGAAACAACGCGTATTCTTGCTTTCATAGCAGGAATGAGCAGATGTAATGTCATACATAATGAATTTAGTATAGAGCAAGTACAGAAAGTATCACTCACGAGTGGAGAGTTATTGATCGTTTTCGTTTTTATTATTAGTAAACGAAATATTGCGAATGAAAAATATCCAACCAAGAACGAAAATAACATATTTATTTTTAAATCTTATGATATTCACCAACAAAATAATGATAGCAAGGTAGTAGTATGGTAAACAATAAATAAGTATCTGCAACCTCCGCACCGAGTTAAGTTAATTATAATAATTAACCAAACATTCGGTTACCGGTTGATGATGAGAACCATTCGTGTCCTCGAAACGGCCGACTCGGATTAATTATTATATAATTAATTGAACTTGTGTGGTGCGGAGGTTGCCGATACTTATGTGTTGTTTCACCAACAAATTTTGCGAAAAGGATGAAAATAGTCTGTATCATTCATGAATTTTATTTTCCGTTCTCGGAACAAATAATAAAAGGAATATGCGGATGAATAAAAAATATCAGGGCACAAAGAATATTACCCAGAAGTGAAAAATAATTCACAAATACATTACGAAGGGTAAACACTGGGCTAAATTTAGCCCAGTGTTACATAATACTACTGATAAATTTTAACCATTTAGTCTTGTTTAGCTCACTATTGTTATATATATATAATGTAGCATCAAAATATTACCTGTAAGAACATTTTGTATTTATTAACATGCGACTAACCTCAACATCCTATCTATTGTCGACAATCTCCAAGATATTGCAGAGAAAACCTGACGAAGGGCTAACGTATCGGCAATCCACTCCTAGCCCATGATCCACAATACGCTCCAAGATCACGACACTGTGGTCCGTGACAACATTTCTATTTATTACCCATTGTACTCGTCTTGCTATTCGTTAAGTAATTTGAATTCCTTTTCAACAATTGTGCATATATTATAATAAGACAGCCTTATTCCTATAGAAAATAGTTTTGAAGGATACATAAGCATATAACAGCACACCGCTGGAGTGTTTAATATACAACCTCGATATAACAACCATTCTTGACGTTCTTTAGAAATCATGCAGTTTTATTCTCACCTGTTCATCTAGTAATCTTTTTGAACTGTGCATTTTATATACTTGGCTTACGAAAAATAAATCTTGGTTAGATTTCCGAAGAAAAAAAAATGCAAGTACCATTAAGTATACGTATATATTATAATACATTAGGTCAGTCAATATACACATGTTACCTATTATAATTATTACATAAAAATAATCTCGTATTAACAAATAAGAAACAAATTATGTTTTTAAAGATACTCTTACAAAATCTCAAAATGAAACTAACTTATTTATTACCATCGGATATAACGATGTAGTGTTAAAAAAATTAGGGGCTTCGTAAATTAATATATAATTCCAACAAATATAAATGTAGAGGATCTTTAAAAGCAATATTAAAGCAACGAAAGCAATTTCTTGGAATTTACCAATGATTATTATTGGAATACAAAAGCAGTTCTTGTTACATATTAAATTGCTAGCGAAGAGTTCATAGTTCGTCGAACGGAATAAATAAATTAGAAAGTATAAAAATGCTAAATTTAAATGTGTGTAGTATACATACATTGTTCGGGTGTAATACACAACCAGATTTTTACTGTACGCTTTCATACGTTTGCAAATTTCATTTTAACCTAACGATATATATGGGTAAAATGATATTGACATTAAATTTTTTAAAACGCCGATTTTTTGCAGTATAGTTTTATACTATATCAAAAGAATAATAATCGAGTTTGTTCTTCAAATAAAATTAAATGTATATTTGTACGGAATCTGGGAACATTAAGTTATACAACATATTGAGCAAGTAAAGACAAACAAAATTCTACTTATTTTGTTTCTCTTCGAAAAATATCTGCTGCTGACCATAAAATTTAAAAAGTGGCACCGACAAAAATTGAACCAAAAAAGAATAAACGCTAGTTTACATTGCAAGGTTTGTGTCGAGCAGACGTCAAATGATTAAATAATTTTCGGTTTATTATTACGTAGCTAATAATTTTGTAATAACTGTAGCTCCTCAATCTGTAAAACATAAATATTGTGGCACTTCCTACCATAGCAAATTATTTTTTTGTAAGTTATATCGAAGCACCAATAAACTAGAATCAACTGCTTTAGTTCTATTTTTTATTTTAAAAATATTTTATTAAAACTATAACAATTGAAATATATAAAAAAATAAAATATATATTATTAGAAGGAGATAATGAAATAAAACAACAAAATTCGCATAGATAAAAAGAATATATGAAAAGGAGGAATTTTAAGTAAAAAATTCAAATATTTCGTTCATTTGTGATATACGAACAAAATTAGTTGTTCTCTGAATTTTTGTTTTTAGTTTGTCGTAGAGTTCAATCGCAAATGATTTTTTTTTAACAAATACTTAATTTCTTTAAATGTTACATAAGGTAGATGAATTTCATTAGATGGGACCGACCTTGGTCTGGAAAGACGAGCAATATTTTTACTTCGTTCAAACTCACTTGCATATTCATAAAGAATATTTCCTTATTTCTTTTCCAATTTTGGTATCTGGCATTTATTTTAGAGTATTCTTTATTGTACCCACGTAAATAACCACGTAATTTTTACAAAATCGATGACACTTTCCAAATTTTATGAAATTAAGAAAGGTATAATGGCTACCATAAAAGTTTTTTTCTATCATTCCTACATTACCAAGGTTAACATAGGTCCAAGTTTTTTTGACCCCAAGAATACAACATGGTACTTTAAATTAAATTCATGCTTATGTAATGTATGTACACAAACGAACTTATATGTGTGTGAAATAAATGAATTCGTTATTATGATGTATAAAAAAATAACAAAGTATTTCTAAAAAATTATCTCACCAATGGTCATAAAATTATTATTAATGTGAGCATATATACATATATATATATATATATATATATATTATATTATATATTACAGGGAGCATATCCACGAACGTTTACATATATTTCACTTATACAGTCTTATTTTATAGCTTCTATCAGCTATTCGTTAAACATTTGACATACTTAATATATTACGAAAAAATTGATGAACCTGTATAATTCCAACAATAATGAAAACTAATTTTATCAGATTACTTAAAAAGTACTTTATATTTGTAGATAAACTCCCAAAACTTACGTATTATATATATGAAATTTTAATAATATATTTATAGTGGACTAAGCGATCATACCTAATTGAAGTTGCAATAAAGACACAGATGAGCATAAGTTTTGAGATGTAAGCCCTGTCACATATACAGACGCGATATGTATAGGACCTACATAAAAATACGATAAAATACACTAAAAGAAGTATTATCATTATTATATTAAAACGTATATCTTAATTAATGCGTTTTGTTACTATCATAAAACAATGACAAACATTTTGATCCTGTTGCGATAATCAATTGTGGATAAATTGCGTATTTGTGGAGCACGTCTATCTATAATAGAATTATATATACCAAACATTGCACCAAATTTTTCAGTCTATGTGTTATGTAACATTACGTCAATATAAGACGTCGGTACGAAGCCTTCTTCATAATCTCCACCCTTTCGTCGCACTCTTGTCCAGCCATCACCTTGGTCTAATTCTATTAGGAGTAATTCTTCATTCTCCATCATAGCTATACTACCTTCGCTTGTTACTGAAATAAGAATTATGCATTAATTCGCAGGACTAAAAAGGTACACGTGTTTAATAATGAAGACAGCAATCTGTTAAAATATTACTGTTGTTATTAGCATAAATCGCCGGATTAAAACGGAACTAACACAGATGTCCCGATCTTCTGGAATTGTAAAATTGCACTTATTGTGTAAATAGTAGGAAGCTAACATTTTCTGGTGATACAATAGACACCATAAAGTATCTTTCAAAAATAATTCCGTATATACACTCTGGTTTTTAGTCTCTCCCTCTATAAATAAACCAATTTAATACAGATTTCCTATGTCTATTTCTAACAGATTTCGAATTATTCGTAATCACATAATCTTGCATTCATTCCCTTAAATTTAGATATATTTATTTTCTTCAAAATATCTTAAATGTAAATACATTCTAGTAAATTTTAACCAGATTGTAATTTAATCTTGACACGACATGACGACATGGCATTAGAGCGCCTTCGAAATACAAAGTGCAGTATTGAACACCAACCACCAGAAACGCCGTTTTTTTTTTTAGGAGACCCTACATTTTTTCTACTTACGTTTCTCAACTACTGACTCAAAATTTCGAGCTTCAGTAGCTATTTGCAGTCAAAAGTGAGTCTTGCACTTTTAAATTGCATTCAAATGATTTTTAGTATTAATATACCATAGCTTGGTTGGTGAGTAAAGAGTGAGGTAACGAGTATAATTTATGTACATACCAAAAGAAAGGAACAAGTGTATTTTAACTAGAAGAATAGAAAAGCTACGCTATTCTGACTGGTGGATCCACAACCGACGAAGAAAAAACGGAAACAATATTTTAATAAAAGTTCATGCAGGTGAACACTAAGCGATGTAAACCTATGTCAACATAAATCTAAAATCAAAACAAACATTTAAAACAAAATAATATGTAACACAATAGAAGTACATTATGAACAAACTTAGTATTCCTCATTACTCCTCTTACTGCAATCATTAATAACCATCTACTTACTTATCTATTTACAGTGAACGCTCAAAATTTCTTCCTTCCACCTCGATACATTTGCGCAGAATGGCTGTCTTAACTTCATACATATCGACCGTCTTTTGGGTACTTCATTTCGTAAGCAGCTACTCAGACTTAAAATTTTGAATCGGCAGTTAAGAACAGCAACGTTAATATGTTTTGTTTACGGTTGTCATGGTAACCAAACAATCCTAACATCAGAAACCACTTGGTTGTACTTTCCAAATGTTTAACTACAAATATCTCTTACTTCCAGTGTTAGAAATATGAATTTGCTGTATGCTGGATACAGAAAAAAAAAAAAAAAAACATTTAAAATAACACTGAACACCTTGCAAATTTAGAAGGCATTCTAATGCAATATTTAGACAGAGCCAAGTATGCAATTTAATCTTGTAAAGATTTACTTTAAAACATATTTCCATTTCGGATTTTTTGGAAAGAAATAAAACTATCTCAATTTGGACATTATAATCATCTAAATGTATTAGAAAGAGAGAAATGAAGAAACCAAATACATAATAGTAATATACAGGATGTCTTATTTAAAATAAAGTAAATATCTAGTTAGCTGCTTATCGATAACCCTAATATATGAAAATATATTTAGAATATATCCTATAATGTCTATTATGTCACTAGCTTCCTACTGTTTACACAATAAACGCAATTTTACAATTCCAGAAGATTGGGGCACTTATATGTATGTGTACATAATAGTGACGAGCGATATTTCACTGCACCTTTATTTAAAAATCACCAGTAAGGCAAGCAATTCCAAATTTAAAAATCCGGTGAATTAATGATTTAGTGAGTCCTCAAGGCATTTACGACACTTCGACTTGACGAGAAAGATTTATACAAATACAACATAATTTAAAAAGTATATAGGTCTTGATCTTTATACCTTGTCTCTACAATAGATAAAGCAAGATGGAACAGTGATATGATTATCCAATGTTGAGTATTGGTTTAGTCAATTGTTAAACATTATTCCTAATATGTTTGCAATTTGACATCATGCAATTTTGGCCGTGCCGTTATTAATATTACTATAGACTACAGGTCTAAATTTATAAGCACACTTCAAAATATCAGAAAAATAAATTATGAATTGGAAGGTACAATTCAAAGACACGTTTTATTTCAAGTATGTACATAATTATAGTAAGCGATTCGATGAGGTAAATTAGCTCTCTATGCGGAATATTTATATATAAAACAAATTAATCAAGGAGGAAACGAAGATGTTAATATATTTTAGAACTAACTATAAATATTGTTGTTTTTTAAAATGCTTCTGAATAATAATTGTCTGATAATTAAAGTATTAAATAAATGGATTTATAAATTTTGTTTTGAAAGTAGCCCTTTCGCTCACCGTGTCCTGTGCACAGGACACTAGTTCCAATGCAATTTTAATGGACTTTAATAAATCGTAACCGAAAGAGTTAACATATCTTGGCTTCAGTCGGTAAACTATGAAAGTTCGGTATTTCTTTGTTATATCCGTAGTATCTGAAAAAATGTTACGGTAAGGAATCGAGCCTGGCACCTCTCACTTGCCGGACGGGTGTACCCACGAAGACTATAATGTCAGGAACATTCACCTTTTTAATACCTAGTTGTTATTTATCTGTAAATATTGACAAGTAATTTTTATTCTCAAGTATACTGATTCATATACTTTAGCTTCCGTCGGTAAGTTATAAAAGTTCGTAATTTCCACTAACCAAAACAACACGAACATGATCAGACACTGATTGAGTGCAAATCGCCCGTAGCAAACGTTACTAAAGAAAAGTAGCAAAATCTCCAGAACAATGTTGTAAAAATAAACATACAATAAACATTAATAGGATGGGAAAGGAACAAAGCATAGTTGGAGGCAAGAAAATGAATGGTCGATATATAAGACGAATGATTGACGCAGTTATAAAGATCAACAAGGTTGCATTGGATAACACATATTAAAAGAAAAACCGAGAGGACGGTTGAGAAAATAAGTTGGAGAGTTTGCAGATCAAGAAAAAGATGATGAAAAGTAGTGCCGGCGGACCTAAAAGAAAGAAAAAAATTGATTGACTGCAACAGCAGAGCCAAAAATTATGGAAAGAAGCTATAAAGTTGTACACCCTGCGTAAATGGTAGAAGGTTAAAATTTTCTGATTACATAATAGATATAAAGAATCTTTCAAAAATATTTCGGTATATACAGCGTGCTCGATAAGTAGCGAGCAAGACGCCCACTTTATATTTTAAATGAAACGCTCTATATATTGTTACGCTTTTAGTTTCCCCATCAAAAAGCAAAACAATGTAATATTGGTTATGTATTATAACGTAAAATTTGAAAAATTGTTTTCTTATTAACAGATACTTTTCACTCCATAGATTCGATAGTTTAAAAGAGTAAATTGCAAAATAATATCGTTTACGAAAATAAATTAATGGAATAAAAACTAATTTCAAAATTTGACATTTATTTACTCTACTAGCACGTCATGTAAGAAAATCTTCTTTTGAAGTACACAAGTAGTAAAATTTTTCATTACTACTTGCTTTAAACATTAACTATCTATGTAACAAAGATTCTTTCGTGTCTGTGTCTGTCACAAACAACGGTTCAATAGCCCGGAAGAATTTTTGTTACACGACACCGGCCGTGAAAACCTACATTTTTAATTAACTACGTCTTCCCTCAAAGACGACTGGTACAAGGCAGATTGTCGGCGCATCTCCTCGCTCCATTTTTACACAATATTTTATATTCTTACATCTTCTTTTAAATAACATTTCAATCAACTAAGACTCCTTTTCTTTAAAAATTTCATGTTACAGCCTATATTATGCCATACGACACAATAGCATTTATTTTGTGCTTGTTTGTAGAAAGTTAAACGAATACTTAGGACCTGAAGGAAATAGAACAAAAACGAGAATCATCGATGGCCGGAGATAGATTTACCTAGTAAAATACCAGGAATAAAATAATTTTTGGAAGGTAAACTATTGTGTTATCACAAAATTTTCACTTATACCACTACTATATAATGCGCAATAGACGCAATTTTCGAATTCCAATTCTTTTTTAAACACTAGCTGTGCCATTTTAGGGAGAAATCAATACTAATGTTGCCAAAAAGAAAGTAGGAGTTGCCCAATTGCAATCCTAGAGCTACTTGGAGCAATTGAATAATTATCGACACAGGAACTTATCCCAAAACCATTTTTCAAGAAAAATTAACGAGAATTCCTGTATTTTTAGTGTTATTAATGCTATATGATATAAATATACACCAGATTATAGAACGTACATAAGGTTGAACCACTTAAAGTGATACATGCAAATTAGAAGAAAGAAAGAAAGAAGGGAAATAGCATTACGTCACACGAAACACAACACTTTTTTTTATGGAATGTATATTTTATTTTGCGTTTATTAAAATCTACGTATTTTTAAGAGAAACCGTAATGTTTATTAATAAAAAATAAAAATCCATAATTCTTTAATATTCCTCCAATATTCAAAATTGTTAAGCGCGCAAATGTTGTTTTTTATCGGACACGTAAATTACGTCAAACGCAATATCATTTATATACAAATTGAACTCTATACGTTTACAACGTACCTGGAATGGACGCGTACACAAGTAGCACTGAGGCAAATTTGCTATCAATTGTCAGCTATTTGTTTAAAATATTGACATATCACCATGTTAATATTTTAAACCTATACGTTAAATACGTATGAATCTTGTTTAGTTCTGTTTATGTATCCGTTTGTTATTGTCAGTTTGCCGTCTTCGTTTAGAATTTAAATCAGTACTTTTCAGTGTTCGCTTCATAGAACTGGTTTACGTTAAAGATGAGTAAAATAATGTAGGAACAGGATTAAATTGCATGCTGTGCGTATATGGTTGTATGCGGCTCAGGCGCTGTATTTCACTGTATTATTATGGGGGTTTCGTTTATCTAAGGTTAATAGTATAGCGCAATACTTTGCGTAAAAATGTATAAACCAGCAGCAATAAAAATAATCACAATTTAGACGAATTTAAGAGTTACTACATTAAAAATGAATGTAAAATGTACAATGTATTCCAAATGACAAACTCGTTCAATAAAGGTACAAAAAAATATATATATTCAACTTTTAAAAAATGTGTGTGACGTAATTCTAAATAATGAAGATTGTGTGTGTGTTAACTACAACAGAAAAAAAAACGTAAGAACTGTTAGGGACCACACACTGGAAACTACCAACCTTACCAAAGATAATTAATTAATTAAACTGAAGCAAAGAAAAGACATTTCAAAACGCATTTATTAGATTGTAATTGTCGAGAGAAGGAAAAACTAACGGTAAATGGTAAACTTTAAGAAGTTTGGTTTCTAATACATAACAAAATACTCACCTTCAAAGGGATACAACGCTTTACATATTCCTAGTGGAGGTAGATGATCCGAATCGTAAACGTTGTTACTGTACACCCTTTCACCGTTTCCTGGATAGTCATACTGATCCTGGTCCGGATCGGAGTCGGCTCCTGGTAGTGACGTATGGGAAGTTCCAAGACCGCTTTCCGGACTATTTGAACAACTGTGTTAAATGTAAAGTACAAAGTAAATAATAATAATATAAAAGCTTCAGTTGCACACTATTTAAAAATTAGTTGCCAATTAAAACTAAGTTATGCTATACATGCGCACGTTTTACTTCATATCAAATTAGAGTTTGTAGCAATTACTGCATGCAATTCACTTTTCAAGTTTGCATTAGAAAAATATTTCTAGGAAAGCGAAGCTTAAGTATAAACCGTTTGGATAGAGAGACGAAGAAGATATGTGAACCTTAGAAAACAGATTTCTATTCTTTATAATTAGTGACAGACGAGAATTAATGATTTTAATAATAGAAATATTAGTAATTGAAACAATACAATCAAATGATTCACTCAATTATGTTGACAGTTAAAAATACTAATCGATAAAAGCATTTGTTAAGAAATAACAGGTGGAACGAAAGTTTTCGGTTGAAATTTTTTTATCGAGTATGTACGAGCCCTTTTTTTTGAACCTCTGATTGAGCCGCTAAACAGACAGATGAGTAAAATAGGAGGCGGGGACGCACACGTCTCTAACCATAACCTTCGCTACTGCCAACGCGAGCTCGTGAGTTTGAACTGACCTGCCGGCACGTTGGCGGTTAGAAGAATTAATGCTTCCGCCAAGTGTGAGTTACGTAGAAGGCGAACAATCAGTGTAGATGAAAAACACTGCTGGTTTAATCCAGCAGCTTCTGAAGCAAATTAAATGGCACGTGTTTGATCACCCGGCGAATAGCCCCAACCTAGCGCCGAGTGATTTTCATTTCCTCTCTAAAATGAAAAACTGACTAGGAGGCTAAAACATACAGACTGATGAGCAGCTTCAAAACAACGTTGAGCACCATCCCACTTCACTAGCGACAACGTTCTTCGAAGCGGGGATCGGGAAGCTCGTCTACCGATATAACAAATGCCTGAATCTACACGGCGATTATGTCAAAAAGTAATAATGTCTATACAGAACATTTGGTGATAAATTAACTTTGTTCTTCACTCTTATCTCTTTTTATGGCTCATCGGAAAACAACGGCCCTCTTATTTAAACTTATAACTGAAAAATGAACTATGGCCAAGCGTTATCGTAGTAGCCTTGTTTATTTACGTGACGTATCATTTTTTCTTCAAGCTGTTGCAAAATATCTTACAAATTAAAATTACGAAGGAATATTTATAATTTAGTTGGCAAAATGCCTAAACGGCAAATTGTACAATTGTTTGGGTACGAAAATGTTTTCCGAACTAGCATATATCGAACAATTCGAGAACACGAGAGGTATATCTTGTCAAAATCTACCGAAAATTGATCGACGCTGCACAGCCAGGATTCAAGAAAGGCTTAGATGCTTTGTTGGAAACCATATTAGAACGTTCAAAAGATTAAAAAAACAATAACGTAGAACACAGGAAAAGTACCTAAAATAAAAAAAAAGAGAAATTCACTTTTCGGAAAACAATATGATAATTATAGGCGATGAAAAAGGTTTTCCACTTGCCCACACGGGTATTCCAGGTAATGCTGGTTTTTACATAGGAAATATTAACTAGACACCTGACGACGTAAAATACAAAACAAAAACAAAATTCTCAGTAAAAGTATTTCATAGGGCACGTAGGAGAACCAGTAACCGCAAACTTTTACTGTAAACGTTGCTTGCCGAAATTGGTTGGCTTTATGAATCTGCATCGCCAGTTATTTTCAAGTAATTACGCCCAAGAAACAACGCAATGTTTGGAAGGGCACAACCTACCTTTTGTGACTCGCACACATAATTCACCAAACGTGCCCTATTGAAAAATGTTGAGCTTTACTGAATGAGAACGATTGGGAGGCCCTCTAGAGATTGATTAAATAACTAAACTAAGAGAAATTGCCGCTGTGTCTTGCTAACGTTTTATACGTCAAATTGGACAATTTTGTTTCTACCTTGTTAATTATCGTATAAAAAATTAAATTAGTTTTTCGAAAATGCAAACATTTGTTTTTGAGAAAATCCCAAAACCTTCGTTACATCCGTTTGCACTTGATGAATCAATCGAATGAAAGTAGTAGTCAAATATTAGTTACTTAGTACAGTTACAGTATTTGTTAATATTTATAATACCTTTGCTTATCACTACTTTTAATGAATTGTACATTAAATGCTTACGTCCTTTTATTAAGTTTTATTTTTTAACAAGTGAGCTTTCATTTAATTGTTCTAGAGATTGTTTTTTTTTAACGAATGATTTTTATTGACTACTGCTTTTGCAAATGTTACTATTCGTTAATAAGTGATTTTTGATTAATATTTCCAGTACTATTCAATATAATCTAGATATTTTAATAATCGAAGTAACTGAATGAATTTTAAACTAAACATCGTTCAGGTTCGGACCCCCCACACGTTTAGTTTTAATTGACTCTGAAGGTTGAAGCCTATATTTTTAATTGATGAATTCATTCGATGTTGCCCATCGATACAAATAAGGACATTTGGCTTAAGAAATACTTAATTCACTCCATACTGCACGGACGCCATGTATGTGTAACAATTTGTAGGCCACAAAATATTACATAAGCAATTACTTATCTAACGTGTATGAAATAGAGATAAGATAAATTAGCAGAAAACAATAACGAAGGATGGATTGTTTTGCCGACACAGAGGCGCGGCTGGTATAAATTTTCAACCAAAGTGTTTTGTATATTTCCTTAATTTAGCCAAAAACTGAGCAGAACACATCAGAAAATATCTAGAAACAATAGCTAAAAAATAATGCTAAATAGTTTCCTCATAGCTATTGATGGAATCATTCAACAAAAGAAAAAATACTCTACTCATTGATATCTTTTTGACTACCTGGCGTTATCAACAGTTAATGCCACAACGACGAGCTAGAGATACATGTCTGTTAACAAATATGTATATAACTATATACATTGATGTTCAGGTTGGATATATACACGTTAAGTTAAGTACAATTGTAATCGTTCAAGACAGAGAAGGCAGTAATTAAAAAACAATTGTGGGTCGGACCAATGGACTATACATACTTTGTGAAGCTTGTCATCACCTCAGGAGCCTTTGTGCGTAAATTTTACGTGTAAAGTACTTCATGGCTTTGTTATTACCACCCCGTCACCATTAACGGTGAGGCGCAGTTAATTATCTCCCAAGCGCGAATGGAACTGGAATGTTTGTAGCAGACCCACTAAGAAAATTTGATCCTAGTGAGACTCGAACATACAGCACCTAACTTTGCCCAGTGAAACGCAAGTCCTCTTACCACTAGACCACCGAGCCGCTATTTAATAATAATAATAATGTAAACTTTATAAATGCAACATACAAAAACAACAGTGATTATGAAAAGTAAAGAACTCGATGAAGATGAAAGGCGAAGTTCAGCTAGCGTTGTTCTAACTGCAATAAGTGCTTGCAAAAAATAGTAAATTTTTGAGGAGATAAAAGCATTAGATTAGGAGGTACAGAATTATATATTTTACTAATTATATGAGAAAAGAAATCTTAATAAGTATTAAGCTGTGAATATGGAGGCAGCTAATCTTTAAACCTCAAATTATGACGATGAACAAGTACAACAACAACAAGTACAAAAAACAAATGTGTAATTTATGCATTGGCTTAAATCGCATTTTCTGCAAATCTCGACTTTTATTTAGAACGGTAGTGCATTTCAGCTATGTGATGGCCTATATCATCGATCAATTTTGTCAAAGAAAACTAACTCAATAAACGTTTTTTCTTTCCTAAACAGATTCGTAAACTCAAGAACTTTCGTCCAGAAATTCCACTACCACCTATATTAACCAAAGTACTTGGTTTGGAGCAATATCGTATGGAAGTGAACATTTTCAGAGCATCAAATATTTTATGTCCACGTTGAAACCACAATATTCTAGGCCAAGAATTATTTTTTAAATTTGCGGCAAGTACTCTGTTGTTGGAAGAATCTCTTGCACAATTGCCAAATAGTGCGTTATATTTATCGGAATTACTTAACATTGTTGATAATATAAAAACGTTCCTGGCAAACGGATAATATGTCATCGCAAGAAATTTACGACGGTTCTAAATAAAAAAACAGATTTATAGAAAATGCGATTTATAGTGTGAAAGAAGAAGAAATATTTAAAATACGCAAATATTACTTCAGTAAATGTACAACAGTAATTTTAAAATAAAGATAGCAAGGACTGTGGCGTAGTATGGTAAACAACACATAAGTATCGGCACCCTGACCGAATGCGGTCACCGGTTGATGATGAGGACCATTCGTGTCCTCGAAACGGCCGTCCCGGACTAATTATTATATTACTATATAATAAATTAAACTTGTGTGGTGCAGAGGGTGCCGATACCTATGTGTTGTTTAACAGTAATTTTCACCACATTGCTGATGGTTAATTTTCAACGGAAGCAAAATTATAGTTGGAATTCAATGCAAAATCTACAGCACGATACATCTTCGCCAACATCTCTAGACGTCAATAGAGAAAGACAAGCCCATACAAATAGTTTTTATTTCTTACTGCCTTTTTGGTTACAATTGGACTCGGCTCAACCGGTATATATTAAATCTGCGTACTGGTGTATATAAATATCTCTTAACTTCATGTGACGCTTGTAAATTAAATTTTCAACATAAGCATTTTGCAACGCACTCAATAATAAAAATACATATGTAGGTACTTAGCAAGCAAAGCGATTGAACTTATAACTGCCACGCTACCCGGCTACACCGGCAAAAGGAACCATCTCCAATAATAATTCAGACCTTATGAAGTGAAGCGATAATTGAAGTCGAGCCAAAGCAATTACTCTTCATAAATTTAAATCGACGTTAAGATAGGTATCCACTTTCGGCGCTCAGTTTTGTATTTATTTAAAGATTTAATTTTAGTTTTTGAAGCGTAATTTTAAATATAATTATTAAAAGTAATTCCGAACTGATTTCAAGGCAATGTTACATGCTAAAAGAAGCTGTTAAAAACTTCACGGATCATATATTACATTTTATGCAGTTACGTAATAATCAGTGATGCGATTTCAGGCCACCTACTAACGTAGCGTTTTTCGCTTGGCTATACTGGCATCGCTATTGACTGAAAACAGCACTACTCGAATACAAAGCTGAGACACAACTATCATATCATTGTATATGAAAATATTCGATGATTTATTTTTGAACATATAAAAGAAGCACTTGATGGTTACCACAAATCATACATTACTTTAAAAATTTACTTATTGTAATAGAAACGTGACGAATGAAAACTGTCACAAAACTGTTAAATTATTATATAATAATATTGCTTCACACATAGGTATAAATATTTGTGTTAACATCCTACCCGCATTCTCCGTTTCGTATATTTAGGTAGAGACTTGAGCAGAGCCGTATATTACATTAGACGCAGCAAATCGCAATCCCTACTAACGGCTCTGTCCGTATCTCCTTATTCATGCGTACACCCGGAGCAGCAAATTTTTACATTTCGTCTAAGCGGTGGGCAAAAATCGCATCCCTGGTAATAACTCTTAACTGTATTCTATAAGAATGATTAAATACACCGAATGATTAGCTTAGGCAAACCAGAAAAGTAATTATTAGTTTCGTTTCTATATAATATATCCAGCAATTTAAACGAGTAAAAGGCGCATGAAATAAATTTAAGCAACCAACCCGTGGTTAAGGTGAGGTGTACCAGGTGTAGACTGTTTATTGTGGTTGAGGGTAGGATTAGTAACGCTACTGTCACTGGCAGACCTGCTCAATGACTCTTCTTCAGCAGCACTACCACCGGAATTTCGATGGTTCCTTGACCCGTTGACTAATTGTGGTGAATTGGTTTGAGAATTGCTATTTGTTAATTGCGATGAACTTCTCATAGCGTCCTCAAGATATCCTTGGTATCTTCTCAATTCTTGTTGCATTTTCTCTAATTTATGGCTACATTCGTTTAATTGACCTGAAACAAGTGGGATTTTTAAATAAAAAAATTACGAAAAATTTAAACTAATTCTAAAAATTTCCTGTATTAGCCCCTGCAGAAACCGAAAAAAAAGTAACAATGACTCAATCCTGCCAGACGTTAGCCAAGCCGAATTTGGGTCACATGGCGCTAATGACAGCGATCTTTGATGTTGTATTTCTAACATCGTCATCATCAAATGACAGGATCGAATCTGTCGTTGCAGGTAGATATACAGTGTGTCCTCGGTTTAATGCATGGATAGGTAAAGTAGACAGAAAATTATTCAGAACATAAAGTAACTCTATTTCTAATAACAAATGTGTTCCTAGATAAGTCGCTACTGTATTTTCAACAAGTAATGAAGAATAGATGGTCGCGTAAAACGCAGAGCGAGAAACACACGTTTTCGGATCTCACTGATTCTAATGTGTTGTGCCACACTTTGCGCGTTGCACGCAAACAATCTATGCAAACATAAAAAAGCGCTGCGCTGCGATTTCCACGGTCGTCTATTATTCCGGGCGTAATAAAGTAGCTTTTGTTTTTTGTTTACTTAGGGGGATGCGCGCAGACACATAAAAAAAGGCTGCGTTTTGTACGGTCCTTTATGCCGGACGTAATAAAGTAGCTTCTACTTTTTGTTTCCTTTTCAATTTATTCTCAGTAATGTTTTAATTTCTTACTACTGACCTTCTATTGTCATTGGATTTCCTAAAGCGGGATTTGCTTCGTACACCGTTTTCATCTTTAATAAGCCATCTCTGGCCGCTGTTTCTTGACCAACCTTATTTTGTAATTCCTTTACTCGCTGCTTTAATTTCTTTATTCGTTGGTTAGGTGCTAAATCGCTGAAATCCTCCTTTCCATCGGCAACGGCAGCGTTCTAATGAAAAATACAAATATCAATAAATATCAAATAACAAAAGAAATGACAAGCAAATGATTCTAATAAAAATGGTGTTGCGTGAGCAATGGAATGTGAAGTAAGTACCACTACGAAATACTATGAGAAATGCAGACTACATGTACAGAATGTTCAAAATGTTAAATTTTACAAATCTGCTCTTTATGTCATGATTATTGTTTAATTTTTATCTAAAAATAAAATTATAATTAAAACATTAATATCGTTTCGTTAATTTTAAAACCCATAACATCAATTCATTTCCCCGGCTACTTAAAACCTATAACTAACGATATCTCCTTTTAAAGCAATGTAGTTCGAATAGTAACCTTCCTTTAGTAAAAAAAATATCTTATTTTCAGCAAAAAGCAATCTTTTTCAGGAAAGTGGGAAATCAAAGCTACTACAATGAATCAATAGGCGAAGTCAAATTACTGAATACAACGCACAGCAGTTCGTAATAATAGCATTATGTAGACCTTAAAAGTGGCAACAATCACTTTTATTTTTAGCACAATCAATATATTTGCTAGACTATATACAGAACACGCATCTTTGATCGGAAGATGGTTAATTTTAAACCAATTAAAAAATACGCATTCTACAGTTCCTGTCATTATCGGAATGTATAGATAGCTATTTATAAGTTAATTTAACGTCTTAAATTAAAATAATCCATATTTCTTAAAAAAAGATTTACAAATTCTTACAAAAGTCTATTTATACATATGCTTACATCCCAAGACACTTACAAAACTTTACAAGAGCATAATAGAATACCCAACATACCGGGTCTTGATCTGAAAACTTTCCATACCAAATTTCTGGAAACCTGGAAATTTATGAAAAATGTTCTGTTACACGTAAGAAGTATTATCGAGGGAGACAACTTTTTATGCAAAAATTGACCCACCCACTTGAATCCCCTGCCTCCCGGAGCTACCCCCTTCAAAAATCTTAAATGGAAAAGGGTATCCAGTAATACCTCATTTTAATGGTCTTTTGAAACAAGAATTTTGGCGTTTAGTTTTTTGAAATTAATCGATTCGCTCCCGAGATTTTTAAAAAATTTTATTGGTATGGTTTTTAGCTGGTCAAGCTATTTTAGGAGCATCGGAACAAAAACCAATGTTAAAAATATTTATAAATTTCTCAAAAACAAGGAAAATAAAAAACCTTACGATTATTTAAGTTTTAAGTTATGTTTAATGCAGAATACTTGTCATCCTGTTTGCAGTTATTTATGTAAATAAAAATACATGTTTTAGGTGCGTTTTTATGCTGATTTTGCGTTCGTTGATTGATGATGAAAGTGTTTTTTGAATTGCAATTTCGGCATAAATCCTAATACTTCGTTACGTTAGATTTCTGCGGCAACTGGAATTTCCGTGGGTTCCGTTCATCACATAAATTAAGAATTAACTGAAGATAATTTTAATAGAAGAGTAGAGTTTTGTGAACAAATGACCTCTATGATTAATAATAACAATGCACTTGTAAGAAATATCTGCTTTAGTGATGAATGTATTTTTTATTTACTTGGATTTGTAAATAAACATAAATAAACTGCAGATATCGGAGTAACGAAAACCTTCATCTGTATGTAGAAGACACACACACTGGCGAAGCATTTATATACATACATTAATTTTTCAACAAGATGGAGCTCCACCTCACTATGTTCTTCCAGTGGTTAGACAATATATTTCCAAATAAATGGATAGGACGAAGAGGACCTACAGAATGGCCAGCCAAATCGCCTGATTTGACGCCACTGGACTTTTCCCTATGGAGTCATTTAAGGTTTGTCGTATTTGCCCCCAACCTCAAAAGTTGGAAGAACTTCGTCAGAGGATTACTACAACCTGTCGTGGAATTCAAGGAGATGTTTTTGAAAATGTACGCCGCAGTTTTGAATAACGGCTGTACCATTATTTAGCGAACAACAGAACATTTTGAACAATTATTGGATTGAACTTTTCTCCCAAACGAATCGATCAATTTCAAAAAACCAAACGCCAAAATGTTCTATTTCAAAAAAAAGCATTAAAATGAGGTATCATTCGATACCTCTTTCAATTTAAGATTTTTAAAGGGGGTATCTCCCGGGGGCAGGGGTTAAAGTGGGCGAGTCCATTTTTGCATAACAAGTTGCCCCCCTCGATAATACTTCTTGTGTTCTCGTGTTCCAGGAAATTTTTCATACATTTCCAAATTTCCAGAAATTTAGGGTGGGAAGTTTTCAAATGAACACCCAATATAACACTCCATTTTCTGACAGCAAAAAAAATATCCATAAGATACGTAAGTTCTTTATAAGGCCCATTTGCAATAATGCAATATTCTGAGCAATTTTCTGTAAAGAATTTACATAAAAAGCTCACAATTTTTAACTGGCTTCAATGCATTACACTGTTTACAACGCAACAATGTTTTACTATAAAAATTGCACAAAATATTGCTTCGGGGCATAAGTGCAACTATTATTCTTAATAATATTTGGATTGTAAGTTACGTTCAAGTCAAATATATTGGTGGAATCACTCGCTGTTTTTTTATTAAAAATTATGAAAGTTTTTGTTTATTTTCGTCGCAGTTGTTAGATGTAAATACTACTGAAATGCAATTGAAATCACATCCTACCTCCATAATTTTATAATCAGTTGCCAAGTAATATTAAAAACTATAATATCGAGGAATTTGGATCCTACATAAAAATATTTGGGTAATAATAATACATGTTACTATTCATTGGAAGAATTTTTGGAAACACGGGGTGGCTCTGATAAAATTATGATATGTATATTGTTATTGTATATTTACTATATATCATATGTAAATTTTAAATTGTTGTTTTGTGTTTTATATCTTTTATTTATATTTTACAACATACTCGCACACTCCGCACCACACAAGTTTTCTTGATAATGGGGATCCATGCATCCTCGAAACTACTGTTCCGGACTAATTAATTAAACTTGTATGGGACAGAGTGTGCCAATACTTTAGTGTTGTTTGCTTTATTGTTCACGTTGCTACTGTTTTTATTGAGGAAAATTACATGTTTTTAAAAAAAAATACATTATTTCCAACCGGCATTTAAGAAACTACAAAAATATTAATGAAGGCAAGTTGCTGTTAGAAGGAGGAGGGAAGATAAGTCATAGCCTGAAAACATGTATAAAGGAAGCAAGCCTTGTGTACACTGATCATACTGCTTCGTCGCTTGCCGGCCGTCGAAGTATACTTTTGTACCATCATACGTTTTTCGACAAGCAGAATGTTCATACGAGCACCTAACCACATCTTCCGTTCAGTATCGACATATACGTATATTTCCGCGCGGTACATTTAAGAATACAGGCCGTCCGAAAAACTAATGATTCTATTCTGACGAACGCCGCTAATTGCCAGACACGACCTGTAAGCTTTAAAAAGTAACATTACGTAATTTTTCAATTACTGTGGAACTTGTGAGAAAAATGTACTTTTATTTAACGTAACCGTTAGAATAGAAACATTAATTTTGGGAATATCTGCATGTAACGTAATATTAATCAGTAATTATTAAATAATTTTCGTCCAAGTCTAAATTTCCTTTCTTTACGTAGTTTACGTGTATTCTACAAAAAATGAAAAATCATAGAAATAAAAAAAATAGCGATTGAGATGAAATTTTGAACACACTGTGAAAAGAAGCACTAGCAACATACCTTAATAGCCATACAGACTTCAGTAAGCTTCTGTTTGCATGAAAACACAACAAAGCTATTATACATGCTGAAATAGATAAAACAAGCCCGTGTGTTTATAAAAATTAGTTTAGTTAGACTAATAATCAAGAATTGTTTCGTTTAAAGGTAAATACTAAAACGTCTTTTGACAAATAAATAATATAGATTTGAAAACATTTACACAGCTATACGTATTTTGGTATCGACATCAAAACTCTGTAAGTATGACGAAAAAACAATGATACGGTATTTCTGAGATACTGCGTTTAAGTATACAATAAACGTAAGAGTGTGACCGAATATAGGAACAAAACACTATGGCACATGCAATATTTGCAGTAAAAATATAGTGCTACAATCATTTATATTATATGGCGCTGCGTTCATATCTAACACGAAATATTTTGCACGAGTGATCCAAAGTTTCGACATTTATCCAGCTGCATGTGTTTTCGCAAACGTTGTTGCTAATAACTACGCGAACAAAAGGCTGTTTTATTGTCACGTTGCTTTCGGATTTTATCAATATGCATCCCTGTTGATATCATAGAGTATGTTAATATTCGTAGTAAATTTGAACTCGCGACTTATAAATTACTTTGATCATAAGAATGTAATATAATCTCCTGGACAAAATTACCGTACCAACAAAACTTCTGATTATTACAACTAGTATACCGAAATTCTAAATCATTAAACATGTTGTGTAGGTCGCCTCTGTCACTACTGCTAAACAATTGCAAATGCTTAACAGATATCACGTAACATTTTGCAATTTCTCGTCAAGATATTTAATACGTGATTTATAAAGGAGCAATAAATTCAGTTTTGTTGGCGATTTTTTAACCCTTTCGAGCCGGATTTTTTATTATTAAATCCTGATTAGATTGTAATTTTTTTAAACAACAACAAGATGAAGGTAAGTGAAATAAACACCTTAAAATGTTATTCGAAAAAAAAGTCCGCCATTTTGTATGGGACATATATATCCCAGTCAGACTTTTTTAGTGGGAAAAATATAACCCATTAGTCGTCGAAATGCAACTTTATTGAAAAAAAAATCAAATGTAGTATATCATTTTAAATGGAAAGGAGTGAAACATGTTTTGCATAGAGGTATGTTGCTGGGTTACATATGACCCAATAGGCTCGAAAGGGTTAAAGTTAATACCATTAAATGAATAAAGTACTTTGGCCAGTGCACGTAGAGTAGAAGCAAAGAACCGTAGACACAATTTAAAAGAAAATGAAGCGGTAACTCTAACGAGAGACGTAGACAGCGATATGTGCCTAATTTGTTAGGAGTTACAAACTCAACAATTAGACAAACAGTTAAACGTTTCAATGCTCTTTTCTTAAGGCGTTCTTCAATTTAGTGCTAAGCAGCGGCTCGAAAAATGTACCAATTTCTGGACAAACGCTTAAAAGAAGGCTTAATGAAAGGTAGAAAAGCTATTACACAGCTGCTTACCGGGGGACGCAGTTACTAGAGTCCGTTTTGCAAGCGAACACGTAAATTGGGCCATCGACAACGGGAAGCGAGTTTTATTTTCAGTAAAACAGGAATAATTTAATCCACAAGACGGACGTTTTCTGGGGAGAAATTTACGTCGATGGTCGCACAGACTTGGTGCTCTACGGAGGACATGCGTAAGTGCACAGTTTTACGAAGAAAATATGGCAACATTTTTATGCAGGAAAATGTATTGCCAACGCCCAACAAACTCATGGTAGAAATAAATAAATGAGATGATATACCAAAAATGAGTCGTGCAACTTTACACAGATTTTCAAAAACCATCAACTTTAAGTATACTATAACAAAATAAAATTTCTTGCTTGATTGTATTACCAGCTTCGCATTAATTTCAGATATTGTAAACTCACAAAAAAATCCTTATTAATAGAAAGAGGTGAGGTTACAAGATGGAGAAGAGACTATTTGATGGCGATAAAGCAACACAGAACGGAAGGCAGACCAATATTTTATTTAGACGAGACATGGGGCAACGAAGGACACACAAAAGACAAAGTATGGACCAATACAAGTGTCACTACTTCTCGACAAGCCTTTATTGAAGGTTTGTCAACCGGCCTCAAAAATCCAACAGCCAAAGGAAGAAGGCTTGTCGTACTCCATATCGGTTTTGACACAGGTTTCCTCGATGGCGGATTGTTGCTGTTCGAGGGTAAAAAAACCACAGACTATCATGAAGAGATGAATAGTGCCATTTTTGAGCAATGGTTTGAGAAGATATTAGCTATGTTACCTCATAACTCTGTAATTGTGATGGACAATGCACCATACCATTCACGAAAAAGTGAGAAGATTCCAACCTCTAATAGGAAGAAGGTCGACATTCAGGAACAGCTACGATCAAAATATTTCTTTCACTTAATACGCCTTAACAAAAATAGATTTAATAATTACGTTGTTGATGAAATGGTAACGAAGGCAGAAAAAATCGTTTTAACCCCATCGAATTAGTGTAGGCTCAAATGAAAGGGGAAGTAGCTTCCCAAAATACAGATTTTAAATTAGCAAGTATTCGTCAACTTCTTTTAGAAGCTGTGTTTGTGCAGCAAAATGGCAAAACTGCAGATGGCACACAATAGTAAAAGAAGCTGAAATGTGGAAGTTGGATGGATTGATGGATGATTTGATTGAACCATTTATAATTAATGTTATAAGGATACAGGCAACGACAGTGAAAGTGACTTTCTATCAGAGAGTGAATCGGAAATATAATTATACATTTTCCACTTTTGTTGCTATAATAAATGCCATATTATATATAATGCACTATTAATATTACGATCACAAGATTTCAAGATTTTCGCAATAAAGTGTCTTAATTGCCGCCTGTCTTTTTAATACATATAAAATATTCTGTTGATTTATAGTAACAAAAAATAAGAATCAATCTATCCATTCTTCCATACTTTACGCACACAATACTTAATTTTTTTTTCTTATTTGTAAACGTAAAGTAACACGTAAAACGTCAACAAATTCATATTGAGGTTATAGGAGGTAAACGCGTTATAGATTCAAATTAACCGCCATCTTCTATCCGTTTTGTTCATAATAGTATTATGGTCGTATTTCATTATATTGTATGCGTGTGAACCGTTCTGCTTCTGCTACTCTTCCTGTTTTTGAGATATAGTATAAGATTTGTTGTCCTATTAAACTCTTACGATCATTGCATACTTTTAGAAATATTAGTGTACGTGTTTAGTACTGAATGAAACCATACCAGTTTTATACGAGTTCCTTATGCAATATGGACTAACTAAGTTGTCGTAATATTGCTACTCTTTGAACTTACTGAGTATTGCATGAGTCATGCAGCAAAAAAAAATATTTCAAGCAAAGCAAGATTACTTACTATGTCGAAGTAAAAGAATCAGCCAACCCAAGGAGCCGCCACCAAAGAAATATAGGAGGAGAAAATAATAAAGTTAAGATACTATATCTATATATACGTGTATCTCATATTTAATACTAATTCATAACATCAGACAAGGCCAAATAAAACATTTCAACGATACAATGAGTAATAGCATACAAACACAGCTATACACTTTTTGAAGGCGTTGGGACATTTTCTATACCGAGAAAAATTGAAAAAGTGTATGAATGCTCACTTATATTCAAAATACCCAAACGTTAGATGATTAAAAAACAATATGTTTTGTAAAATTACTTACCCCCCGACTACTAAAGATGTTAAATATACCGGCTCTTTTCTTTATTCCTTTTCCAGACATCGTTCCCTTAACCGTGAAACTACCTTCTTTAACTTTAGTACCCATTTGTAAATTATTTATATTGGGCGTACTTCCCGTTTCACTGCCGCCTTTGGGAAGCTCTTCAAAGGGGAAATCTTCTGGAGGATGGAAGCCTGACTTATATTTTTCTATCACAACTAAGGTATCCTGAAAGATTAACAATATACTTTAATTTTGAAGTACAAAATAGTGAAATCTATAGTCATTTTTTATGTTTGAGTATAAATCGTACTAAAGCTATGTTTGATCATCGTATATAATTTTCGAAAATCAATGTAAATTGGATTATTACCAGCCCAGAGAAAGATATTAATCGCATGTTATTTCCCTAGGTTTTTTTTTGATAGTTAGGTGAGTTCAGTAATTTATATAATTCTTTCTCTTAACAATTGAGACACAAATAAACAAAAAATCCTCAAATTTAACGGCATATTTCCTTAATAATTGTAACTCTTACTATTCAAATGAAGTACGCGCCATTGCTATCTTCGTTATAATTAACGCTACTACAACGCGACTACAAAACGCTCCCCTCGTACATACACATAATAAAAGAAGGTGTTATTTATTCCATAGCCATCGAACTATTGTTCTGCGTTTATTAACAACCCCACCTAGTCGGTGTCACTTCCCCGTTTCCTAGTGCTGTTGGTATCCGATAAAACTGAAATCCGGATTCACTATCCGATTCTCGAAACCAGATCCATTATTGGGTTCTCGGATCCGTTATTACTTTACCATATAGAAAGTATTTAATAAAGAAAATATCTAATTTATATTGTATGGAGAAAAAGTACAATAGTTTTCAGAATCCATACATTCAGAATTATGTTATGCTTCTACGCGTACAATTCAAAGTTACTTTAGATTACGTAGATGTTCAATAAAACTGGTGATTATTGCAACTATATAGTTTGATAATTACTCGACTTATTGTAGGTTTCCACAATTTACTACGAAATTTTACGCTACTTACTATTCGTTGAAAAAAGTTATCGCAAAGCAGGGTTCGGCGTTATCGGATGAATCCACTATCCGATAACGCCGAACCCTGTTTCGGATAAAGAATCCGAATTCAGAATTTCCGATAGCAGATGCGGACCCGAATTATGGGATAAAAGATTCAGGTACGGATAACGGATCCAGATCCATAGTTTCGGATAATATATCCGAATCCAAAGCTTATGATGGCGCACCAAGATCCGGATATCCAGCTAATAAATTATCCGAAAAACTGCTCCACCATTTGCCTACATTTGCATTAGTCGTATTAGTTTTATTGGCAAAGTATCTACATGCCAAATAATCCAGTATTTTTTTTTATTGCGTAGTAATTTTGTTTACATCTTGCCATTTTAAATTATTATCGTAGTTGTTATAGTTTAGTTTTTTGATTTAGTATAGTGCTTATTTTCTTTTATAGAATGATTAATCTTTGTTCTTGTGTTTGGCTGATATCTATTAGGAAACCGGTTTCCCTGAGGGCGTTTTCACATTTACTGATAATAGCACCGACACGATCACGGTACGGCGCCAATACTAATGCCGACCAGTCATCCACCGATTTCGGTGCCTAGTATTGTATATATTGAATTTATCCCAAAGTAACTAATTCAATGAATGTACTTAAATGCAGTACAACAAATGATCTGCTTGGAGTGAAATAATGGGCAAACTGAGAGACAACGCCGACGGGAGAACTGGTACCCACCAATATATCGGCAACCGAAACCATACGATGCCGGTATGTTAAGTGAGAAAAGATTCCAATGATTTATATAGGATTTGATGTTCATCAGTATGAAGTATGCAGTATATGCAGTAGCCTCCGTATTTAGATCACGCTCTGCGTACATGAATTATATCAACAAATTCTTAGTTCGTATAAAGATGAAGAGTACTCTCGATTAAAACAAAAACATACATGGGTGTAACTGTTTCATATCAAATAGAACATTCCTTTTAAATGCAAGCGTAACGATATCACGGATAGTAGAGATAATACGGTCCAAGGATTTGAGCAATATCCAATCAAAATGCATTGTCTTCACAGACAATGCATTTTGTAAATAATCTAATATATTCTCTTTATCTATGGCTGTTGAATGGTTATCTCATATCAAGTCACTTAAATAGCATTAATTAATTAAGACGAAAGCAAACGTAGAGTTCACATTTTAGTAAAATCTAACACATAATTTATTGCAGAATGTGGCCGTAACTCTTAGCAAGCATATTATCATACTGCTGTTTTTTATGTGTTTTATAAACTGGAAATCGTAATTTATAATAATTATTTCTATCAATACCTAACTACAAAAAAGAAAATTGATTACTCTCAACATAAGAAAGTAATTCAAATGAAAATATAGAATAAAATGTAAAATTTGATTTCTTCGGCTCAAAGGTATCCTTAAATTATTTTTAAATTGATCGATTTATCGACACTCGTCAACATTAATAATAGTAACGGACAATGTGAGAAAAATATGTTTATTCTACCATACCTAGCCTCGTTATATCCATGTAGTTTGGCAATTACTCGCTGAAGTATTATTTTTCGAAAACCCTCCATAATTCGTAATTGTAAAGTTTATACCTAATAAACAAATTGAATTCATAGTTTTTCAAATCCTTTTCTTATGAACAATTTTATATTTCCTTGTGACAATTTTACAGAGCTACAATCAGAAGCAGATCCTCTTACTACTGGGCGACGGAACCACTTTTATTTCGTGCCCCGATCATTTCTTTTTATCCAAGTTAATTCGAATTTTATTCCATTACATTTATTTCTGGAGCATTTACAATAAATTTCCCTACATTCTATAACCTCAAAATAATGATTAAAGCGATTTAATACTTCCATACATTTTCGGTTTATTAAGTATCCTTTTATAAAGTTCATGTGCGTAATTACATTGTGCTAGAGACAATATAGATACGATAGCATAAAAGAGTTGATTCAAAATTACCAAAATACGAAAATGAAATTATCATAGATCGCGAAGTCACAAAATCTCCCACTAATGAAATTTGAAACGTTATTTATATTTAGAAACATGCATTGAAATGCATTTGTCCCCTCGTTAATACTTTGGAAGAAAATGTCCACAGAAAATAAAATGCGAAATATAACTCTAGGATATTATCCTTAACAAGAATCAACTTACTTCCTTCTCGTTAATTACATCGGCAGCTCTCTCAATCCCATCAAAGCACTTATTAATTATCGGAAAAACTTTGCGCTCGATATCTACTGAACTGTAAATAAAGTTCTTCATGTTCTTAATTCGTTTTTCATCTAAATCCTGCAACTGCCTAAACACGTCTGGCATTCCTGAACGGTAGTGTTGTCGTTGTAGGTCGTTCGTCCTTTGCAATTGATCAGCGTAGTCATTTTTGGCGGAATCACATAATTGGCGTTTGTAGGACATATTCGAGCGTTGTTTTTCAACCTGTAAATTAAAACAAATACTTCAAAAATAGCTAAAAATATTATAAAAGAGAATATTTCACTAACCTCTGCCCTTGATAAATTAAGATCTGCATCGGCTTTGTGGTAATTTTCTGTTGCTTTTTCCGATTCTTTGTAAGCCTTGTCATATGCCTTTTTCGTTCGAAATAATGATTCTATTTGATTGGTTAAGTTTTGCTGAAGTTTGGCTCCTTCGACTAAGTGTTTCTGAAAACGAAAAAACGCTTGAATATACCTTGTCGGTTGTCTGTTATTTCTTTCCAAAAAGTATGAATCTATTATTAGTTAAATGCTATTACTAAACGATCAAGAAGCTTTCAATCAGAGTTTGATATAGATAGATATATCTAAAAATCTTCATATGAACGTTGCACAGGAATTACATGTCCTATTTTTATACAGGATCCTTCAAAAGTGACACGTTAACATTTTCGTTAACATTTTTTATATGAAACAGTCTGTCTATTTTTCTAGATATACAACGTGTGTATAAATTGTCGCAAAAGCTACAGGTGGCAACATTCTTCGTTCGTTTCGGAATCGAAAATCTAAATGGTAAAATGTTGTACCATGCTTCATACGTCTTCACGAGGTTCTTGAAGATCGGTATTTTAGTGCCTTAATAAGCGTTTGTGTTAGATATCAGTCGATACAGATAGCTGCAATTGTGATTTTAGACGACTTTTTATTCCTATTTTTTCGTAAACAGTTTCTTTTTGATTTGAGAGTCCGTTTTCAACATTTCTTCATTAACACCCTCTCGTGAAAAACACATATGACGACGCTGTAGGACAATGAGTTTGTATTCTAATTTGATTTCAATCAAAATCATTACTGTCAACTTTGACAGTAATCAAATTTTAACATTTATCTGAATTAGTTCTTCAATACAATACCTCGTAGATTGCAACTGTGCTTACAAATAGATGGCTATCAATTTGAACAAATGCGTAAGAAATAGTTAATAGCTAATTTATTACAAGAGATGGGTTCGAAAAATCAAAACTATTAACTCTGTTTTAATACAGTGTCTTCCTATTGCTTTTCCCTATGTATCAATTGTGTTTTCCAATTTGTCATTTGTAATTGCCGTTTGCCAATTTTGACAAGTATTGTACCTACTATTACAGTAATATGCAACTACAATATCGCCAAATGTTACTTTGAAGTGGTCTCTGAAGACGGTACAACATTTTGGCATTTAGATTTTCGATTCAAAACAAAGTATGTCACTACGTGTGGCTTTTGCGACAATTTATACACACGTTGTATGTTGTCATATTTTTACTTTTTTTACTAGGATGTGGTCTTGCTAGATTACCTCATAAAATTTGACTTATTGCAGACCTATCATGGAAAATACGTAATTTAAACTTTATTGCAACTAAATCGATTATTTTTTGAAATATAATACATAGTCAACATATATTTCATTGCGATGGTAGAGCTCACTGATATTCTAGATACCACCAGAACTTGTACATATAAATATATAAGCTGTTGTTTGTGAAAACTATAGGTGCATAGCGTGTGAAGTGTTTGATGGGTTTGTTACTATCAACCCTTTGCCGTAAAGGACGAAATACAGTTAATTATTTCAAACATTCGGGATGGTATTTCGACATTGTACAGAACTCACCAGGGATTGTCACCGATCCTAGTAAGACTTGAACTCTCTTACCACTAGGCTACCCAGCTGTTTTCCATATTTGATAAGAAATAATATATGTATTATAATATTGATGCGTCTTCCAATTGATATTAATATTAACTTTAGATTTCTTACATACACAAAATAGGCCAATCCACGGGCTGGGAAGATTGTGCCTTTTGTCTATCCTAAAAGTAAGGGATTTCAGAGTTATTACGTTATTTTTCTGTATATTTTATGTTTTGAGTTTTTGACAAAATTCTAGACAGAAAATTAGTAACAATAATAATAGTCTAAAATTAGCCATTTTCTCGTTGTAGTGATTTTTGAAACTGAAGTAGTTGTTATTTTAACGTGGCATGACAGAAACATTGGAACAATTGTATTCACAACAAAAGTACCTACCATCTTTTTTTTTAATTTGGTGTTTAGAAGTGAATGAGTAGTGCATTCAAAAATCTCCCAAAATAATTTTTTCTTTAGTTTGCCATTTCAATAAATAAACCTGCAAAAACAAGTTGCGTTTCACGAAATTAGCAGAGACTAGACAAACTCATGTTTATTCGTCTCATGAGAATGGGCTCGTGTTGCCTTCTGGTTTCCCCATCCCTTCTTATACTTATTGCAATTATGTACCTATACCTTATTAGTGCTTAACGAAGAGTTGGAAAGAAATGGTCTTTATCTCACAAAAATTCTGTTTAATAAATTCTCGTTCTTTTTTCCAGATGCACACGTTTAATAATACAAAATTGGTTATTTAACAAAAATGTTAAACACATTTAAGACTGTTAAAATTATTTACCCGTAATACCCATCTTATACAGTTTTATTTTTACACTTTTCACAATTTAATTTATTAACAATGATTTGACGGGAACCGAGGCTGATGCAGATTGCAGATATTTGTAGTACAAGCACAATTTAATGTATAATTTTAAGATGAAAATAATTTAAATGGAGTTTTTGTGATATAGGGACCCTTTCTTCTTCAACCCATCATTAAATTTAACTCGCACAGAGTCGTCATGGATTACACAGATTATATTAAGTTTATAAAGTTGGTTTTGTTGTATAAATCCAAATTATGTATGTTTTCAATTTGAGGCATGCTTACTCATAAAATTGATATATCGACATTTTACAGATTATTTGCCATACTGCAATTCATTAAATTTTAATTTTAAATCAATGATAGTGAATCATAGTGTAATGAACTTCGAAAAGATTATTTTATTATAATAATTTTTCCAATGATTTGATTTACTTGTTTTTGTCATGGCGTACTGATAAAATAAATGTTGAGAGTAGTTCAGTTTCAAGAATTGTCATAACGAGAAAATGGTTGATTTTAGACCAGTAGTATATATATTAGTATGTTTTTGTCTAAAATTTTGCAAAAAAAATTAGAACTAAAATAGTATACGTTGCATAAAAAAAAATACTTTTTAGCAAAAATATATCATAACTTACGCAATATTTGGCGTATTACATTAGCACTTCGTATTATGATTAATTTAGGTACTAAGCATTACATCTGTCTAACGCGCACTTCTGCGATCTTTGTAAATGCTGACTTTTTCAAAGAATAACACCTTATATACAGCTTGTCTCACAATTTAACGAGAATTCCAAAAATGCAATAATATATTTGTGATATGAACTTATTAGGTTAGGTTCCAATACAATTTCAATAATAATAGTACGTATTACACTCATTGATTATGTTATTATAGTTCTTTCCATGGATCAATAGATTTGTACCATCTGCATAATTTAGCAGTAATTGTTCTGAATTTCCTATACTTCGTATAGGTCATTTCTAAAAATTTTGAATAGGAGCAGACCTAATATGCTTCTTTGAGGTATTCCCTTTGTCACTTCTTTCACGTTAGAGTGCATTTTAAGTCCAGAGTTTTCTATTATTACTATTTGTTTCCTGTTATGAAAGTAAGATTATTTGCGATTCTTCCCGTCCCTAATTTAATAACGAGCAAATTGTGATGTATACTGTCAAGAGCCTTGGTTAGATCCAAAAACAATCCACAGGCTAGTTCTTTATTCTCAAGTAACGATGGAATTCCTTCAGTATACCAAAATATAGCAGTATCTGTTGATCTGCCTTTGAAACCATGTCCAAAATGGTTAAATAAATTACATTTAACGAAAAAATGTGTTAAACGCTTGAATATACACACCCGACGGCTATAATGCAGGCTTCATTAAATCTTCTAGCTACTGGAGAGAAAGGGTTACTTTAAATGATGAATATTTTTCAGGAAATTTGGAATTCATTTTTTGGCATCTAACTCCAGGAAAATCCTTTTTGAAACAATCCTCGATATCCTGGCAGTTTGTTTTTGTATCAAACCCATATCAGTCTAGATCACCTTGTCTAGTAACTCGCAACTTTGGAGATCTACTTTTTTATTTTTTATTGTACTAGTATACAATAATTTTCATTAATGATTTTAAATTCACGTGTTTCATTTTTCTTTTGCATGCTATTGTCTCAAGTATAATTTTTCTTTAACCCCAGTAGATTTTGCAATTTTTCAAAGTTTTGTTTTTATTATTGTTGGTATTTGTATAATTTTTAATCCCGTTCTCTATCTAGTAATAAAGTTCTTATTTGCTGTGTTTGTGTATTTTTCTAACGGTACCTCGTTCCGCGATATCTTTAAGGTGGCCCCCTTTAGCTCCGATATTTCTTTATTAAAAAGATATTTTTATTTTTTAAAGATTCTATTTGTTCAGTTAATAGTCGAACGTTACTTTGGTGAAAACTCCGTGCTTCGTTTACTTTTCGTTAATCAATTGGTTTATTTGTGTCTCAGGTATCAGAGAATTATCATTGACGATTGGTAAGCTTCTTGATGTTGCACCCAAATCGATATTTGTGAGTTTCTTTTGATCTAAATTCTCTTGAAGATATGTTAACACATTCGATGTGGAAATTTAAGCCACATTGTCTTCTATACGATATGTAATCGCTGTATCGCCCGATACTTTTCGCACATATTGCACACGTTAGCGCCATATTTAAAACTAGTGAATGCAAGATTTAAAATAATTAGTGTAGCTCTTGCGGAACAATGTCTTAATAAAGAAATGCGTCGCCGTCTTTATGTGATTTTTTACGTACATTTATTTTGTGATAGTTTTCACTTTCGTTAATTTTTTTACGATTCTAAAAATAACATCGTTCGCTTTTCCTGTGATACGCCATTGTAAACACTCAAGAAATTAATTATTTAAATTAAAAACTGTTATTTCAAAATCCACATACACATCGAAAGCTGATAATAATTTAAAAAAATGGACTTTGCGAAAGGAATTCATCCAAATTAGGAAACTGTTCTACTTTATTCACCATTTCTTTCGAATGTTCACTTTGGATGAAATGAAGACGAAAATATACCATCCGCAGTGCATAATGCAAATTCGCTTTTAAGTACATATTTCTGTAGCATGCGACAATCGAATTCGTAAGAGCAACAAATTACAACTTATCAAAATAACCGTTTTACAATAAGAAGCGACTTGTTTCTTTATTCATCATGAAGATGAGGCAAGTGTTCCTTTCATTTTCTAAAAATTCATTTAAATAATCATTTATTTGTATCAATACTGTTCCGATTGTGGAAATGTTGGTCGGATAAAATGAGAATTTTAACTTGTTCGGAGTATTGTATGTTCAGATTATAGAGACTATATTGTATTGATCTGAAAATGCCATGGTGACATCTAGAATATCGGCAAGCTTTATTAACATGTTGACTATTGTTTTTCAAAAAATGATCGATTTAATTACGTTCTAAGTTATTGCCTACAAACGCCCAACAACTTTCGCCAATTACAAAGGGCGCTAGCTAACCATGAGTTATTAATACGCATGCACCCGTGAAATATTTTCCTACATTTCTACTCTTAGCATTCGCCATGGAGTGAAGAAAAGCCATAAACCTCACACGAGTTAGGTCTACACCTCTAAATGTAGAATGTATAAGTCTTGATTAAAAAATGTCTCCTCTAGCATACGATTTGCTTTTAGAAAAACAACTTCCAAATAATTTTAATCAATAATTTTAATTTAATAAATTAAATGAATTAATTTAATAATCTAGTAGGTAACAGAGATAACTTATACTGTACCGATGAAAGTGCCCCAAACTTTTACATACCATTTCCATGATTTTGTTAGTCTGTAACTCTTTTTTTTGTATTTTTGTAATTAAAGTAAAAATGCTTACCTTTCTATCATCCCTCAAATCTTTTACTAGTACATATAATTCTTTGATCACATTAGCTTGCAGATTTTCGGCGATAACTTCGTGCTGTCCGGCTAAATCATTTATTTCATTCAACAATAACTTAAATGCCTTGTGCGAGGAAAACCTGCAATACAAGAGACAAAATTGTTAGGAATAACCTTAATTTGTACTACTTCCGAGGAAGCTGTGTACACACAGCTTTCTCTTATTTCAATGCTTACTCTCCCTATTAAATTTTTTTCTTATGTTACATAATGAATTTTTCTTTGTTAGATTAAATAGTACAGTTACTAATTACAATTCTTTAAAATGTTCATTAAACGAATTACGTCGGTACTCGGCAGGTTCAATGACATTTCGACAACAATAACTATTCATAATTCATTCATTTAAGAGCAACTACCGCTGCTTCTCCGCTAGTTATATTTGCTTTCTCAGATGGCTAGGTTCTTAAGAGAAGAGCAAAGCAAATCCGCCTCTGTACCGTGTAAGAAATTAAAATGAATATCTTTTCCTTAATCAATAGCGCTTACTCATAATAAAGAAAGTGATATGGAATCTGTGCAAAACTGTTAAAAACAGATTTCGAATTGGTACAAGGATACCTTTCACGTCTTAAACGTGTAACGTATCAAGAATTGCGTTTTTATGCACTCACAAGATAATGAAACTTATGATATGATACATAAAATTATGGAAAATTAATTACATCATTTAATGTTTTATACAAAGCATACAGTGAAATTTCCACTAGCAGCCATTTCCTTTAATATTGAAATTAAAAAAAAATAACCAAAAAAACCAAACTTTACTTAGTTTTTTTATTTTTGGATAATCGTGATAATCGATAAAATATTAATCATTTTTTGAGGTGTAAAAAACACAAATGTCACTTATCCAGCTTTTTCTAATGAATTTCTCATAATTAGACAGCGGAACGTTAAAGTTGATATTTTCAATGAATTGTTAGCTACCTTGTTCGATGTTTGTTTGAGGTTAGAGCTACTAAGGCTAGGGTTGCGTGGTCGGGTCAGAATTTAAGAATATTTACGGCGCTGAGAAATCGAGCGCTTTCTACTGCTACGCTGCTACTATTATTGTAAAGTGCAAAGGTTTTTTGATGCTGCTAACCTTGCTAATTGAGACTTAATTAATAACAAAATGAAAACTGTGAATTGGGAAATTTTTCAGTTACTGATGAGTTTTATGTTCATTAAATCAAAATAAATATTATCTCTTTATATCCCCACGATGTTTAGGAATAGAATGCTCATTATTAAACGTATTAACCATTTTAGCTCGTAGTTTTGATACACAAAAAATTGCGTGCTAAATGCTACAGGTACCGACAAGTACCAGAAAAATGATTCCTGCTTAAAATAATACCGAACATATTTTAGCCCATATAGGCCCTACAGGTAAACACCTCTTGGTCCAACTTATGTACAGTGGCCGGTTTATGTTTTGTCTCCCCCCTTCCAATGACTAAATATCGATACTATCTTCCGCGTGGCAAAGCCAAGTACTTAGGTTCAGAAAATAAAAGCACAGAACCGCGTTTATTGAGAATACCCACCATAAACTAAAATGGAAGTAATACAAATCCTACAATAATCCAAGCGCATGGCTACGAGTAGTAGAAAGTGTAGATACATCGTCTCAGGGGGAGACAAAACATAAAAATATCACTGTACATACATACATACTGTAATATTTTCTCTCGAATTGCGTGCACCTACGTAAATCAATTTTTTTACGTAAAAAAGGTATATGTATAATTTTTTGTGGCATTCATAGCATTTAAAAAATTATTGTTATGAAACCTAATAAATAATTTCTGGAATTTAAAGTGAATTAGGTTTCCAAGCAGGTTACTCGCTCGGCAAGTTATTAAAATATTACTAATTTACAAAAACCGTATTTCGCTTTTGAATCACGTTAAAATGTTGGCACCTCATCAATAGTCTTCAAATTTCGAAATAAACTTTCTATTTACTACGATTTGAGATTTTAAGAAGTATAACAGACAGAAATATTAAGTATGATGCTATATTACTCATTAAAATAAGACCAAAAATATAAATCGCATCGCTTTCGTTTATGTTGAAGATAAGATAATTTATATCTTAATAAAAAATAAGTAACTTAGGTAACTTTCAAAAACAGCGGAAACCTCAAATTTCGAATTTAGTTACTTAGATTTCAGGTAAGCACAAACTAAAGGTACAATAATATTTTCAAGAAATAGAAAAATAAAAAGTTTTCCCGTTTTATGCAAGCTTTATGGAGGTCCTTGTAAAATGAAGAGTTCTATAATGAATTTTGATTAGTACGTATATGTCCATATTACTAAAGTTTGTATGCCATCAGCTTCTTCTTAATATTCTCAATTTTAAATACACTATTACGCAAAAGTTTATACTTTTACTTCCTTTGCGATTGCATCAAATAGAAATGCTATTAGTTAAAAGATTCGTACTTACGGGCCAATAACTTCTAAAAATCTTCAATGCCACAGAAACAAAGAAACTTAACTTCTCTGTCTTCCTACACGTTTTAGCTTTTGTCTCAAGTGGAAATGCGTTCTCCAGTTGCGACAGACCGGAAAGTTACATGCACTTATCTACATCAACTGTGAGAAAGCCAGCAGTTTGTTTTCATCCCTCAAATGTGGGAAGTGTAGTGAACACACAACAAATTCTTTATATGCGGTATACTTGAGACAATAAAATGTTTCCTTAATTAAGAATACAAAACCTAATAAATAAGAGATTACAATGAACCCGTTTCACAGTAAAACTTTTCATTGATTATTGACTCCTTGATATAAATCTTTCGGAAACAAAAGAAAATCTATAGTTTCTACCTACTTTATTAAAAAAACAACTGCCAGTATCTGTACGTTTATCTTACTCATATTTTACTCGAATCTTCTAAAGGGCTGTAACATTCCCCTAATTTTTGACGTAATTTTCTAATATAGGTTCAGAAAAGTTAGAATAAAAAATAAACATATCTAGCTTTTTCTGCATAAAAAATTGTGTTAATAAACTTAGTTTGAATTCCTTGAAACTTGTAAAAGCCGGAATATCGTAATTGAGAAATTTCCATTTTTCCAACGTAACTCAAAACCAGAACTTGGAACTGGAGCTGAACCGAAAACCAAAAAAAAAAATTGTTTTGAATATACCCATTAATATTATTAATTTTCCAGCACAAGGACTGTTACTCGTTTACTTGTCGATCTGGTAAAAGTTTTTGTACATGAGCTTGATCGTGAGTCACACAAACAGCCGTAATCTATGGATCGTAAGGTAAAAAAATCGCGTGGCACTATACAATGTAGTTTTTTCAATGTCACCCGGCATAACAGTGAACAGAATTGGAACTGCATTAAAAAATTACTTAAAAATGTATAGAATTTTCTATTCAAAAATGTCACAACTCCGTTGTTATAATATATGTATAAAAAAAAGTTGACTAAATACACTAATCAATACACGACTACTTAAAATTTTACTTATAACTGTAGCAATAACCGAAATGGAGAATAGGTACTCGTTAATTAGGAGAGACCGTAAAGAGAAATCCATCATGTGTGCTGAATGTGAACATTTTGGCAATATTACCTCTATTTTTAAAATGTTTAACTACAATTTTAACAGCTTTCTGGTTCCGTTTTAATGTAGAGTTCTCTATTAATCGTCAATGTTACTCAGGAGGACGTAACGAAACATTCAAAAAATTCGCGCCCAGAAATTTGATTTTCAACTTGTAGATACCATCGACCTATTATGAATTATTTTCTCAAAGAAAAAACCCGAAAGATTTGAACGCGACAAGCAAAGCCGTCGGTCGGTGTTTCCGCCTACTGGGATAAAAACCTTGTCATACACACAAGTTTATGTTATTTCCCCGTCTCCACAGCGTCATATAAACTAAATTTTTCTACTGCCGCTCAGCGATCGTGTGCAAGTAGTCTCAAATATTTGATCTGTTTCGGTTTCCAATTTCCAAAAAATGAGACATCCTGCATGTTCGAATCTTGAACTACTTTGTAAATTTAATTTTATACTATAGGATGTTTTCCTTACTAGCACATTGTAAAGCGGGTTGCATGCACCACTTGCTTTTACTATTGGAAGGACAGCGCAGTCGCATCAGAGAATAGATTCACTAACATTCGTCGAGTGAAGCGTCGTGTATACGCTCTAGCTAGTGCATCTGTATTTCATTTTCATTTATTAACTTAAGTGTTAAGTTGTTACCGTTTTATTCAAAATATACAAATAGAAGTAACTACAGTCGTTGTGCTTTATATCCATTATTACGGAACCAGCGCACATACACAGTACTATCACGCACACTGTACATTATTACATACAGAGCGTATATATAAGTAAATTTCACATGATCTCTGAAGTAACAATTCCTAAATAATACGTTGGCAACGAATTAAATATCGCTAAGCTAACATTTGTAACTAGAAAACCACACAGCCAATATTTGACAGTTGACTTTAATACGCTTGTGTTGGTTGTTTTCGACTTTATTTTATTTCTACGTCTTCGTTAATTAAATGTCTCTTTTGTTACTAAGAATTAATGTTGTTTATGCTTGGTAAGTTAGTTACACATTAATTGTAATGACAATAAGAAGTTGCATACAATATTTCAAGTTTTCACAATCGGGTTCACACCAAAGCATGATCCCTTTATTTGAAACGCACGTACAGTAGTGGTACACAAAATGATAATAGGGATTGGAATTATTCTCTCCACACTTATATCGACCAGTTCACTGACGATGCACTGAAACATCGCAGACATGTCATAATTCATCAATTTGAAGAGACATTGCATTTGCAAAAGGAAACTTACTGGTAGACCTACAAAAGGTGTTTTAGATAATATTCGGAAACAAATAGAACAAAGTCCTCATAAATCTGTCTCAAAATTAACTAACTAGACATTAATTCTAGTTGTTTTAATTTTAATAGCATCACTGTAGAAAAACTTTAAATAAGAATAATGGACAACATTTTCAACATTTATTGTAGCTTTTGCAATATAATTATTTCCCTATTAACTTGCTTGTAATTATTTTCAATATAAACCTAATCTGTCAAATTTTATTTGTCAATATGCAAATGAAAATCTGTATAGGCATTTATTTTTAAGTATTACTGTTACACTATTAAGTTTATGCATTGTATAAGTGTATATGTTAACCACTCATTTATGTAGAACAAATTTATTTTATTTATTGCTTTACTATTCACTTATATGGAGATATAAAGCCTTTACAAGCAATCAACGTATTTACATTCTATGGACATCTATTATTTTTTATAGAAACATCTGCATAAATATCAATAAAAAATTCATTTTGCGAACACTCTGTGCATTAAGACGAATTTAAAAGAAAACGAATTTTTGATTTCCTTTTTTATATGTAGACCGACGTTATTGCACAATACGGTAATACATTTACATACATTTAACATGATTAGCTTATTGGAACTGCTTATCGTATAACGTACATACGTGCGTAATCGCTTTCACTATTTTGTTTTGTCTTATTGCTTACCTACTAGTGTATCAGAATAAATAACGGCTATTAGTACTGGACATACATATTCCATAATATTACATTTACAAAATCGTTCTTAATCTACACCAAAATTTTATTTCCCGGGAAGAAACTTTTAAATAATAGGCGTACCTCATAAAGATCCCGAGAAAAAAACATTTGATCCACCAAATACACGAAATTGCGATTTACTGTTAGAGTTAGAAAAATACATATTTTCATATTACCTACATATGCACCAAATGTTGCCATTTATCAATTAATCTCATACATGGATTATTTATATAACGAAACATATTTGTTGATCAGGAAGATACAGAAACATCAGGATAATATTTAAAAAAGATTATCTATGTTTAATCATGCGTTATCAAAATATTACAAACATGTATATGTATTGTTCAATATCCTAGCAGAATAAAGTAGTTACGCCCATTTTGAGTAAATTTAGTTCTGTTACTGTGGACATGCAGGACCACATCCATTACAAAAATACCCGTCAAAGTATGCCCTACCTTTTAAATCAATCTCTATATGTCTCGTTATATTTAAAGTTACATAATAGCTTTTTTTTGAAGGATAAATATTTTTAAAGTATCGTTCGAAGTACCCCAAAAAAACGAGACCACCACCCAAAATTGAATGAAAAGTAAAGCCGACGACAATTTCGATGCCAATCCATCGACGTATGCAGTCCGCCTCAACCCGAAATCTAGTGTCAAGGCCAGAAATTTGATACTTGCACTATTTACACTATTCTTTGGGGTAAGAATTAGGTTTTGGTTTTTCTCTTTATTCACTTTCTACTTGTTAGCAGCACCGGAATCGTGGATGTTCAACACTCAGACAACCAAGAACGTCATCATCGGTGTACCGCTTAATGAACATTTATTTATGTATCAGAAGTCCGATTATGTGTGCTCTTGTGTGACACCGTGTTTAATTTCCTTGATATTCTATTACAGTTTGTACCATACTGTAGCCTGCTTTCTTCTCCTAAGTATGAATTTAGGAAGCTAAACGTAATTCCTATTGATAATGATAGCAAGGACTGTGGCGTAGTATGGTAAACAACACATACGTATCAGCAACCTCCACACCACACAAGTTTAATTTATTATATAGTAATAGTATTTCCTATTCCGCAATATTCTAACCTACAGACTAGTACTATACAACTAACAGAATCAAATGCTTTTGGCAGATCCAACAGGTTCATTTTGGAATGGAAACAAAGAAATTGTTTTGAACGAATTATCAAAATATGTATAATATTGAATGCATCTTAAAACGCTTAATTGATTATGGAACCCTTCAGAAACTACCCTCAACGATTTTAAAGGTGTTTTTCAAATGGACAAAATATTATTTAACTTAAATTAAGAATAGAATTACCCCAAATTATCACCAGCTTGTCACATTACTAAGAGTTCAAAAAAGCTTCTCAAAACCGAAAAAAATACCGAATTTAATTTGAGGTACCCTGAAACTCGTTTTCTATTAAAAACGCTTTAAATGTCGCGTATTTCAATTACTGACAACTATCTTTAAATATATGAACGGGTTACAATAGAATCAAGTCAAGAAAGTAATTTAATGCCCACCGATCATCATGTAATCGGTAAAGTTTAATAAGTAATAATTCCTCAACGGTTTACACCAATTGCAAGGACATTGGCTAGTAGTAGGTATAAAATAAGTAGGTAGTTATATTTTTGCCTCTACCTATTATTATTAAAAATAAAACAAAAATTGATACATTATAAGTAGCGTTCATCGTGAGATCGGAAAGAGTAAATTCGCGTTGTATAGGACAATTATTTCAAATTAGTCTTAAAAGCAAGTGAACGTCGGTCGGTACCTATCATCTCAATCTGCGTTTCTTTACACATTTCCCATCCGCATATTTACTGCTTAAAACAGGTATACATTGTAACTCTTTTAACTTTCTACTCCGTTTCATTAGTACTGGCAATAAAATAAAAATATTTAAAGTATGTACAAAATGAGCAAATAATTTAACAAATTCATACATTAAAAAATTATTTAAATTATTTACGCGTTTTTGCACCTTAATAATAGTGAAAAAAATATTAAACCTGAGCTCTCTTAACCCTTCGGTTCCAAAGCTAACATCCTATCCACTAGGCTACCGCTGCAATGCAAACACAATGACTGGAATTTTCATATACTACTTAAACTCCCAATATAATTTCAGTAACTATCAATTATATAAAAATAAATGAAGTATAATATTTTCTTTCTTGGATTTGAGTGTCTTACTTACGTGAATTAATGGATGAAGTTATCCAGGCATTCAGACGATCAAATTGCTCAATGCTTATAATTATTTGTTGCTTATTGTTGTAGAAGATAGATAGTTGTAAAAGAATGTCTTTTTAACTTTCTATTGTGTAAATTAAAATGTCTCGTGGTAGGTTTACGGATTTGCCAAAAGAATCGAACGAATTCGCAAGGGTACTATCTTCTATCTAAAGCGTGATACTTCACGATTTTCGGATGTACATTCTAAGAGCAGCAAATTAGCAAGAAAATGTGCTGTTGGTATCTGCAGTGTCTCAAAAATTACAGCGAATGGCTACACAAACTTAATATGCTAATCTAGCCATCGCTTCTCAAAAACAGCTGAAGCAACAAAATCATTCTCGAGTAGAAGTTGGCAACAAATTAGCAACAAAATATTCTGTTTAGTTTGTATTGATATCTGCAGTAGATTAAAAATTACACTTAATATTATGCTAGCGTAGCCACCACCGTTTTCTCGAAAACGGTCAGAGTAACAAAATCAATTCTTATGTAACAAATTAGCAAGAAAATATACAACTAGTTTGCTGGTGGACTTATGAAGTGGCTATGCCAACTTAATAGACATTATACTATTGAAGCATATCTTTTGCGAACAGGTCGAATAGCTGTGTATGTTTCAGATACCGACGTCTAATCATTAGTTTGCATTTCTTTATTTAATTTTTACCACAAAAATAACTATTAAAGGCATTAAATCAAGAGAACTATGTAAAAGAAAATGAATTGGAAAATATAGAAGAATAAAAAAACTTCATCAAAACTTCTATTTTAGAAACCAAGGAAAAGGTTCCATAGGTATGAAAAAGATAGGAATTGTTGTTGTAACTAATTATTCATTCACGTCATTTTGTTGGCTCATTTACGTCATCATCAATTGTTTAAATAACGATCTATAGTTTTTCATCCGGAATTTGTGATAGATCTTCTGACTACCAAAACGATGTATAAGAGCCGGTACCTCACATGCAGTCGACAGACAGCGCGCTATAGCCCCTGGCATTTAGCAGGGCTCCATGTTAGGCTCATTGCTTTTTATTTTAGAAATTTCAACAACGAAGCTTACACTAGGTATCGCGTGTTGTCGTGGGCAGGCGAAATGAAATACATCGGCTTCCAGTTTGACAAGGGACTTCTGTGGCGTAACCACGTAAAGACTGAGTTCAATCGTCCATTGCGCCACACGTTCATTAACACGAACAGCCAGTTAGATCTAAGATCACCTGTGGGGTACGTCATTACCACCGCGCCACCATATGTCCGCAATTTGACACTCGGGAAGCCCTTAGCCTTGCAGTAGGGCTAAGGTAGATCGTTTCAATTGCTAAATCAACTTAGGATGGGATCTCAGGGAACGACGAGTTACCATAGTTCATCTACCATGTGCAAACCGAATTAAAACCTACTAAACGCTAGCGGAAGCTGGGGGAAATCATCGGTAGGCAGATAGTTATCGAACATCATGAAAGACTGCTGGACTTATGTAATTAACTACACCAATACAATGACGTCAACACCGCTGTATCCATCCGAGTACGAAGAAATCGAAAGGTCACACAACGGCCCGACATTGACAAATCCATAACTGTTTCGGTATAATAATATCCTAAGGATAATCTACTACTACATGCAGTCTGCCCTAGTCCTTGTAAAACCAAGTTTGCCAGTATATACAGATAGACTCCGAAACTTATGATATTATGTATGCTGGTAGACTCCATCTTAGATAGTTTCCGGGATATATACATATCACAACAGCAGGATATATTTATCCGAATTAGCAGTACAATGTATATACATGCTCAAATGTTCCATTCAAACTGTGTAGGAAATGACTGTCGTAACTAATGACGTCAGGAAAAGTCCAATCCGTAATTATCAGACATTCTTCTACCACTAGACTTTCTACCTTCAAAAATCAGATAAAAAATGAAAAAAAAGATTTTAAATTTTAGATTAAAAAATTTAAGGTGACTGTACAAATATTTTGTGAAATTCGTAGCTTTCTAATTAATTAATTATTATGAATTACTTACTGAAGATCTTCGTCGTCTTTCTTCTTCGGATAGTACGTTTTCACCAACCTCCTGTAACAAGAAAAAGAAAATAAGATCAATTACAACATAATCAACGCCAATCATTAAAGTATGTAATTAGTTTCTTAGTTAGCTTTTTCTATTATAAGGAAATTCTCGATTTCTTCTCCAATTAAATCCCGCATCAGTCTGAAACTTTCATATTTTTAACGTTCATACGTTATCAGAACAAACAGCAATAAATCCAAACTAATTTGTTAATTTCTTCTTTTCAGATTTCGTGAAATTTAAATTATGTGTATTGTTATCGTCTTATCGCGTGTTGTGTTCTCACTACAAAAACAAAAAAACCTACGGATATCACATAATAATATTCAGAAATACATGCGCAAATTTGTCCAAAGTTTAAATAGGAAATGAATCACTAGAAATTACAATAGATGAAATGATAATGGAATCTGTATTATTCCATTATCATTATATCACTATAAATGAAAACGTTGTAAATGAATACATTTCACCACGTACACACACACACACATATATACGTTATTTGGTTTAGAATATGACAAGCCTGTAGAAAATTTGAACAATATACGACTTCCAACGGATATTTACTCGCTTGAAGTTCATATATGTATATGTTTATCAAATCAGTACTTTTACCGATATGCGGAAACTTTACGAATATCACCATAATTTTTAATTCTCGCCAAACATATATTTATCATAAGAAATGAAATTAATAAAATTCACGTTCAACTATAACAATAAAGAATCTCTTCTAAAAATATAAAATTATTAGTGCAGAAATTACATTGATATGGAAAGTTGACCAAAATTGACCAAAAATCGATAAAATTGGCCGAGGAACAGATTTTTTTCAATAAATACTACAAAAATATTAAAAATAAATGATAGTAAACATAACTAAAGCACAGCACTACATATGCCAAGTTTAATAAACCGGAGTTCGAATATATCATATGATCATATGATATTTACAAGTGTTCCAAATTACTAGAACTGAAAAATTGCACTTGTGTAAATATTATGTATTTTCGTATATACAGGCTAATACAGTAGTATGCAGGATTACTTTAAATGGAATACCACGTTTTCAGTTTTTCCATGTAAAAGTAAATCAATGTAACATGCATTGGATATGTAGAAGCTGATTCATTTTCAAACCTTACTATGGGCACCTCGCTTACGATTGGAGATAGACAATAGGTTTAAATTTGGCAAAGTTGCTAAATTTTGTGTTTGTTATGAACCAGAAGAGAAAATAGACGTGCGATAAATGATGAAGATCGAATGTGCTTTTAGTTTTTTTCTGCAATGCTAAATAAAGGTGCTAGAGAAAAAAGAAGGAAATTATGTTATCTCCGTCATTTGTTACAGAGCTATTTTCTTTTCAAGTTCATAATTAACGTTTACATGTTTTATTTTTCATTTTTAAACCGTTTGGTTAAATAACTGGCTTTTTATTAAACAGCATGTATATTTTTTCAAATAAATTACTCTTAAAATGCTAAGACACCAAAATGAGAAAGAAAGAGATTAGATAAATTTTAGGACGGAAGATATAAAATATGAATCGCAGCAGGAAGCATGTTTTTTTTACTCTTTTCAAATCTTGTTCGGTACTGCAATAAATCGGAGAATTCATTTGCGAGAGTGTGTGAGACAGAGTGATTTTTACCTCCCGTTTTTTGTTTTATTTTGTACTTTCGAGTCAATTATGCGTTTTATATTAAGTATGACATGCTTGAGCAAACATTTTCCGAAGGTGCAACCTAGGCCATACTATACACGGCTTTTCTCAAAATTTCGCAAAAACAACACTTTTAAGCAATCTAATTATAAAAGAGGAAGCGGCGGTAAAGATGCTAGCCTATTTTAAACCTAATTCCACCCATTCCATTCGTGAACCGATGCAGGGAGGGAGTATTAATATAAGTACCAGAGCTAGGGAATTGATTTCCAAAAAGGAATTAACAATTACAAATTACTTTAAAAATTAGTAATTATATTGAATTGCATTTAATCCCCCGTCTCAAAATGAAATAAAAACACATCTTCGTTTTCTGCTCTGGTATAAGATTTTAGTAGCAATAATTTTGTAGTCACCCCATTTTTTTTTGCCCTATAGACATGGGATTCTACTAGCAGACTTTTTGGTCATATTACGAAGTTATTTTTCATATTTTCACTTTTTTACCAGTGTCTTATTTTCATCCCTAGAGAGAGTAGTTTCTATGGTACAATTTTTTGTTACGCCCATTATTGTAATCACACATTGTGTTAGGTAGCAACCACACAATTCCTAAAAAGCAGTTTCAAATGCATCTTAATGCAAGCGTTCTTACCAACGGATTTGAAAAGACAGATGACCTTTTGATTTAGTTCGAATATTTGGTGCGGCATCTATAAAAACCGAATTGTCGGTTCATATTTTTATGAAGACGCTCCTACTGGAGAACAGTATATTCCAATATATAATAATTAAAGGAACCTTAGGAAATATTGTTACAATTTCATAAAGTTAATAAATGTAAGTTTCATCGTATCTCTTACCGACACCAAGAGTATAGAGTTTTTGTTTTATTTTTCATTTTATGGCTATAGTACTACAAAGATATTTCAATAATCCAATGAAATAAAAGAAAAATATACAGGGTGTTCAATTAATTTACGATTACGCTCTTATTTAGGTCGGTTAGCTTGAAAGATCTTGTTCTCGGAAAATTTTCGGAAGACCGGTAAAAGTATGTTCCATTAGACAGCACCTTATCAGGAAATGTTTCGGTTAACGCCAGTTCTTTCGCAATTTCTACTGCACGCAAAATATAACATGTCACATTTAGTAACAATGATAACAAATGTAAAACGTGTAATCAACATAAAAGTAACAAAAATCAAAAACCCGCAAGCAAAAAGCCATTATTTTCATTAATCAATTCTCTTTTGATCGCAATGCGGAACAAGATTTGTCAATTGTCACAGATGCTTGTTCGCTTTGATTCGTATTTTAAATCTTTCGTTTTAAAATTTATCAAATCCGGCATTGAACGTTTTACAGCAAGAAAAGAATCACCAACAAATGTGTCCGACAACGGTAGTAAATTTCTAGCTCCTCATAACAATTTAAAAGTTGTCTGCCTATTTTAATTCTAATGAAGGATCTCTGCCAGTTAACTTATCACTAATAACTTATCAGTGATAAGTTATCACGATATCACAAAGCACTTGATACCTACGTACGATGAGACAAAAGTAAACAGATAAATTAGTTTATTATTGGCTTAAAATTAATAAATAAACACTTCTAAATTCGAAAAAGATAGAACGTAGTTTTTTATGGGATATTAACAAAATAACTATTGGCGGTAGTTCAGTTTCGAAAACAGAGTGGTCCATTAAAAACAAAAAACTTCAGCTAAAATTTGTTATGCGAACTGAACAATATTATGGGCATCTCATTAACAACGCCAAATCAAATAAGCGAGTGTGTATGCTCAATCTAGGTACATACCAAGTAGCACACAACAATTTCTGTAATGTCGACTTGAAAAAATAAACCTAACCTCTGAAACCCTTATTTTCATTACTACTAGCCTGCTAAAACCGATAATAACAAAGATACCACACACAACAAAGATAGATCTACCTTTCCAAATTGACAAAAAAAGGGTGACATGGGCTTATTGTAAATGTGTTATTTTTCGTAAAAGCAAAATTAAATATTTTGCGGTGCACCAATACATTTAGTTGCTTATTTAGTGATTTATTCCAGTTTCCTTAAAGCATAAAAGTTTACAAATACAATGAAAGTTGTATATGAAAACGCATGGAGGCAGTAATAAGGCATGGAAAATTACCATATTATTTCACTCATCTACAAATTAAATCAACCGTATTCTAATAAATTAATCTGAATTATTTTTGTTCCCGTCAAAATTAAAAATTCAGAAAAGCATTTGCATTCTGCATGAATTAGATTTTTATTCGTACGCTTATGAGTCAAACAAGTAAAGCCTGACTCGAAAAACGAGGGAGTTATTCTGAATTCTATATTTATCTTTTGCGACTTACTTCCAGAAGAACACTGTCCCGAAAATAGATATAACCATTATTAATAGACGTCTGATCGGAATAGAATAGATTTCTTAAAGAATTTTATTATTTACTTCGCGGACGTTCAAGAAAGTTTATTTATTATGTTGACTTATCACTGGATGAGTTATACATGGATATATAAATAATTAAAACATCCTTTTGTTTTTCACTATTTTAAAGAAAATATAAACGTAGAGATGTTCGAACAAGATACGTGTTTGTATTTAGAGAGTTTAAGTATCTGTGCGGATATTTCTTACAAGATATAAAATTAAATAACAAGTAGTTATACGTAACAAAACAATTGTGAATTATTCCATTGAAAAGATGTGGATTATTCCACTGAGAAAGTTTTCGTTACATGTGAAATCATTATGTTGCTTTATTATTACTCTCTGTAGCAGAATAATCAGAAGTTGTACCTAATATTCCAAAATAACACAAAGAAATAATTTTAAAAATGTTTATTGTTATTTTTATTATTATTACTAAAAGTAATCTAGTGTGCTTATCAAATAGAAATTAAACAATTTGTCACTACTTACGAAATATTGAGCTGTACACGTACACCACCTGCTGTAGATTACTGTTTTCATGTTTGATTCACTAATTGTAAGATTTTTACTAAAAAACTTAAAAATATGATTTCATGTGAACAACAGATTCTAACACGAAAAATTGTCAGGAACAATGCTTTAAGTCGCCCTTAGTAAATACGTACATATTTCAGTGTTGCGATGTTAAATCTCTCCGTAATAATCTAAATATACCCCTCAGTTTAGTTAAATCATCACCGATTTGATATTAAAGTAACACCGTTGTGGTGAAAAGTAACTAATTAGTTACTTTATTATAGGTGAAAAGTTTCATTTTAGCTTATGCTTAAGGAGTTAAAATAACTTTAACCTCGCAAAGGATTTTGCGTCTTTTTTTTATTTTTAGATTAGAATTTTATATCTACAATGCTGAATATTTTATACTTTGTGGAATCGGTAATCTGTTATTTCTATGTTAAAAATTCACCTGAACAGAATTAAAATAACATTATTCTGTTGTTAATTGTATACCGTTACACATTTTAGGGTTTCTTCTTTGAACACAGTTGCGCCAGAAGCATCTAATAGTGAGGAAGGAGGTATAGGAATATAGCTTGTAGTTTCCATTCGGTAGTAATGGGCACCGTGCTTGTAATGAAACGAAGAAACGTTTCACCGAAGCGGAGAAATTTTCCACTGAAACAGAGAAAGTCTCCACCGAAACGGATGTAACGCTGAAAGTTTCTGTTCCTATTCAATTCCGCTTATCACGTGACGGTGTTGAAGCAACACTGTAACATTTTAACACCGTCAATTCAAACTACTTGTGCAAATGTGCGCAAGGGAACAATCATACCGTGTTAAAACGGTGTCAGATCGTGTTTTTATCTGTATACATACTTGTACACGACACGATTCATCGTACAGAAATTGGTAAATTGAAGGTAACATGTACATATGTAGTGACAACTTTTCTTCTGACAAATAATCAAATAAGAGATTTCCATTATTTTCGCAGCTTATCGGTATATAGGGTGCGAGATTCTTCGATAGTATTTTTACCTTTGATAATAGAAAGAAGGCCTTCCTATTAGGGCTGTCGATACTTGTCCAACGCACCACTCCGTTCCAGATTAACAGGATACCCGGGTTTACTCAAAATCGAATATCCGGAACCGCGTATTCAATTATTCGCTTATAGGATCGTTTTTGGGCAGTTTGTTACGCCATTTCTTAGAGAAGTAGAAATTAAAATAAAAAAAAAACATTCAAAATATTCGAAACCCTTGATTTAGAACAGTGACTCTCAAAATTTACACACGGAAGATGCATTAGTTGTCCAAAATTTCAATTTCTTAAAGGTTCATTGTATACGTAAGAATAAGTAAACACATACAGAGACAGCCTGTATACCACGTCAATTAGGTAGTTAACCAGAATTATTCAAAACAAAAGGTTTACTAATAAGATCTAAAGAGAGTTGACGTTGATAAGTAGTTTAAGTAGTATATAAGAGTTTAATAAATGTAATTTCAGAGATAGATTAAGTTAAATATTCATGATACTAACATGTAAAACTCTCAAACACAAACATTACAGATCTGATGCCTAAATAAATTAAATGTAAAGGAAAACGTACACAAAAGAAAGGGAATGCTCCATATTTAAAGATTAGGTACAGACTTTAAGTATTTATCCTAGAAGCCTTACATCATAAATTATCCGGAGGTATTCTTCCAAAATTTTCCAGAGAAACCCGTTCGGAACGCTTTCAAACAACCGTTTCCTAGCTACCTGAAACAATTAAGGTACCGGTCCTTCTCTACACATGACCTCTTACTTGATAATAAAGTTCCTGTTTTATTTGTATTAATAATTCTCTTGTTAAAAATGTTTAATCCACCTTATTACTAAGACTAGGATCATTTTTAAATAATTGGTATCGAGTTTGACGGATCTAATTTGGTAAACTTATTAGTAACCCTGCAGAAACCAGTACACTTTCCGTGCGCTTCACGAAATTAGCAGACTAGTTTTGTTGACTTTCGGGGAAACCAGTAGGCAACACGAACCCGTTCTCATTTGACGAATAAACACGAGTCTGCCTAGTTTCTGCTAATTTTTTGAATCGCAACTCGCTTCTGCAAGCTTACTTGTTAGTAAAGTTCGCCACTTTCCGTGCGCTTCAAAAAATTAGCGGACTAGCTTACAAACTCGTGTTTATTTGTCTCATGAAAATGAGTTCGTGTTGCCTCCTGGTTTCCTCGAGAGTGGATGAAACACAAGTCTGTCTAGTCGGTGCTAATTTCGTGAAGCGCAACTCGCTTCTGCAAGCTTACTTATTAGTAAAGTTCGCCACTTTCCGTGCGCTTCAAAAAATTAGCAGACTAGCTTAGCAGACTCGTGTTTATTTGTCTCATGAGAATGAGTTCGTGTTGCCTCCTGGTTTCCTCGAGAGTGGATAAAACACGAGTCTGTCTAGTCTCTGCTAATTTCGTGAAGCGCAAGGAATGTGACGAACTTTACTTTGTTAGTCACGCGTAAATAAATCTGACCATAGATAGCAGTAGACGCCCTGTTGAAAAATTAACTTTTTTTTTTATTTATTTAAAATCATAATACATTGTGATATTGTTCCATTTGTTTTTACTATGTGTGTTTCGTTGTTTAAAAGAAAATAAAAGTTGTTATATTTAAAAAACAAAACCCCCGTGTCTAATTTCTCGTATTTGGTTCCCAAACAGGATAGTAATATCTAGGTCCATGATGTTGATGTTCAAAAAGTAACGACCCTGATTGTACCAAAAAGAAAAAATTTACATGATTGTTAAAGAAAACATATATTACTTTGAAAGGTATTCATTGGGATCAGTTAGTAAAGACATACCGTGATATGCATATATCCGACATATGTATATATTTTAGACTGCCAAAAACTGTTCTTTTCAGGAACGAGGTGCCGTCCAGGGCACTACACTAGCTTCGGGTTACTCGGGTATTCGAAACACGAATACAAGTATTATTAAAATTATTTTAAACCGACAAAAGGAAATGCCGTCAAGTTAATTTTTTTAATAGAAACCTTTTTTTGTTTTATCATTAAATAACTCATAACAATAATATATAGAATTGAGCAATTAAACGAATAGATGAAGTGATATTTAGAAAACAGTTTCGTTCTATTTTAAAATGCCTACATTGGGAAATCTAGTAAATATTTCAAAAATATTGTATGGGATCATTATTATTCGATTTATTTATTGTTTAGTGAACGAAAGAAAGTTACATATCATGTTATCTTCTACATGGAACAGCCTGCATATTTGTTCAGCTGCTAGGGTCAGTTTGTATAAGATTATCTATACATACAGTCAACAAATATTTACGGAAAATGGTTTGTGCAGCGCTCTCTAAAAATATCTACAGTTTTCAAAACATTTGGTATTTCGTTTTCCACTTTGGATATTAACTGACGTATAGAACTAAGAACATTTTCACTTAGAATAAGTGAACATTTTTATCCCATAATTCAATGTTTGAGGTAATATTTTTGTAGTTATTTAAAATGGGACATCCTGCATAGTTTTAAAATTATAATTTTCTAATGAATGATATTATGGGTTAATTATGTAAAGCATTCACTACACATAAAACATCCTTTTGAGATCAGGGCTCGTAACGTACAGCCAATTTCTGTAAAAATACAATTGCGCTCTCAACTTCTTTCCCCGAAGCTCACCAAAAAAGCGGGATATTTAACTGTTTTTTTATTATTTGTGATTATTTATAATGAAGTTCCAACAACAGATACGGTTAATTACAGACCGATATAGAACGTGTTTTATTATACGTAGCTGGTATAGAACCAACTACTAAGTATTCATCATCGGTTCCAAAAATGAATAATCAATTCATTAATTTTTGCCTATGTCAAGCGCCATATCATTTATATTATTGTATGTAAAACAAGATTATTAAGAAAAGGCACATTAATTACTTCATGTATTTTAGTGCAAATTTTTATATTTTGTGCGGATTCATAATATTAATTTACTTTCTACTTAACATATTACTGTTTCTACTATACATTTTTTAGATTACATATCTGAATGTCGACAATATGGAAAAGAAATAATCACATTCTGTAATATAATGGTCTTGGTATGAACGATGTTTAATTACTTTCAGAAATATAACAATTATAACGGAAATAAGAATGTGCAAGTAGTTATCGTTAATATTACAATTTGAACAATTTGGTTTTAGGTTTTTCACAGTAGATTTAAAAAAAAAGGATGCGAGAGAAAAAATATTTTGGAGGAAGACGAGCTGAGGTAAAATGGGAAAAACGAACAAATAGGGAAGTGTACGATATACTTAATGAACCATAGATCAGTGATGTGGTAAAAAACATTTGGAAAGAATTAAAGAGGAAAGAATAGTGAAAGGAATAGGTTGGGGAGAATTTGAAAGGAAAAGGAAGATAATGAAAAAAAAAACCAAGAGAAGCCATCTCTAAAGATTTAGAAGAGAAGCAAATTATAAATTGGAGAATTAAAGCAAGGAAACAGTCTGTGTAAAGCTTATATATTAAATAAATACATTTTCGAATGGTTTTTAATATAACTCTACTTATTTTCGAATAGATACTTCCTCCACGGTTTTCAAATCTTCAACTAGTAGTACTTGTTTATTGCTGCATCTATACTCTTCGCAAGAGTTATCTTCTGTAAACAAACTGTTAACAATCACAATTAAGTCTGCAGAAACGAGTACACTTTCCATGCGCTTCACGAAATTAGCAGAGACTAGACAGACTCGTGTTTTGTCGACTCTCGGGGAAACCAGTAAACAACACGAACCCATTCTCATGAGACAAATAAACACGAGTCGGTCTAGTCTCTGCTAATTTCGCGAAGCGCAACTCGTTTCTGCAGGCTTAATCACAATGTCTAAGGAATTATTTAATCAAAAGAACGGTTTTACTTACCCACTAAAAACTTACGCTATATACGTAAATACATTCTCAAAAAAAATTTGTATGATACTAAACCGAAATTCTGTAACAAAAAGTAGCTAATACTATCTAATTTGTATATCAGAATTGTATTATGTGATACTGCCTGTAAGCGCTAATAATCACTATTATTAAAAAGTCTCAAACAGCCTTCATTGTACTAACACTCAAAAGTGTAAAGATCTGATAAATAAGTAATACTCTGTGGGTATTAAGTGCACCACAAACTTCATACAATTCGCACGAACCTGCACGTTAAGTGAAAAGTACACATTTTCCCCTTATACTGTGAATTTGGCACGTACATGCAAGTTCGTGCGGTGTGCTTTACAGTTTCTCTATAATTAATGATAGCAAATACAGCTAATTTTACGGCCTGAACTTTTCACCCTCGAACTAAATGTACCACATGATGCTAAGAGGCAGCAAGAGCTTGGTGAAAATTCTCTTATTTAACATTCCGGGGAATAATACATGGCAATTTCGAAATTCGAACGCATCTTTGAAGAGATGATAAATAAACATGAAAAATCAGAGATAGTTTATGATGAGGCTGTTCTTTTACTTGAAGTATTCCGAACTCCATAGGTTAGTTACTACCCAAAGTGAAAAACAAAGTATTAAATATGCAAATTATTATTTCTGCAGAGCACAAGAAAACGAAATTTTTTCCTATTACCAATGGTGAAGGTGCTATCAATGAATTTCATACTATTCCCCCACATTATACATAGCAAGAATTATAAGCAATAAATTCAGTAAAGATAGTATAAAAGGTGGTTTTCGCCCGTCTCGCGACCATTACGAACCCCCTAACGCGGCTAGAGGGGTGTAGTTGTCGACAGCGTTTATTAATATAAATTATATTGAATGATTCCAAAGACGAAAGCGGTCCCTTTTATTACATAAAAAGAATTATGTTCGAAAGTCTACTTGATATTTTAGAAATATAGAAAAAAGCTTTTACTTACAGTCATTTTAAAATAGGAAAAAACTTTCCTTCCTAAATATCTCTTCAGCGATTTTTTTACTGCTCAAGTGTATCATTTTTGAGCTATTCAATGGAAAATAAAAAAGGTACCCATTAAAAACAAGAACTTCATGGCATTTGCAAAACGTTGAAATAAAAATAAACATATCTAGCGTATTATGCACACAAAAATTACTTTACTCTATTAATGTGTAATTTATATTCGAATTGTTCTAAACTAATAAATGTATAATCTACTAGTAATTACGAAATGAAAGTTTTTCCGATATAACCCAATGGCTTTGAAAAGAATAATTGAAATCTTTCGTGCGATTATTTATCGAAATTAAATTTAGAAACTCCAATATAGGCGAGATCCCAATAGCCTACCAATTTGCGATAGCTGTGCACGATGGGCATGTGACAGGTCACTAATTGAATTGTATTATAACAAATCGGCGACGATCCTCTGCAATGTAATCCGATAAGTACCAACACAAGCAATATTAACATCGAAAGTTCTTTAGCTTTCAAAATGTTTCATTGTACAGATAATATGTTTGTACTCGAACTCTAAATCGAAGGGAATATTCATCCCTGTTAAGATGCCAAAAATACGTAAATGAGATAAAGTATAATATGCATACGTGCAATAAAGTGCTTCATGTTCGAATGTATGAATTTAAACTAAATTAAGTTCAATATGAAATAGTGGGGAAGTGTTTAGAAGAAAAAATAAAACAATACCGTAACAGCAATTTTATCGACATCTCTTAACTTTTCCGTAATTTAAGGAGTCAATTTTAAAACAAATGCCGAAATGTGTATAAAAAGCAATTAGGCATTACGTATACTAATGTATAGATACTCTTAAACCGCTACAATGACGTAATTTATCACATCTACAGAAAATCACCGAGCCTTGTTTCTCTTTTAATCAATATTGAGGTGACTAATGCTCACTTACCGTCCATTCCTATTTTAGAAGAACCGATCATGTAAAATATTTAAAATTCAAATGAACCGTAAAGAGGTAAACGAAAAATCTATATGTTTGTATATAGTTAGTGTGTTGTCAATGGGCCAGTACTTGAAGACTGACCGACGATGACCCTTTGTGACCGTTGACCCAATACCTTTTGAAATGGAAGCCAAGTTTCACCGTGTATTAATAAACTCCGTTAAATTAAAGTTATACAAATTATGAATATAACATTAAAGTTATACCGTTCTATATTATGTTGATGATCGATAATTTAAATTTAATATGCAGCGACCTTAAAATATCTTCCCCCTTACTTGTTATAACTTTCGAACAATTCAAGCTAATGTTTTTAGGAAAAACAAGTCGTTTTGTATTTTTATATGGATTAGCCTTTGGTGTTATCGTTTGTTTAATTCTTCTCTTAAACAGATCAAAGGTAATGTGGAATGGCCACTCCAACAATACCGTATATAAGCTTCACTGTAACTTTAAAAATATGAGAGTAAGCTGCAATAAAGATTTTGGTAACCTGTTCTTGTTTTTATACAAAGTTGGCAAAAATCATCACAGTACCTCCTGTGCGTCAGGTCCATCCTTGTTCTAGGCAACGTAATTATAACGATTTTGAATCCGTTAAATTTCAATTGTTATTGGTTACTCGTATTAAATCTAGCGTTTTTCATTATTTTTACTTTTAACTTTATTACAATAGTAGGTTTGTATAAATTTGTCAGTTTTTGATTGACAACATGGTTATGTTGCAGTTTTTGTACTCACTCACGCCAAGAATGTGATAGCAGTTAAATTCACCAAACGTTAAAATTTACTTGACGTGTTTTGCGTCTCTAGCTTAACTCTAGCTTCTGTCGTTCAAAAGTTGGTCGAGTGAAGATATTTTAGGAGCTGACTGTATAACATATCTATGACAATCAGAATTATCTGCCACTAATACAAATACATAATGTTTACAAAAGTATTGGCAATTGTATTTTTTTTTAACAGTAGTAATAATAAATGCTAATGTTTAATTAAATTAAAAAAATAATAGTAAATGAATTCCCTAATGACAAATATAAAAATGCTCCTCGTTGAACAAATATTTTGATAAAATAATTGTGATATTTGAAAAAATAGAAGAGCAAGAAAATGACCGCGGAAGAGTAAAAATAAAAATAAACAGAATAAATCGTACATATATGCAAAAATATTAGACAGAAGTATAGATTTACAATTATAAGTGAGATGGAAAAGTTTTATTAAAAAATAATTTTGGATATTAATCGAAGTATCAGTTCTTGCAGAACAGCTGAGGGAAGTTTTGATACGAGAGGGGAAGATTACAAAGTATACTTTATTTCGTTATTTATTGTGCCAATACCTTTACGAATATAAAGTTGGAGTCATCTTTCAAAACGTCTTTTGTGTTTGTATTCAGAGAAACATTAAATTTACAAAAACGATACGTTGCTAGGAAATGCTTGAAGGCCTACTAGATAATTTGTACTATTTGATATTGAACCACAAACTATTCTGTTACTGTAATTGGAAACGTCCTTAGTTCTATGCTTTACATTTTAAATACCTGGAATGGAAAGTCAAATATTATTATTACACTAATAATATATTATACTATAATTATTTAGAAAACACAGGCAACATAAAGTATCTATTTTGCAATAAAAGCCACGTGCATTGGCTAGTTTAAAACGCACTGTAAAATTGCGACATGCAACATATTTTCTTTACAGTTTAGACATTAGAATCAAAAAGGATTATTCTAACAAATAATTGATGCAAATGGAATTTTTCTTCGTGTCTAGAAGGCAATACTAATTTTTTGTATCCGCAAAGCCATTTATTTCAAATGAAGAGAATTACTTCTGTATTGTACATGAGAATCAAAGTTTATAAATGCCAATGTTGTTAATTTTTTTTTTGATATAAAGAGTTTTCCAATTAGTGCCTCAGAACATTAATCCCCCAAAAAAAGATTGTTTTGGAATGTAAATGTAAAACATCGATAACAAATGAGTTCAGTACATTGTGTCAAGTTACTATACTCAGATTAACGATTCAACAGCCCTTTCGAAATTACTCGTATTTGCGGATATTTCGGGCGTTGCGAATTTATGGCCAACATAAGGATTTCTCTATCATTTCATTTAAAAGTTAGGAAAAACTAGCTCAATTGTAGATAAGTTTAAGATTAGTGCGTCATCCTGGTGTCCAACCCGAGGTTAATATTGCTGCTCTAAGTCAAAGTGTAGCGAGAACACATCGTTCTCAAGAACTTGGTCTTCCTCAGCCGACTACGTCGATAATTTTGCATGCAATTCTTCATCTGAAGGCTTACGAGGTTCAAATAATTCAACATCTGAAGCCAAATAACCATTGTTTACGTCGAAGTTTCACGAACTGGGCTTTGAGCAGTTGGAAGCCGATCCAGTTACTACAGAAAAGATATTGTTTTCTGATGAAAGCCATTTCTAGCTCAATGGTTTTATAAACAAGCATAACTGTAAGATTTGTACCGATGAAAATCATCGAGAGATTCACGAAGCGCCTATTTATCCTAAGATGATCGTACCCTATGCTTCTGAAGACGAAGACGATGAAGAGGACGTGTTACTATTATGCTTCTGCTATTAGGAATATGCTAACGGAATATCTTTGGCCTAAACTGAGAAATGTTGACATAAACACTGTCTTCAACAAGTCTTTAACAAGTCAACTGGCCACCAAAGTCATGAGACCCCATGCCTTTGGACTTTTCCTATGGGGTCTTGTGAAATTCCTGGTTTACAAAAATAATTCAGAAACAGTTCCCGGTCTTAAACGGAACATTTAATGCACCATTAGAAATATACCACGCAATATGTGTGAAAGCGTGGCGAAGTCGAGGAGCGTATTTAAACGATATTGTTTTTAAAACATAATGACATCGATTGTTCTTAAAAAACAATAAAAACTAAAAGATTATCTTTTGCTAATTGGATAATCCCATATAATACATCCATATATATACATAAATATATCCGACTGAATCGTCAACTTCCATATTGTATTTCATTCAACCTTCCTCAGGCCAGGCTAACACAAAAATTTCATGTCTGAAAATTTGCACAATTTTTACATATAATTCAATTTAGTACATATTGAAATCAAAATTAAAAAGGAAATTCCCCTATGATAAAACTGCAAGTACCGACGTAAAGTACACATTTACAGTTACGTAATTCTCCTAAAGGCAATACATAAATCTGAGCAATTCTTGCACGTAGGGCGCAGGTTCCACCCACTCACAAAAAAAAAAATTCTCTCTAATATGAAAAAAGCTAGAAAAACACTTTTATTAATAAATAGTTGAAAAAGCCAATTTTTAAAGCTACTGAAAAGTTCTAGTTGCAAAAAAATATTGTTGGTAATTTCTGTGAAAAAAATCAGATTGAGGAGTGCGGCTGCACCCCGCTTAACCTGAGAAAGGTTAAAAACCCAGCCGTTACATTCAACGTTTTAGTTCATCTATATACTTCAATTAATTTTAGTAATAAAGTCTACCGAAACATTTCGTACTATATACATATCTAGTAGAAATGATCTAAAACTAAAATCCAAATTATAACAGGAAAAGTAGAAATCTTTATGCGCAATACAAAAACCAGAACATATGAGCTCCGGGTAATGGCAATAGTTTAGGAAACCTACCTTTGAATTAAAACAACAGTTTCATTTTGATAAAATGTTTGATCCGAAAACTCAAGAGAAATATGCTTACATATTACCTACGAATGTCAGTAGTGTAATAGTTACATAAAAGTATAACAATACAATTTCTTTTACGTCTTTTACGAGTTCCCAGTATACATGTATTATATTTTACATCTACACTTAAAGGAAAGACAGTTCTCCATGCGACTTGTTAGTGACGAAGTAATACCCACAACCAGACCTCGTAGGCGAATATGAGCCTACTGTGCGTAGTTCTTCGGGGGTCTTTGATCCAATGAATCTTGCGTGACGAGTTTGCGAAATACAGCGCACATATTTTATATGAGTACTTAAGATGGACGAAGGAAAAGACAACTATGTTTCTAAATTTTCCATAAAAATCCATCAAGGTATGTGAATTGGAGTAAACTGCTTGAAAATGTTATCTATAATATAGCTTTCGGTATTAGTTAAATATGATTATTATCATAATCGTAATCGAGAGGGTCATGTTTTCTTGAATTGCTTTCTATGTTAGTTACAGTTACACTTGACAGCTAAGCTTGCTTAAAATATATCACGATTGAAACTTAACTTACGTTTGACATATTTGACTAGCAGAATAAACAAAATTATTTCCTAGTAAAAGTAAAAGCATTTAGAAAATAATTACAGTAAATTCCCAGTGATCTCATTCGATTTTAATATAAATCCTTAGTTGTCGTTCCATTTTGCTAAATGCTGAGGCGTTATCGTGTCATAAACATTTTGAATTGCTTTGGTAAGTTCTTGTATTGTGTGTGGTGAATTTTTAAAAACTGTACTTTTTAGGTAATAATTTAAAATAGTTGGATCAGGAGATCGAGAAGAAAAATCTACTACACGGTGACCAGAATATCCATGTAAGAGGTTCACTGTTTATAGTGTTTTAATAGCTGTGGGTTTATCTTCTTGGAAGTATCTAACCCATAGTTCGTTATCATGCAAAGGTTTATAAAATGTTCCAAAAAAATTATTACATCAATCTGCGTTTACCGTTTCATGAAATAATAATGGACCTGTAATGTGACCTATAAAGTTTGTGCATCATGACCATACTGCGGATCGACGACCACCTCTATCGCTGACGCTTGGGACGGAGTGGAGCATGATACAATCGTCCAACCGCAGCGTACATATGCGTCAGGAAAAGCGGTACACAGTCAGAGGATACTACTTCTGCATGTTTGTATGACTAGGGACGCTCAACTTAGATGTAAAACATCAGAGGCGTAGATGCATCGAACAGAAAGCATAGTTTAGTTCCCAATATCGCAAAATATTAAACAAAGATAAACAATGTCTAAGGCTACATTTTATAGATATCATGTTAGAAGTAATTTGTTGATATTAATTACTAAAACATCTTTAAATATAGAAAAGCTTCTTTTCACATCACAACTTGCAAGAAGAGCGTAGTGAAAAGACACCTGTAATCGTTGTGTTTACTAACAGTTTCGTTACTTTCATTGCACAGTAGTTTTAATATTGACAAATCTGGGTTGCAGGTAAAAATTGCGTCGATTCCTTTAGATATGGAAGCACCAAAAAAGAAAAAAGCAAAGATTCTTTAATTTATTTATTATACCATCTAATGTTTCCAATCCATCTTTTAGTTGTATTGTTTGTGATTCAAAATATTTTATTTTTTGAGGCATATCACGAAAACGTTCGTTAATAAAATGCAAATTAGTTTGTAAAAATGGATCCTGTAACAAAGTTTTACATTTGCTTACGCTTTATGTATCCTCATTTAAATTCTTTATTACATCAGCGACTTTGACGATGAAAATGAAGTAGCTTCTAACCACGTCCCTCATCTTGTTACGATTAGAAGAGACGGAGGTAAGAAAAGTCCTGGCCATTTGTCTTCGTATAAAGCAACTCTTGTAAGTAGTTTCAAGAAAACCTTTTTGGTGTAACTAATTAATTCGTTAACATTCGGAAATTGCTTTCTAATAAAATCCACAAGTCTATGGAGGGCGTGAGCAGCGCATGTAATATGCAGCATATTTTTGAAGATGTCTTTAGGCAATTTTCCAGCTTTAAGCATATAAGCTGTAGCGTCACTCACTCAAAGAATAAAGCTTCCTTCCGTTTCCTCACTTCTTCGAAAATGTTGTCAATACTGCCAATAACTACTTTCACTATTTTATCAGCATTTACTCGTTCTTGCTGGCTGTTAAATATGGCTTTATTGGACGATATGTATACGAAACACCAACAATGGCATGAACTGTGCTTCGCCCTAACGCATCTATAGTTTCGTCGCGCTCAACCAGTGGTAATTGTCTCCTACATCGGTTTTAATTTTGTTTACGACAACCCTAAGCAACACTAGTCGGGCTCTACTACACTTATTATCATTGCAATTTCATCATTTGAGATTATTAAAAATATTAATTATAATTTATAAAGTATTTATAAAAGCCTTTGATTAGTTACTATATGGACCAGCAGAGGCATACTACCTGTAGGCGTTGCCCTATTAGTATTATTATCGATGTTTTACCAGATTTTATTGTCTGCAGTAGGCCTATATTTAATTCGGAATGCACTTAGCTTAGCTTATATTTTCTTGTTTGTTTTTGACTCAAAGTTTCCTTTTCATATAAGGTTTGTCGAAAACGAAAGTAACCAAATTTTCGAAAGTACCTATGGCATTTAATCTTTTTAATTACAGAAAAACACCTATTTCATATTTTTTTTTAACTAAAAAAAAAATTCTCACTAAAATTTATAACGGGCGCAATTTACTTGAAACGAATCAAGGGAATTAGGCTGAACTACTACTTTATAATACACCGGGTAATTTTGTAAGGTGTATTCCTAACGCAGGAATTCCCCCACCTCCAACGTTTCCTTATCTCTAAGTTTGTGTACCAAAATCAGTTATGCATCAACAATTTTACTGTTATAACCATCAATAAACTTCTGTTAAGAAATACAATAAACCCAGAATTAGTGTACATCGGCTTCACGACCATACAACCCGTGACACAAAGAAAAGTGAAACCAGTTACATTGATATATGTAAAACACACTACAGACACTCACCTTAATTTCGTCGCATATTCGAATTCTATAAGTGTCCGATCCTTCACAAAACTTCCATATTTTTCTAGAAATTCTATCCCTTTAACTGTATGAGCAGCCAAATTTTCGTATTGGTCCTGAAAAAGCGAGAAATAAAATTATAAAACAAGAGGATATAAATAATTTACTTCACATACACTTTTTCGATATAAGGAAAATGTAACCATAATTTTCATTTTAAGAGAATACAGTTTGCAACGCAAATTATCTGCAAATCATTGCAAAAATATACGCACTTTCGGATAATATAAAAGATATATGGAACTCATGGTCAGCCTCGCCGATTTGTCCTAAATTCTAAAGCATTGAGTATCACTTAAACAAGTAAATTTTACTTATGGCGCATACGTAATGGACGCGTTTGCACAACCATTTTAATGATGTCGCACTTAGATTAAACAACGCTTTCCAAAACACCGTGCAACTGGTCAGAAAATGAAGCTTTTCTATTTAAATGTTACCTATTTACCATTAGTTAAATTAAAAATTAAGTTATTTCGATGAGATTGTGTATTAATTGTTAAGAAGCAAGAAGCGATGCCATCTACTAAGCTTTTTAACAATAATCTAACATCAGTTTCGGCGATTTGATAACTTCTTTATTTTTATACAGGGCTGCGAAAATAGTATCAGATGATGAACCGAACACACCCAGGTGATTGTGAGTTCATTGTTAGTTTCAATTCTGTTTAAAGTGAAACGTTTTATCTCGTGTCGTATTTTAATTATGGCGAGTGGAGGTAAAAAGCAAAAGATTTATCATTTTCATTCGGAGTATGTTCGTTATGCAATATTAGTGTATTCGTAGGAAAAAACATTGAATGGCACTACAAATCTGTCCATTCGGGCATTGAAAAGACATTCCCTTCGGATTCTACTATGAGAAGAGAAAAACTCAGGCCGCTAAAAAACCAACTATTGGTCAACGATGAATTTTCTTCACAGGAGACAAAACCAAGGCAGTAACCAAACATATCGCGTCTCAAAAGTCATCGTGAAAAAAGAAGCTTCGGCTATGGTAGAACATGGAAAAGAATTAGAACGTAGAATTATACCATAACGATAAAAGCTTTCCAAAATTTATTTCTAGCTACTGTATATACATCAGTAGGCATTATATAGGATTTTTGGCAATTAATGATATGAAAACTGATAAAGAAAATAAGAGTTAGAAATGTCTGTTCAGAGTACTGACTGATGATTGTCAGCATGCGGACATCTTGATTCATAATGACGTTCGTTGGTTGAGTGAAGAATGAATTCTGCAAAGTTTTAATGAACATTTACCTGCACTAGTTACAGTTCTTCGGGGAACGTGGAGAACCCTTTCGTGAACTTGAAAATTTGGTTTGACTGCAGAATTTTGCTTTTCTTGTATATATCATTTTCTAAAAAACTTGGGCTGTTATAGAAAATCTTATCCGACGTGACTTCAAACACTTTTTGTATTTGAAAAACCAGCTAGAAAACCAGGAATCATCAAAGCCCTACAAGCGCAAGAGCCACGTCGAAATTCTGTTGTGCAACATTTTGAAGAAAACGGCGCTGTAGCGGAAACGGAGAATATAACTTTCCAAAATGATTTGTTTCTAAAAGCTGTTGTATAAACTTAATAGAAGATGCGGTTTTTGGTATCCAATAAGAGTTATCCTCTTTTGATTCAAATTTAATTCACAAATTAGAAAATTTCTAAATATTCATGATGAAGTACACAGAACATAATAGTTATCTACTGGGAAAAAGCATATTGACAATGAAGTAAAGAGAAAAATATATAGAGTTGCAGGTTCTTAAAGGAATATTATGCTTGATATACAGGGTTATCTCACAGCAAAACAAAATACTGTGACTAAAGTTAATGAAGTAAATCTGCATAAGTACAACTTAAATGTTCGATGTCCTTTCTTATAATTGATGAAATCAGAACGCTTATTAATGTAATACAATTCTAAGCTATGCTTAAAATAATTTTGTTCAACGTCATGTATTTTAACCTCGGCAAAAACGAAGGAGTGAGTGCTTAAGGCAGTGTAGTGTAAGTTATTACGGGCATCGCTTTTGTGTCCCGAAATACGGTTTCTTAATTTTTGGGACGATTGACCAATATAGCAACTTGGACAATCTCTATAGTTAATTTGATAGATAGAGGATTTCTCCGAATGATTCAAATTGTTTTTAAATTTTGGCGAAAATACTTTGTTTTTTTAATGAATCATTTCTAAATTATTATTACATATATATTAAAGTTTTCAAAAACGGGTTAGTCTGTAATACTCTTGAGCCTAACATTTGGTGATTACTCTAGCTTCTTAGTTCAGGTGTACTTACTTCTTTTAACATTGATTGGTAGTAAGCAATTAAATGCAGGTAATTAATTTGACTGTTATGGACTGAGGAATACTCTATTTGAGCCAACTAGGATCTTTGTGAATGTAAGTAGAGTAAGGCCAAGAACAGGCATTGATTACATGGTAACTGACCTATCTGAATTGACTTATAAAGTAGAGATGCTTACGGATCACATTGCGGATCATTACGCGCAAAAGATATTAGTTCTTATTAATAAGAATCAATCTAGCAGGGATAAAACTATTGAAAATTATAGAGATACCTCAGAAAATAATCAAAATAAACTTAAGAATATATTGCGTATAAATGGAACAGCATTTTGGGCAATGTGTGTCTACGGAATGTGCCAGTGGAAGATTGATTGCTCCATCAATATTTCTACAACCAGTTACTCAGGACGAGGTGGTGCAGTATATTCGCAAACTGAAACGTTCTAATTCATCGGGGATAAACAAAGTTTCATCCAAAATACTTGGAAATGTGGCTGAAGTTGTTACTCTGCCAAATGCCTATTTATTTACAGAAGGGAATGTTTCCTTCATCGTTAGTTAGCTAGAATTGTACCAGTTCATAAAAGCGGGGATCGAAGTAATCATCAAAACTATCGACCAATATCAATTTTGAATTTCAGTAATCTGTTGGAGAGGATAATGTTTGATAAACTTTCCTGAAGAAGTTTGACGTCTTGGGTGCAGAACAGCAACACAGAGGTCAACTACTACAGCAACTAGGGATCTTATACAGAACATTTATAAACATTTAGACAAACATGAGGTTGTTGGTCTCTTTTTCGACTTTCTTTTTGATACATTTAATGTTGATTTTATTCTGCAAAAGCTTGCGCTGTGCGGTATCCGGGGTCCAGCCTTGAACTAGATATGCTCATACACATAGATAATGAACGCTCTAAAGATCATGTAATCCATACTGGGGTAGCCCAGGGCTCGGTGATGGGTCCCCTGATATTCATTTTATACGTAAATGACTTACAGAAATACATGTGGTATATCAAAAGCATGTTGATCTTGAATTTATATAAAGCGGAATGTATCTATTTCTCAAAACGAAAAGACACTCCTATCAACTTAGACAATATGCTAAGAAAGCATGATTTAAATGTAAAAAGCCATGTAAGATTCCTGGCTACCATTGTGGACGGGAGATTAGGATAGCTGGAACAGATCGACATGGTATGTAGAAAACTATAATAATAGCAGTTATAACGTTTTGCTAAAGCTAAAGTATAATGTGGATTTGAACCATTTAATTACCGTGTATTACTCACTGATTTATTCGTATTTAAAGTACAATATAATGCTGTGGCGACGAGCTGTGGAAATAAAAAGAGTTTTCCTTCTTCAAAAGAGAGCAATGCGCTTAATGTTTTCGTTGAAGCCAACGGGCTCTTGTCAACCCTACCTCAAGCAATACACATTATTAACAGTGGTTGGTATATATATATTATAATGTTTTAACGGGATGAAATTTAAGAAATTTTCGAAATTTTACGAAGGTCTTAAATTTACCGAAATTGAGGGTCATGAATCCGTGAATGTCCCTAGGCAAAATGAAAAATTGTTAGATGAAAATTCTAAGACGTAGAAATAAAAATAACTACAAATCTTGTAACTTTCCACTACATAAACAGAAGGTTTACGTCCTTCTTCGAACACAACTTCTTCAATATTATACTATTGAACGCACTTTTGAATTTTTAAATTGAAATATTTCAACACTATATATAAACTTGGAGGAATTGTGCCTGGACGACAGTTAGACATAAAGTCACAAATAAAATTGGCGTTGTTTTTAACCATTGTTAAATTACGTTGGCAATTGTTTTATTCCCTTGTCACGTATGATAATTTTTAACTATTTAAAATATATTATTATTGAAGTAGATGCTGAAACGAACGATTTTTGCTATAGCATGATGCAGGGACGCAACTGATGCTGAGATTCTGTGTTCTTTGATGACACTCTTGACCACATGCAACACTACAACGTTAAATTACATTGAGAATTTAGATGAAATGCACCGAAAGACTTTTAATTGTCAGAAATAACTTTTATACGACTAACGTATGCACTGGAACTTAATATAGAAATTTCTGACATTAATTTAATGAAAGGAGAATGACAGATAAAAGTAGTTAATATAAATCTTCCCCACGATTGTTGTTGGCTGCACTTATATTAATTTTATTATTTTTGCACTCCTTTAATATTCGGTTAAGAACAGGAATCTTTCTACATGGATCGGGCTTCCTACAAACAGATGGACCTTTATACGCGATAGGTGGACAAAGCAAAATACCAAGAAGAGATGTAAACATAGCGCGGGTGATAGCTAGTTATTTTGTAACATTACAATATATATATATTAGAAAATATCAAGCATGTTAGAAGAAATCTGAGCAAGTTTAATAGAAATTATAATACTTACAACACTAGGTAACAACACCATTTAAAATTACCAAAGCAAACTCATGAGTATTATAAAGTCACCCGACTATGCTTCTGCACAGGTATACAATGCCCTGCCAGAAAGATTGAAGCTGACGAGAGTTCCTCAGACAAACACTTATTTATTACAGATTGTAGCTTTCGACGTTTATGACTATTTTAAATATTGTGCTAGTTCTGAGTACTAATTGTTTGGTGTTTCAATTTGTACATTGTGGACGTCCATACCTGTTTTTATACAGCAATACATGTTAATAACCATTATTATTACTATTATTAAAATGGCAACTATATAATTCGTCCCTCCGCAATACAAAATAAGTTCAAGTGCGAGAATTTGTTAATAAGTTAAAAAGTCATGCAATTACAGCTTTGTAACTTATAACTGAGAGAGCCTTATTGTTTTGTTTGGATACAGTTTATAGTGCTACAATTTTTTATGCTAACACTACTACAATCAACTGTTCTGTTACTAGAAACGGACAAAATCGTATTAGTCGCAAGTTCCATTATGTAAATTAGAGATCTTATGTTGCTTTAACGTATGTATATATTGTTCAAGGCCGTTGCGTGTAGAACACGAAGCATTCCAAACCGAACGTCGTTAGCCTAACAAACAAAGAAATTCGTTGACCAAGCCAAATATTTGCTTTTCCTGATCTTCATGAGTTTATTTGTAAAACTTGCATGCCTCCACAAAACTTGGTAAGTCAACGGAAAGTTTATACATTGTTAAATTCCATTTAATATCGTCTGGATAATACATAGGTATTAAAAATGATTCATATACCTGCTACATTTTCTAAACACGGATAATATGAGCAATCAACATGTTTTTATCGTTTATTGTGAAATATCCAATTGCTGGCTAGAATATTAATTCGCTATAGGACAAATTACGCTCACGTAGTAGGAAATCACAGGTCTAATGAGAGCAATAGTTGAACGTTTAATAAAGTTGTTCTGTACAATTCATTCTATTTTAATTATCATAATAGGTAATTGAAATATTTAACAATAAAATAAATTTGTCCTTATTGTAATAACTAATACTAATGTACTATCCATTTTAATGCATTGGTAATCAATAAATCTGGCTTTCTCCGCGAAATTTAAGTTGCAAAATTAGTTTGCTTAAATTGAATGCGACATGATCAATAGTGCAACTATCAAATATACGGATCAAAACGGGGAAAGTGCCGCAAAAATATGCTGATGGAATGGTGTGATAGCCAGAAAAATAAGCGTGCATTCTCTGCTGAATCTACATCTCCTGATAAAATCTACTTCCTACTTCTTTAGTTATTATTTATTCACTCTTCGATTAAATTCTACTTGAGAGCGATAATTTAAACAAAAAACCTCTGGGAACAAATTGATCCAGTACTTGCGCAATGTGATAACTGGACGGTTTTCTGCAGAAACAAACCTAATATGTGGACACCACCAGTAAACAATTAAAAACAAACTACATGTTAAAAAGATTTATGTTAAGTAAAGTACGCGAAAGAATTTCTGCAGAGGACTAAGCTGATGTGCAACATTGTTTGTTACACATACAAACCGGGATGAAATTTATTTTAGTTCACAGCAAGGGCACATAGCTTTCCTCGCGAATTACGCATATGATTTTCTAGGCTACCCCTACAAGCTCCTTTTGATTTATTTTGCATTGGTTATCATAGGTACTAGTTACGTTTCTTATACACATCGATAATGCTCCTATTGCTCTACCTTGTTTGATGAAAACTCATCCGGCAATAAGTTGTAAACCAATAAAGGCTGCATATATAGCATTTTTTAGTTATAGTATATAAAGTCTACTGTCAATAAAAAATTCAACACGCAGTGCGAATGCGCCGCATTGTAATTTTATTAATTAAATCAACATTATTATTCATTCTTGATTACTTCGTTTATATATTTGCAATTTTTATTATTCATACTTTCATCTCGATTACGAAATCTGTTCTTTAGAGCAACGTATGCATGTATACGCCGCAATTAAATGTTGCATTAATTTTACGAAAAGAAAATTATTGAGTATATGTACAAAATATACATTACAAATATCGTATAAACGTGCGAAATAAATGCAGGAGTTTGCAAGGAAATATTTACAGAGGGATTAGATACATTTACCTTATCTCAGTTTACTATTGAAATACACCTTCATCATTCAGGATGACTAATACATATACATATGTACTGTAATGTTTTTGTGCGGTGAAATTTAAGAAATTTTACAAAACTCTTAAATTGTGAGAAATTAGATTAGATTGGAATCGCGAATTCGGGAATGTCCTTAGACATTAGACTCTTTCGGCATATGAGAAATTATTAGGTGAATGTTTTAAGATGTATAAATGAAAAACTTTCCACTACATAAACACAATGTTTATGTCCTTCTAGCGAAAACAGCTTCTGGAATAGTATTTCTACTAACACACTTTTTACTTTTTGGTTTAGAATATTTAAATAAACACAGTAAACTTGGAGGATATTGATACACAAGATGGCTCGACATAAAGTCGTAAATAAAATTCGCGTTATTTACATCCATTGTTTGATTACGTCGGCAATTGTTTTATTCCATTGTCACCTACGATAACTTTTACCCGTCTAAAATATACTATTATTGAAGTAGATGCCGAAACTAACGATTTTTGATGTAGCATGATGCAGGCACGCAACTGATGCTGGGATTCTGTGTTGTTTGATGACACTCTTGACCACATGCAACACTACAACCTTAAATTACACTGAGAATTTTAATCTACAAAAATAACTTTTATACGTATAGACCGGAACTTCCTGTAGAAAGACCTGACATTAATTAACGAAAAAGAGATGACACAGAAAAGTAGTTAATATAAGTCTTCCCCGCGATTCTCGCTGGCTGGACTTATGTTATCTGGCTTTCTACCAATAGATGGACCCTTACATTCGATTGGTAGCTACTTATTTGTAACGTTACAGTACATACAACGATGCACTGGGATTTTCATATAATTTCATAACTCCTTGCCATCTAAAAAAAGAGTTGTTTCCAAGGATGGTATTGCAAATAAATTTATTCTACCCGTGAACAACCAATAAGGAAAAAACCAGAGGGATAGAACGGCAGGCCGTTTCAAGGTTGTTTTGGTAACTAAGAAAGCTTTGTTATCACATGTATTCGACAAGAAGTATTAGCGATTCTGTGATTGCTTTGTTGTTTATAACATCATGTTTTTCTTTGCAATAATCTTTACAATATTCCCCGAAGGTGAAAACGAAATCGCAGTTCCATGGTTACATTTCAAGCAAACAATATAATTTTTAACATGTACGGATAAGAGTATCTAATCAAAGATACTCTGATGACTGGAAAATGTTACTGTATCCACCTTTACAAAGCCGAGCAATTAGTAATGCCTCAATCTGTGATGTTACTAGTAGAAGCCTGCTACACCTGCAGAACGTTACACCCTCCACAGATGTGTACGACGAGCCATAATACGACGAAACGCGCGTTCCCACATGGATGTTGATAGCTTGTTCAAATCGAGGTCTTCCTTTAATTATAATACAAGCTACGATGGTGTCAAGTACGGCTATATTGAGGAAACAAATTACATATTGCCGTATAGTATCGAACCCAGAATGCTTTTAAAGCAGAATGATAGATTAAAAGTAAGAAAGTAAGAAGAAACCGTGGTGAGAGATCAAATTTAGATTTTTTTCTTCAAAAGTGCAGGTTTCCTTCCTTAGTTTTACACAATAACACGTATTTCGAAACCGTATAACTTTTTTTTCTTTTGAACCATAGAAGCAGAGTTTTTAGTATCAACATTGTTTCTTTTTTGCAGAGTTTATGCTGTCGACCAAAATATACAAGCAACCCCTGCACAAAAATCGTGTTAAGTAAATGCCGTGTAATGCCAGGGAAGTCTATTTATAGCCATGGCACCGAAGATCATAATATTGAGTACCACGTAAAGAACATTGGGTAATAAAAGCATTTGATGAAGCCAGTATAAAACTAAAATATTCACATCCAACCCTACTTGGAGTACAATAAAATAGAAGCAGTTTTTGATCATAATTTGTTACCTTATTAGGCATATTACGTGGTTTATCCCGCAATTTTATAACAAAAGTTATGCTAAATTGTGCCGGGTACATCATATTTGTGTATAAAATAGACATTATATGAGCTTCATCACGACACAGCAATTAATGTGCGATCTTACAATATGAGATCGATCAATCGAGGAAATTCTACTAAATTTGTTTCAATTACAACCGCATCCAACAACATGGGTTTCACCATAACGAAGAATATTGACAAACTACTAATAAGAACAAAATGTTTTGAAAATGTAATAACTTGAAGCTCAACAGATGGGTATTTCACTATTTTATGTGCATCTCTGATCTTATAAAAAGCGCGCCAGTCAGATTGGTATTAAATGCAGCACTAAACGAATATGTTGTAGGTAGGTTGCCGACCACATGAAAATGAAAAATAAGAAAAGTTGTCGATCGCTGTTATAGGAAGACCGGTTACTTAAAGAAACGATCCTGTAGAAGCCTCAACAGAATACGCGGACATGCATACATTTTTAAGTCTTCGAATCACTTAAAAACTAGTTTCGAATAAGTTATTTTCCATGCGTGCGGAGAACAAGTTGCGCCCAATACTCGTCCATACATACGTCTACGTCTACTCAATATAATCATCTAGATCTAGAGCGTGTCCACCTAGTAGATGCACGGCAAATAATTCCTTTCCTGAGCAATTTAGGAAAAAAGCTTTCAAATAAAAAATAATCGGAGACAATTGCTGCACAATATAAAATTATATTCAAGTATACAGGGTGTTCAGTTTCCGCTACGCATGATACAAATTTACACCTTGTATATTATTGCTACTTTATATACTTCTCTTTAATTCATCTCAACTTCCATCAATATTTCCTAAACATATCTATCTTAGTTTTTGAGCTAAATTGCATAATTTGAGATTTTTGCGAAATGTCGCTGGTTCCTTTAATGAGCGATATCTTAAAAGCTTTACACGTTTAGAATGATGATACTTATGAAAAGAATTTCTTGAATAAATTCTTAGGGCAACTCATAGTAACATGGACATTACACAGAATAATACTCCCGAGATATTAGTAAATGTTGAAAATGGTGTTCACTTTGGATAGATATAAAATTGTATGCGTAAACTAAATTTTGCACTTTATTTCTGATGAATACCTTTAGAAAAACATAAGTGTATCGTATTTCGTCACAAGTAGAGATGGCGAGTAAATTCGGTATTCGGTACTGGTAGCTGCGCGAATATTTTTGTCGACGAGTAACGAATACTTAACTTATCCGCATAGCCTCATAATTAATTTACTAAAGAAGCACACATTTTTGGGAAATGTTTATAAATACAATTCTATAGAATTACAGTTCCTCTATCAAATCGCGAAAAAATATAGAGGGTATTATATTTAAGAAAATCGAAATAGCGTGGTCATCTTGTAGACTGGAATCTATATATTTAAAAAAACTGCGGTGTATTGCCTAAAATTCCAAACTCCCTCCCGTTATTTTACACTAGTTTATAAAGCAACGTAAATAATATTTGGGAGTGTCTACTTAAAACAATTTTGACAACACTATTGCCTTTACTCTGTCTGCTATTATTCTTAACCCTTTTTTGGAAACAATAAACAATTATAAAAAATTCAAAATCGATAAAAAAATAATAGTTTTAGAAAATGTTCGTAAAATATGTATATTGATATTGCTTGTAGGCAACATTATCAAATAAATAGTAATTAAAGTAATGAAATATATTAAAGTTCACTAATTAAATACTGCTTATAATACATACCAAATATATTACTGATACTATATTTATAACAATATATATATATATATATATATATATATATATATATATATATATATATATATACACTGCAGTAGAATAAACGATTTGATACCCGATACCGAGTGCCAGAATTTCAACAACAGGCAATTCTTCGTTATTTGAAAAAGTGAAAAGGCAACGCAAAAGCAGTTTTGAATGAGATTAATAAATTCGACGAATCTTAAAAAAAAACTACCACCGCATTCTTTTCGAATTGAACTAAATGCTTATTTATGGCTGACAATATGCAACTTCTGACAAACAAGTTTATAATCTTTTTCTAGACATTGCTCTCTCATTCTCTACATTGCTTATTCCAGGAAGCATTTACGTTTACTATGATTCGTATAAACAACGGAGTTACAAAAGTTATTGTACAGGATCCAAAAGATAGTACCTAATCAGGTAATTTCCCATTTTATGAGTTCATTTCCGCTATGTAATTACTGTCGTAACAAATCTGAAACTTCTGTATGTTATATGAATACTCAAATGCAAACACTCAAATTCAAAACATTACTAAAAAGCCATTCAAATGAATTGTGAACCACAACAAAACTAATAGTAATCAAACTCAATCGATTTTTTTACGCGGCTATTTCAAGTAATTACACACACAAAAAAATAAATTATAAGCTATGAGAGATATAATGCCTTTTAATATAATCCTTTCATTATTTAGGAACAGCCATGTTTTTTAATAAGACATAAAATTATACTGTAAATAGCATGCATCAAATATTAACAGTTAACATAACTGTAATAAAGATTGTTAAGATGGTGATAAAGCACATTAACATCACTTCTATTATCTGTTTGTATTATCTATTTTTTTGAGAGCAGGCATTTGATATATTCATGAATGTTAGGAAAAAAGTTCAAACAATAAAATTTATATTTCTCTTTAATAAAATTTATGTTTGGCAATTTAAAAAATTTATACTTGACAATTTTGCAAATCTGTAATTATTCCTTCGACTGACAAAAATATGAAAACATGCTGAAAAAGCTGATCCGAGGCAAGGGCAACGATTGGTGAGGTCACCATTAAGAAAGCCACGGTCGATACATGATACGCACACTACCGACCAAAAATGGACGAATAAATTATAAGAAAGTAGCTAAATATTGTATAAAATGCATTTTCGAATTTTATAGAAACAAACCGTATTTCTTATTGTAATTTACTTCCGTGAAAGTCACCTTTACATTTAATAACCTACTTACAAATTTTAGAAAAACTTTGAAGAGTATCTGATGGTGTAATGTGCTATTGGGAACAATTTTCCCTGAATTCTCTATTCAACTCATCTCACCGAATTAATGTCAGATAATTTTTGACACAGCTAAGAGTTAAGGTCATAATCTTGTGGATGAAAATCTTCTCAAATTAACCTAATGCTAGGCGAAAATGCGTGTTGCTGGGCCAACTCTAAGTAACCTTCTTTTCTTAAAATTCGTGCAACTCTCCACTTACATACTTCGAAAACATATACGCAGAGGTGCCCTCGTGTTTAACTATCCGCTCTACATATCCAAGTGTCGTTCTTTTACACACACACCTTCGCACTCTTAGCACCTCATACTGCCAAATATCTTAAACTTCAACTCATACGTTGACAATACACACTTTTAACACACACATATTAACCCCACAATTTCAAGTAGTATCGCAGTTTTGTTTACAGTTTTGCTGCTTTAATAATAATTCTTGTAAGGGCACACTTTTAATAAATAATAGCTATAAAACACCAAAAAACCGATATTTTTTTAAACATGCCAATTGTAATGTTTACTACCGCACTAACAAATAAAAGAATATATATATTTGTGTAACAGAGTTATTTATGTTGTATATATAACAAACAAAATAATCATATCAAGATGGCGGGTACTGTTAAATATCTCTTGGAAAACCATTATTAATTTTTTCCATTATAATATACAGCGCTGAAACACTTCACTTCACGTAATACAGCGATGGCAATGTACCCGAGCAAATAAAATGTTGGATAAATGTTCGGGTATTTACCAAACTGGGCAGATTTGGGATAAATTCCGTTTACCACCAAATAGTGGCAAAATGGATGGAGATGGAGGGAGTACACAAACATTATTAATTATCAACCGTATCAAAGGCATAAAAGCCTATGTATGTATAATAAATTTTCATAGCTCATGCCCATTAGTAAGCAGTACTTACATAAAACATGAAAAGACAGAACTGCAAAACCCACCAGGAGTGCAACTCCCTGCTTTTATACTAAATCCTTGACAAGATCTAGATCTGTTATAGAATCCTGGACATCTTTATCTTTCTGGAAATCGGATAATCTTTTCTAAATCAATTGTGTCCAATTCTCGCGCTTCAGCATTAGAACTAAACAAAATGAGATCGAGAGGAAAAGAAGCGAAACCCATTATAAAATTATCATATTAGGCGATGTTTCACCAGGTATTTTACCCGCTAGAGAAATGTATCCCTTACACTCATTTTCTGGGTATATAAAATCATTTTAAATACCGGATACTTACCCACCTGCCTGCCTTTCTGTCATCACACCTATTTTTAATGGTGATTTTTTTAGATTGATTAGATTGAAAATAAATAGATCGAAATAGCAAAATGTACATCTACATATAAGAATTACTATTACACGGATGGAATCTCAAATTACTTTTATATCGTGCACTGAGAGACTAACAAATTGATATTTATTATAACGTGCAAACATTTAGCTGTAGCCAATCGGCAAAGAAAACCGTATGATTTGACTTGGTATTTGCCTAAATTAGAATTTATAGCACGCACAAATACCAACTAAGAAAAATGAAAAGCAATTCATTAAATATTTAATCATATTTAGTTTAAATGGCGGTTAGTTTTCTCTGTTAACTACATAGGTGGTAGTAGCACTAAATACGTATAAGAAAATGTGCCTAGGCGTTAATTAAAAATGGGAAGTTACGTTAATGTAACAGTTGATTTAATTAGAACGGGTTGTGTATAACTGAAATGAAACGTTGTTTAAATATGCGAAAGATAATTTATCTGATTTACTGGCATGCCGTTTTAACGGCTTTCACTTGACTATTATTACAAGCAAAAACTATTCTGTACATATAGCAGATTTATTAATAGCATATTAAGAACCATTTGTATTTCAATTTAATTTATGTCAATGATTTTTTATAATAAAATAAATCAGGGTGTTCAGTAAGTTGTTAAATATTTTTTATTAGTATTATTTATTTATTATTTATATATTATTTATTATTAGTATTACACAAAATGTTTTATTTGGAAAATTTTAAAGCATGTAATAATAAAAATACGCAGAGTTTAAAAGAAAAATCTTCACGCCCACCTACAAACAATAAAGTGATTGCTTCCCCCAGGACTATCACCGTATACTATAACACGTTAAATTTAGCGTGTTCAACTTCAATTGTATTACTTTACATGTTTTTCTTACAAATAAGAACAAAAACAATTCATACATAACGAATATTATATCTTTAGGGTACTAGTCAATCAAAATTCTTATAACATTTTTTTGCTAAAAATTTTTGTCATAAATACACAGAAGAAGTGAGCTAGTCACTGAGGAGCACATCATCCATTAGATATATTTACCATTTGATGTGTAATATGATACGAAGATACAATAAAGTCTAAAAAATAACTTAATTTCAGATATGCAATAGGTACGTATCATTTAAAAGTAAAAGCAGTGAATAATATTTTTGTACAAGCAAACAAACATATATCTAACACATTGACTTATTGAACTTAATAACCGTTTGACAAGTGTCTAAATTGAGATTTACGTCAGTACTGATATGTAATTTTATATTATTAGACTATTGTTTTCGTGCCAATACATCAGCTGTTTCCACTATCCAATTATATTACTTTTAATAAAACCTAAAAAAATTTCCTTACTTGGGTGAAAATCACTTTATGAATGCCCCTTTCAGTTTCATCCATTTTGTTCCAATTTTAAATAAAATGTAGCACACAAAAATTAAATATTAGCACTTTAAAAGACATACGACTTTTGATTTGAAATATGATTACAGTATCTATCTCTATACAGGAGGAAGAATTATTGTCATGTTTACGGACAATAAAAAGATGAGAAATCTCACAACATTTAGGAAACAATAGGCCTATGTCTTATACGTTCTTTCTGTACTGAAGGTTTCCGCATAGTCTCATCATAGGTACGTTATTAATCGATAATGCCAAAATCTCCACAATCATACTAATGTTCTATCTAGTAAAAGAAGTACTGGTAAAAGAAACAACTATGTGTCAACTATCCTCCGGCAATACTTATGCATGTCACCTTATTTGGAAGGATTTAATCTAAATTCAAATTAGCAAACATTTGAACGATTACTGAAAAGAAAAGGAAAGTTATGATTATTGTCTTCCGTGCTTAAGTAACTTTTAATATATTCAAGACTTTCACGGATAAAGTAAAAAAAATAGAAAATGTTGTTTTATAATGAACCTTACAGACGAAATCGATTGAATTTATTTTGAAACTGTAAATAGAGTCACTTTGCTGAGCTTACATATTGAAACACAATCTGTGTGTTTTTACTTGTATACCTCTAAAACGTTGATAAGAATGCATCCGGCGATCTGGAAATACGCATTTGTATAACACTGGGCAATTATGGAAACGTTTCGTGGCTGGTTATTCTTAATCGGGAGTATTCAAGGACCGCCGCAAACGATGATTCAGCTTTGACAATTTCATTAACGAGAACGGCTGGCAGCACTTGTGCTCTGTATTGCTGTATACAAAACGCAAACAAATTAATTGGTTTATGAATGGTCTTTATTTGAACGGTTGACTAGATTGAATGGCAGATATATACGGTAGGGATAAAAGGTCATCTCTATTTCAAGAGTTCTAAATGTCGCATGCGCAGCATTACAGAACACGTAATACTAAAATATTTGTAGAAACAACGTTATTTTAGTAGCTATCTACTGTGCAAACACTTCGATAAAAAACATTAAAAAAGCAACTTGTAGTTCAATTACGCAAGGTATGCGTATTATCAAACGAGACAACTCCTACAGTAATTTGCCTCAAATAAAGTTTTGTTTCTAGAATTACGTCATGTAATTCTGGAAATGTTTTTAATCACACTAAATATTTTTTCTGAATAAATTAACAATTAATGTATGTACTTTCCACCTGTTCAGGTGTCCCAGGAGTAACGGTTTACAGAGGGGAAGCCATTTTGTTTCATCGAAAACAAATTCGTAGGCATCTCTAGGTTGTTTGGATCTACGTCCCAAAATTATTTTTCATTTCTGGGTGTTCCAAAGATGCATGGGTTCAAGTTTATGGCTTAGGTGACAAAAGCTTTTGAGATTTTCAAAATGCGATTTTTTGACACTTTCTAACAGTATTGCTTTAAATATTTTGGATTTTCCATTTCCTCTATGTTATTATCTTGCGTTATTAAGTCAACATGTTCACTAAAAAAGATTATTCTATCAATGCTGACACCAGGCATAAAAACTCATAGTATAAAGCGTTGGTTTGAAAATCACCATAAATTCATTACTCATAATTTCATTTGTAAAAATGTAACGCGTAAAACTGTCAGTGTTGTTATAAAGGAGAGCAAACCTTTATTAATTTAGGTTGTTTTCGTGATTCAGATTTGATAGAGCTTGTTTTCATGCTACAGTTTCCACCATTTTACAATTACGAGAAAGAATTCAACAACTGAGTTAGTAACGTTATTAATATAATAGTTGTGTTCCGTCAAACCTAATATACTTCTTTTTTCTTATTTCACTTGCAGAATTTCATTTTAACTTATATTTATAAGTATATATAAAATTATAGTAAAAATTGATAAGCATAAATAGCGAAAGTTTGCAAAAATAATAAAAAGTATGTTTAGATTTTGCCAACAGTCAAGTCTGTGCATTGTCGTTGTTGCCACTGTTCCAACAAATATCATTACGTAATCGATAGTCGGCAAATTAAATGATTCCGCTTCTTCAAAATCCACAAAACGTTTGGCCGTGTAGCTCTAAATTGCACTCAATTTTTAATAGACAATTAGTAGATACAAAACACCTGTTGACCGTAAACACTTGAACAAACTATAAATTGTACGTTACGAAAACTGGCAATTGAATATAGTTTTGGTGTCAGATATTGATTGGTCAAGTAAATTGGAGGCAAAATCTCAGTGTTTAAAAAATTTTTAAAAATGTAACAATTTGAAAACTAAACTACTTCAATGTTAACAACGTGATGTTTTTATTTCTTAAATTAATCAGTCACAGGAAACATTGATCATTTTAATGAATTCGTAGGAGTACCGCAAGTTCATTTTGAACGCAGAAGTGACAATTGCTATGCTTGTCTTAATTTAATAATTAGTCGCATATTATGTCCTTTTTATAGTTTCTGATTGCAACAAAATATTGTAACCAACATCATGTTGGTTAATGAACGTTTTAAGTCATAATCTCAGGAAATCCAAGTTACATACTAAAAAAAAACTGGCCCATATACTACCGGGGCCTACATGTCTAACAGTTTTTTTTTGTAAGCTATGAAACTTATGCCTCGCGTTTGAAGGCAGTCGCATAAATTGTCTATCACAATTTTCTATTATACAGAGTAATTTGGGATTCATTTCTCCAAAGAATATTACTTCATCAATGTGATATGCTTTTTTTACAAAGTCTAGGCTTGCTCTGATGTCTCATTCTTCTGGGCCTTCTAGCGTAGAAACCGTTTTCTCACAAACGTCCTCTTAGTATGGAACTACTGTTATTAGGGTTTAGTTAGCTAACACGCAAGCTTTGCAATTTGCCTATGTCTTTTTAACAATTTTTCATTTGCTACTTCAATTTTTCTTCTCTATTTTGCCAGTTAATCTCATTTGCAATTCATGTAGCTGTCTAGCCTAGTACATTCTTCTACATTTTGCAGTTTTGATCTTCCATGCGTTAGCCAACTAAAATTTAGAATACCATTACTTTATCGTTATTTTAAAGTAATGTCACGCTAGGAAGATTTTTCTTCTGCTAAAAGCAAGCCACTTTTTTTATTTTACCAGGCATATAATCGATTCGTTCTAAACTTCGATATTTCCTCAAATGATTCAGTGCAGCATTCCATAACTAACAAAGCTTTATTTCAGCACAAATCACAAACTAGTCAGAGCCAATATATGCTGTAAAGTCAATCAGTTTCGATTTTTTTTTACCAATCAAATCGATCAGAGTAGTTTGAGATTTCTGTTGGAACAAGCCCCAATTAATTATGGCAGGGAAATGGACTAGGTTCTTCATACACAGCTCAAAGTAATCTTTGTATCTGAATTATTGTATAATCTAACAATTAAAATACAATGCATAACCTAACATGCACTAGAACACAAAAGCGATAACGCCTATTACGTCATTTATTTCAGATTACTAGGCACATTCTTACATTAAACTTTAATATCAATCTTAACAATAATATATTTTCAATTAATTTAAACTAAAAATTGACATTTTAGAGACCGTAAAAATTAATTACACATATGTATATGCACGTCTGAGGGTAAACAAAATAAAATAAAGTATTCTGCGTTTTTCAGTACAGATTACTTTAGAGAATCTTTTTAAATCAACTGTTTAAGATGTTTAGGTATACTAGAACATATTGAGTGTCTAAGAATTCACCCGCCGTATGGCTTTCTTGCGATGTTGTAATTATGTATCTCATTCAGGTTGCATGCATATTAAAGGTTGTGTGAAATAATTTCTCCACTTCATCACGTATACACTTTCCTTGAATAACACATGTTCCTTATCAAACAACCGAGCACATACAGTCACGGCATATACATATCAATTGCCTAAGCGCACGGGATAACTTTTGTTATACGGTTGGCTACAGGTAATTTTATACACTTTCAAACGATTTCGGTTATAAAAGCAAGATACTCTGTAGGTACCAAATGCTTTTTGGATCTCCTGTGTTAATGCTTTTCAGAAAGGTCAAATTGTGAGGTAGGATAAATTATACTAAGACCACCGCTGCATTAATTATTCAAGTAGTAAAGAATTATCGATGAATTGATGAAGTAAATGATTGAAATAAAAGGCAATCATCTTGAACTAAGAGCTGTTTATTTTACGTTATTGTGTAACAACCGACGTTTTCATTAGAAATTATCATTTGCGGCAAATATCGTAAAACATGAATATTTACTTAAATAAACGGGTTTAAAATGAGTATATAGGTTTCTTTGAACAGATTCGACCATGTCTCTGTTGGACAAAACTGGCTTACCCGGTCGAACGGGTTTGTTGGTCCGAACGAGCTACGAATCTGTCGGACCGAACGGGCTTGACGAGCCGACACTCGGCGAAGCTGTCGGGCTGAGCCATGTCGCGTTGGCAAACGTGTCGGGCCGGATAGTCAGTGAACGACAATTTAATCTGTTGACTGCGCTACGCCTTAAATTACTAATGAATAGAAGCCTACATCATTTGAGCAGGTGCATTGCAAAACACAGTTTTCGAATTGTTTATTTTTCTACAAATAGCATAGATTAACTGCGCATGTCCTCCAAATATAATTTTGCAAATGTTACTATGTTGTGCAAGATGGAAGTTACTAGTGTAGAAGTTTTCAAAAATACTGCACGTTTCTTTTTTAATTTACCAGAGGCCACATATAAAGAAGTAAATACCCCGTTTTAAACTATATGTTTGGGTTTTGCAATTTATCTACTCTAATTTTTTAGTACAAATTATCCCACATAATTATATTACGTATAATTAATTTATGTTGATGTACTTCACAAAAAAAAAAACTATTTAGAAACATCCTGTATCTGCTAAAAAAAAATAAATTTATAATATCATTATGTATATATTTTGGTATGGCGGTTTTATATTCTCACAAAATTTTTTGAAAACAATTCTCCCAGCCTTACCCTATATTTGTATTTAGCAGTTACCAACATTGAGTGTGGATATGATAATTATACGAAAAAGTAATAACTGAATGTATGAAACAAAAAATGTTTATATTGGATCCTTCTACTTATCTAGTCTTTAAAAGCTGTCGATCATTTTTAGTTAAATTAAATAGATAATTCTAAAGTTTGAAATTCCAATAAAATGCCTAGTATTTGTTTTGATACTTCTTTATTGTTAATCCTCTTATTCATTTCATACACTTCTAGGTGCATGTCCAATAACACATCTAGGTGTGCCAAAATATTTGCATAATATGTCAAATAAAACTTTCTTTTCATAATTGGTCATTCACCTGTGTCGCATAAGAGAAAAACCCGCGAATTTTACCACGACAAACTTTTATCCTACCTTTGAATAACTTGCGACTGTAAAGCGGACGATGTCATTCTAAAATTGGATTTCTACTTCATTCGAGAATTCAGCGTCGAGTAGCAACGCCGGTATAATAAAAAGGGAAGAAGTATGCAGAGATGAAGCAGGTATTTTCACGGACTTGACCATGACCCGACTGTGCTTACTTTGACCTACTCGTAACAACGGATTTCTAGACGTTTGTTATTAGTTAGCTATATAGGACTTTATCAAACTCCTATCAAGCACTTCGTGCATATCGCAATTACAAATAGAATTAACTTGCTACTGAATTTCTTATTTCGCTATATATTTAAGAGTACCGGTTCAGAGTTTGCAGTAGCATGTAGTCTCATTTCCCATGCATTTTATTGTTTCGAAATAATAGGCGATGATAATTTTACCGGTGATAACGCTTTTTAGAAATCACAAAAGTACAGTGTTATGCGAAAGCCTATGATGCGATTACCTAGAATACGCAGCATTCTCTTGTGTGCTGAATGTGCAGCCAACAAAGTAAACATTAATTTATTACTAATTTGTGAAAATATAAAAGAAATTACCAATGTATGGGAAAAGTGTTAACTTTCGGAAAGTATTTTCGGGAAAATTAAATTTCTACCCTAAGTAACTGTTTCTTTACATAAAAAAAATAATATGGAAATTACAACACACAAGATGTAAAAGTTCAGTAGCGACTGCACTTTAGAACCTCACTAAGTATATAATAAATGTAATTTATAATCTAAAATATATCGCCTAAAACAAAGTACAAAAATTAACAATAGTTAAAGCTATTTGAATAAATATACTTTTTCGTAGAGCAAATAACTATTTTTTTCTATGGTTATTAATCCACAAAACGTTAGCATTGAAGTAAAATACCCCAACAATATATTTCCCAATGAAGAACGTATCTTTATACTAATAACTAGATTTTTAAATATAGGTATTTTATTTTTTCATTTTAATCATAAATTATTTACCCACTCCTTTTAAATCACAGAATGGCAGATAATTCTTTCCCTGAGCAACTTAGAGAAAAAGTTTTCAAATAAAAGAATATTTGGAGCCAAGTATTGGACAAAATAAAATTATATTGAAGTATACGGGATGTTCAATTTTCTCAACACTCGATATTTCAGATAGAATGCTGTGTATTACTACGTGTTTGGATGGTGCTCTTCAATTCCTGTTTACTTTCGTCAATGTTTCCTATACTTATCCTTATCAATCTTAGTTTTTGAGATAGTTGACATAATTTGAGATTCTGGTGAAATGCCGCTGTTTCTTTAATGGCTGATATCTCAAACACCTTACACATTACAACGTTGACTCAAATTATATTCGATTTTGAATATTTTTTTAAGTTGTCGGCAATATATCGAAAAATTTTCATATCAACTGGCAACAATTGAAATCGTTGCCATCTTTAGTTCATGCTGTTTCAACTGTTTTAAATGGAACGTCCTGTATATCTTTCCGGAATTTCATAAACTGTTCCAGAACTTTTTTCGCTAAAATGTATAGAGTGCCGCGACGAAATACTAGTGTAAAGTGTTTGCCTTTCTAAAGAATTTTCTCTAAAATTCTTACATAACATCTCTATTTAGTTGAATTCCAAAAATTGTTGACAACTTTTTCAATATGATCTTATTATATTTTTCACTGTTGAAAAAACTTACTATTGGTATGCAGGGGGTTACATAAATTTATTCAATTTATACTGAAACTCTAATCAACACTAATCAACATTTATCTGCTCATTTTCACTATTTATTATTTGTACGTGGTTGTTAACTAGTTAATGACGGTTATTTCGAGCAGATGCTAGAATTGCAACGTATACTCATTAATTTTGATTAATATCTTTAGCGAAACAAAAGTTTATAGTATTTCATCGCAGCACTCTACGTTTTTAAATGAAAAACTTATTTGCATAGCTTCATATTTTATTTACCAAAGAACTATACATTTTACGTATAAAGAAATGTGTATAAAAAAGATCGAACAATTTCTCTACTACATTCTAAAAAAATATACACAGGTCCTAATAAAAAAAAAATGAAATAACATGAATCAAATATGCCAACAATTTCGGTGGTCATCTTGTAGCCACAAAAGCACGCAATCAAATACAATTTAAATCACCAGTTTAGGGTGTAAGACATTTAAGATACTGGCCACAAATTTCAAATTACGTCAATTATCTCAAAAATTACGATAGATTGTAGGTATACTGATACATGCACAGAAAAAAAGCATCCAAAATCGTAGTATATAATATTCAGATGTTCCACTTCAAAAACTAAATTGCGCATAAACGCTGTGCGTGCACAAACATTCTCAAGCAAATGTTGGTAGACGTAAATTTGTGCTCCGGTTGTTCGTCCAATGTTTAACGTAGTACGATACACCAAGGAGAGATATTTTGTTGGCAAGTGCGTCCTACGTAATAATACAGAATATATTTAAAACAAGAGAAGAAACAAAACATCAATTAATTGCAGAGATAGCTTTGTGCTCTACTCCATAATTATACATATATATAATATCTGAAGTCGCCGCCCCTACGCTTCCTAGCCTTGTCCTCGGGTAGAAATGCAATCAGTTATGATGGCGAGAGACGCGAGATCGGCGAAAAGGACCTTTTTGGGAAAAGTTATCTATCACTAACCGCTATCTAGACCTCTCCGAAGAGATGGTTCGTACGGCGGGCGACATCGACTTCGCAGCTTCGCCTAGCCTGAAGCGATTTTTCGATTTTGTTCCGTGGGTTCGGACATAGGCGCGAGTACGGGCCCGCGAAAAACCCTCGCCCCACGGTGGGAAAAAGCAACGCAATCAACGGTAGTCGCGTCAAGTCAAACTGTCAGAATACGTGAGAATAAACAGGAATTTTCCGCGTTCTCACGACGAGAAGCGGCTTTTCGACGGATGGAATCGCGTTTGTGAGAGTTCACGATGCAAATAACATCGCATCCGAAGAGTTTTTATTCCGAATTCGAAATTGAATTTTAGTTAACGATAGGTATAAATACCGATGATATAAATCAACTTGCATTCAATCTAGAGTGGACCGTACATGTCGTAAGCATATACGGTTTCTAATCCGTCGTCGGGCGTACTTTTTTCTTCGTCGTTTAATTATTGCGATATTATTTTTATCGTTATTTTATGCAGCAAATCCAAACCTTTTTCAACGATTTGTTACTTGAAAAATATCAATAAAATTAGTTATTTGGAAAATATGATAAGAGAAAAAGGTAGGTTGACAGCGACAGATGGTTCAACGAAAAATTAATCGGTTTTGCGCTTTCAGGCAAAAATGCGTAACCGGAGGCGAAATTATCGAATGTTTCGGACGATAATATTACTACGAATAGTAAGTTTTCCGCATTTCAAAGGGGTGAATTGCGGCCAGTGTAATATGGTACAAAATGGCCTTCCTAGCGTATCCAGATTGATGGAACGTAACGTTATTTTAATCGTGAGAGTAGGATGTTACCAAACGGACGAGAATTCGCTTTCCATCTTTTCGAACTTCGCATGGGTCATTATCATCGATTGCGAACGTACTTACTTTGAACGCTTCAAATCGCATTTTAATAACGATATTTTCATTATTTTAGGTAGAACGCAGTACGAAGCTGCATTTTACACGCTAAAATTGTCGTTTGAAAAGAAAAGTATCGTGCGGTAATTGGTTTATTTGAGTAACATAACCTACAAATATGACATTGAAAGTGATTTAGATACGAAAATCTGGATGAAAACCGAATAAAGCAAATATCTGTATTTGAAGCACCTCTGAGAGATTTCAGTCCAGAGCATACATATTTTGGTTACTAACTCAGAAAATTCATCGGTCGCCTTAAGGAATTGTGAAATGCAGCGTCTGCATCCGCAAACTGTACGCTCATCAAAAAATCAATCAAAAAAAAGTAATAAAAAGCTGTCCCTAATCGTTATGACAAAGAATAGTTTAGGTTCGCAGCTAAATGATGAGGTACGGTTAGTAAGATTATTGCGATACAGTATCTCACCTTTCTTTTTTGTAGTTTTTTTTTCACTGTACCTTGATGTTTTGGAAAATAACATTTCTTTATCGTTGGAGAAAAATGTCTGTATTTACATTTAGAGAGCTGATAATATATAAACTATGTCAAACGCACGTATTCATTAATTACTACACATGAGAAAATCTTCCTGCATATATATAGGGAACAGGTTACAATCGTAAGTTGCAGTATTTACAGATTCTTTCATACATTAGTTTCATTCGGTTTGATACAGCTTAACGTTAAAGTAATGACATGAAATAGAGCAACGCATACAATAGTGTCTTGATATTTTAAAGAAAAATTCATTGGTGAAGTCATTGCTGAAAGTAATTACTTGACCAAACGAAACACAGAAGAAATTGCACCGTTAACTGCAAGATGAATGAGTGATAGGAAAAATTATAAAACGACAGCATAACAACAATAAAAGGTAAATTATTGTTTCACTCTATTAATTGTATATTAGGGTTCCATTTAATAAATTACCAGCTTAACATTTTCATTTAGGGTTGAACCTCAGTCGACGTCGACCATCTTAGGTAACATAAAGGATGCTATGTTTCGAAGAAGGGTATTCTCTTTCGCTGGAGAAAAAATCCAATTGATGAATAATCGTCGAGAGCAATGTTGAGCAGTATGATAAACATCAGATATGTTATAGGTATATTATGTAGACCATTGCAAAACACGATATTTGTATTCTTTTTGTGTGTATCTTCAGGTATTTTGGTTTTGTCGATCAACATCAAAAGAAAGAAATGCAAGCACTGCTTCACTTCCGTCTGATTGAATGATACTGTAGCATATATATGTATGGTGTGATTGGAGTAAATAAGCTATAATATTTGTCTAAGTTAGCAATTTTTAGCGGATTAGCGAAAAATTCAATTGTCAATTCAATTTTAAATTTTAGACTTATTTCAATTGAACTTTAACATTACATTAGCTTAGTAGTTACGTTTTCTGTAACTAAAAACAATAGATTAATTTCGAAAGCCCAACGTGTCAACATTTAGGAGGATAAGTATTTCTTGACTGCAACTGGTATATATATATAATAATAATAATGTAATAATAATATAATAATATACGACTATAATTAAACATTGCCTATTTTAAATTTAAAAATCTGCAAGAAGAATAGATGTTTATCCTTCTTTTCAAATATCCCGAAAAATTGTAAGTAATTATAATTTTTCATTCGTCATCAATCCCATAATGATGGATGGTAAAAATATATTTTAGGAAAAAAAAGTATCGTCAACAAATGTGCGGAGAGCAATGAATTTTTCTGATTTGGCCTTTATATTATAATGCCGCTGAGACTTGAGTATCAGCACAACATAAAGGTATTGGAAAAGATAAAATCAGAATTAAGAGAGAGAGAGAGAAGTTTGTACTTTGTATACTAGTTGTTTTTTGTATTGTTTTGTACTGCTCACTAAACGTTTTATACTGTTTTGTACTGCACATTTATAAGCTTTGTACCATTTAGCAGATATAAGCCATTTAAGACGAAAGTAGAAGTCATAATACGTTAAATTCGGTTTTTGATGACAAGTTGATTTGTTCTAGTTTTACTGTTTCGTACTGAACATGAAGTGTTTGGTACCAAAACCATACAAGCCACTTATGGTGGAAATAGAATTCATATTACCAAGACTTCTATTTTTTTAATGTTAGATGGGTTATTTTCGTTTTGTACTGAACACTAGGGATTTTAAGTAATGTTCGTTGTTTACTGTGTGTCAGGTCTATCAATGGGGCTCTTGGAAACGCAATATTCTTATTTATCTTCTGTAATAGCACACAGGAAACTGTGTTACGTCAAATTTAATTATGCATTTATGATTAGAGTACCGCTGTTAGAAAAGACCAACCAATACAAATCCAGCATTTAGTGCTTGGCAGAAAACGATGTAAAACAACCAAACTTCGTACTCAAAAACAGATTTGCCGGAAACTGTTAGAACGTTGATTTCGGCATCATCAATCGGGTGTATTTTCTACAGGAGATTGGTACAAAATGTTTAAGTTCTGGTACAAAACAGTACAATACCAGTACAAAAAAAATGTTGAAAATCGCTTGTGGAGGGCTGGCATGTCGCTGGCCTTCCCATCAGAAATGGCTCATATCTGCCAAATGGAGATGGGCAAAACTTTTTACTTTTGATACAAAATGGTACAAAACTGGTACAAAATTTTGACCTAGAAAAAATTAAAAAAATTGCTTATGAAAGGCTGGCATGTTGCTGGCCTCCCCATTGGAAATGGCTCATATCTTCCAAACGGAGATGCTACAATTTTTTTTTACTTTTGGTACAAAACACTACTAGAATCTCTAAAGATAACAGGGAAATCGTGAATTATTCAAGAAGTCTTATAGTACATAACGTTACGAAAATCTAGTAGTACTGTGGCTTAAATATTTCGACCTATTGCGGGTAAATAAGTAAAAGGAACAGATGAGAAATTGCACCGGAAATTACAGCGAACATCACTCATCAAAAACCAATTAACGTTGCAACAGTAAATGTTTGGAGAAAACCGATTTCCGCACAATTACAAAAAATTGTACAAACAAATTAAATTAATTGTACAGAATATAAAACTTGGAAAAAAATGAACTTATGGAAAGAAAAAGGATATATAACAATTGCCAATAAATGGAAACAAAAGTGCAAATATGCGTTATTGATTGCCTGGAATCATGTAATCAACAGGAAAATAGATATAGTAACCATAATATGTTGATTAATTGTTACACTATTTAAAACACGTAATTAAATAACTAGTAAGCAATTGTGATGCAAAACAAAGCGGCACTAACAACTTCCACAACTGTAATAATTTGTTAATAACATACCTCTACCTTAGCCAATTGAATTATGTCAGTTATAATCCTTTCAAGAAAATATGCAGAGTTTACTAAAACTTTTATAGCACTGGCCAGCAGTGACTTTTGATAAGCGCAATTTTTGCGGTATCTTATGTGTTTTTATGTAACTAACATGGATTCCGAGTATACATGCATGTGTCATCTGTGAATTCATTCCGCTGTGAACGTTACATGGGAAAACGTGATTACAATGACTAAAATGATATTAATTTAAAAATTAATTATTATTAATTACATTGGCGACGAGATAAAGGTGACGAGAGTATCTATGAAATACACATGGAATTTGATTAAAAGATTCAATACTGGTTGGTGCATCAAAAAGACTAAAGCAGTTTTTTGTAGCAAATGGTATTGACGAAGTTAATAAAAAAAAAATTATGTGTACCAAATTCATCCGTAGAAGATGATTATACATACAATACGCTATTGGAAAATTTAAGAGGATATTATGAACAGAAGGGTGCGGAAAGATAAATTCTTCTACGTTCTTAAAAAGTCAAGCACGGAAACACTACAGGAATAGTCGGTACGCGTAAAAGAAGCTGCTGTCTACTGTGACTTTGAAATATATCAAATAGCGCACTAAGGTATGAATTTATAAGTAAATTTGAAGCGAGGAAAGTATTGGACCATCTGCTTACAGAATTCAACGCATTAACTTTTTGAAAAGTAATGGTCATCGCTCAAACAGTAGTAAGTTATGGTGTTGCTAACGAAGTTCCTCCTTTGGTGAAGCACCAAACGATGGTTTTTTTCGCAAGGTCAAGGTGTTCAAGGCAAATATCAGAGCAGACGCAAACGCAAAACCATCCACCACCACGCCATCTACATCAACATCCAGAATCGACTCGTCACATGGTATAGAAGAGGTTCTTGATTAAAACTAATTTACTGGATTATTTTAACAAGAAATAATTAAATAAATATTAGTTACTTCTTTGGGTATATACAAGAGTGTGAATTTAGATAACTTTTTTGAAATTTAAGTACATATTTTATGCAGGGCGTTGGTTTTCATTCTTTGGATTCCTGTTTTGTTTTTATAAGAACCATTTTAAACATTCCAACCACACCAATTTTCGCAGATAACGAATAATTGACTAAATTGAATTGTTTTTTCTTTTGCTTGCTATTATTGAAGCAATTACTTGAATAAAACAAAAGTTAATATTTAAAGTAAAAAAAATTACTTAAAGCAATAAATATTAACTTTTTTTACTCAGAAAACTCAACACGTCATGCACTTCTTTTTTGAACTACGCGACACACATATTTTTAAGTCTCTCGGGGATACGTTACTAAAACGAAAATCTTGACAATCACTACAAACTACGCTCATAAACACAGTTAAAGTCAGAGTAGAAGTATGGAAATAAGTTCGTCATTCTCTTTTGGTAAACACAAAGGTAGATTTAGTTATCCAGTAAAATATAAGTTTTTCATTTCTTAATATGTAAGCCGATAACAACTATAAAATTCGAAGAAGGCCACAAAAGCAATATTGCAAAATTGTAACATTTTTGCCTAGTACTTCACCTAGGAATGCGTACTGTGGACAGGAATCTTCAGAGAAATCTGAGCTGTAGAGAAGAAAACTATACACATGTGAAGCATTCACAACATTAATGTTTATCTACTAGTATCAAGAATAATCACATAGTAAAATTACACTGGTATCGTTAAATATTTTTTTGTCAAAACAAGAAATCTGCGTAACACTTCTTCTGCGAGTGTATTTAGAAGAAGCATTGATGATACGATATTTACATTAAACTCCCATTATAGTTCATTGCTGACGTTCGCGAAGCCAAGTATTTAGCATTCATGTAACATAAATAAACTCAAGTGTATAATAAGAAGTAAGACGTGTAGGTGCGAGCTAGTTAGAATTGCGGTGGTAACATACCACTGCTTATCTGTTTAGTTTCAAAGAAGATTAAATATCAAGAAAAATTTGAGGATGTTTAGACTGATATGCGTTGCTGCAGGTTATGCGTAGAATATTTATAACGCTCATATTCTCATTTTGGAATCGTTTTCGTCACACATCACTTACCTGAGTACAGTTTCCTAAAGCTGATTCAATCAAATATCTAAACAATGAATAAAGAAGTACTTCATTCCAAAATATTGGAGGACAACAAATACGTATACCACCAAGTGAAGTAGTAGTGCGAAATTTTTCCACAGCACCTTATAGGAAAAAAGATCTTATGCAATAATCATAAATATACGTTAGTGGCACATGCTAAAATTATTTTAACATGTACAGAGCGAATTTAAAAAGGTTGCATATCAATGCGTTTCTTAGGAAACTGTATACTACTACATATTTAATTTTTAATCGAGAATTTAGGATTACTTTATTATTAATTACCTGCAATTACCTGAACTTAATAATTATTTTCAAGTATTAACGAAAAATGGTATCCATTTGCAATGCTCTACAGAAATACCTGTAGTTACTTACTCAATTGGCTGTTAACTAACTTCTAGAAGTAGGGATGTTTCTACTTGGTACAAGAAAACTTTTTGATCATTGCCATCATTGACAACGCACTAAAGATTTCATTTTTCGAATGAGACTTTCGTTCGTTAGTTTAAATGGAGCACCCTGAATTATATTTAATTTTTTAATTTGTGATACTTTAATTATGTACAACTTTCCCTATACCTAAAGGGGTGTTGTTTAATTGCGCGCAGCAGTTAGCTTAGTGTACCCCTTAATATTTCGATATACCCAAAAACGTCACGAGTCAATTGCGCGCCAGTACCATATGAACCCCTTCTAGAAATTACTAATGAGATTTGTAAAATACAAAATTAAGTTTTCAGTTCGCCAAATTTCCTGCTGTGTCTAATTTTCTAAGAAGCTATTTTTCTGGCCAATGAAAGTATAATATATCGTACATACCGATTGTCCTATTATATCAAAGCGCACTGGCAGCCCTTTCCCATTCCCCCGAACCCTGCAAACTTTGTTTCGTCAAAGACCTCTTCATTTGATGTGAACTGTTTGCCGCTAAGTTATTTTTCAAGTTTGAAAAAAGAAAGCAGTACCAGGAGGCCAAACCTGGAGAATATAGTAGATCTGGCACTAATTCGTACCGTAACTGAACTAGTTTAGAATTGATCTAAAAATCGACATAGTACTGTCCCATGCTTATCCTTCCCTTCTCCCGATAATCAGTTCAGTAAGAACGTTCTCCAAAATATTTCCGATTTCCATTTGGTTGGGCATCCAAAAAAAAAAAGGGGAACATACGAAGAGATTCGCAATGATACCACTCCAAATGTTTAGTGACCAACGATTTTAGTAATTTTTAGCTCCAATAGGTAGGGGGTTGCGTTGGGAAAAAATGATGAAAATTATGATTGTTCACAGATCCATTTTTATGAAGTATTGCTTCGTCATTGAACAAAACTTATTCATTGAACTCAGGCTAAGTATTAACTTTGTCCACAGCCAACCGACAAAATTCTAAACAATTTTCTAGCTCAGTTTTAAGTTCCTGATGCATAATCACTTTATAGGGGCCGAATATTGATATCCCTTCTTTGGTTAATTTGCCTAGGTGAGACATGCAGATCTTAAGCAACTGACATAATCTATAGCTAGCAGAATTAAAGGAATACTACAGCCAGTATATGTAACAAATCCTTTTCATTAATGTAATTGGTTATTCATTTTCAGCAATTATTTTTTTTGAGAACTTCTAAAAACATATATATATATATATATATTCTTGTTACGCTGCATAGACATAACCAGTGCACAAAGCAAATTATACAGACAAAACAAAGCAGTAATTGCGCAAACTGCATAGCAAACATTAAAATACACAATTGCATTGACCTTTGATCAAAACGAAGTAAATATTCCGTACCAGAATACAAGAAATATTTTAGTGGCTTGTACATTCAAATTATTTTACATAGTTCATAACGTAGCAAATATAATCAATATACAGTAAAATTAATGAAATTGTACACCTAATTATTATTTTGTAATACTTTAACAAAGAATAATCAGATGCAATTGCTTTATTTTACGTACGTGTGTGTTGTTGATGAAGGTTGTAGTGTAGGTATGGTTTTGAGTAATTTTATGTCGAACATTAAATTTGTTAGTATAAAATAAAATCAGGTAAAATGTATCTCCACTTAGGTGTACTAGGTTTTCGTATATCAAAATGTAAATATCATCGACCTATAACGACGAACTTTTATTTATTTAGATTTAATTCAAATAAAATACACAGACCTGTGACAACAACCCGTACATACCATGCCTTTTTTATAGAGATAAGAGAGTTCAACAAATTCTTTTATCAGTAAATAATAATGAGCCGTCACCCCTGTATACGAGATAAAAAGACAAGTGGTTATGAATATGATATATCGATGCCCGAGTCTTAAATCAAATTTTTGAAATAACATAAAGAAATCAGTAACTCGTATTGTTATATTAATACCTTAAACAATATTTGTTGTTGCAAGAAGCTTGAATACCCTTGAATAACTTGTATAAATAACACAAAGGAAATGAGTCAGATACTTCAACTTTTAGTTATTCAATAAGTTACCCAATTCTGTTACGACATACCTCAATGACGCATACTATATCAGATAGTTGGAAAAATCCCCAAACATTTTCTAACTTTTCCATATTTTACTGCAATTTGATTTGATTAGATAAGTATTTTCGGTAGTGAAACAGGTAATACCAGCTCGCAAGGGTAATAAGTAATAAGTAATTTTTTTCAAGTCTTCTATTATTACACACGAAATTGTACACCTGTTCAACGATTATTAGTTGCTATTCGATCCCGTGGAACGTGTACAAAAAGGAATTTCACTGTTTAAAACCAGTTTTATAAAATAATTACTGTTAACGTTAGGGTAAACCGGCCTTTAAAAACAAATCTTTCGCTATCGACTAATTATTAGTGCTGTTGGTATCCGACAAAATTGGGATCCGTATCCACTATCCAGTATTCAGATCTGGATCCGCCATCTGGTTCTCGGACCCGTTATCCAGATAATGGATCCCGATCCGAAAATCATCCGGATCCATCATTTGGTTTTCGGATCTGAATCCGGATTCGTTGTCCGATTCTTTGGATGGGAATTCGTTGTCAAACACTTCACTTCCAGATTTACTACCCGACACTTCGGATACATATCTCCTCTCTTTTGGAAAGATCTTTGCTGCTTTGAATACATAAAATATACAAACTATCGGACAACTGAGTGGAAATATAAGTATTCATAGATTTAGTATATATGTATTTATGTCTTAAGGGAAATGTGCATTATGCTCTTTAGATGTGCACTGCGGATGATTCATCCGAAGTGAAGCCTACACATATTTTCATCTTCATTTCAGCGACTGTGAATATCAAAAGAAAACAATGAACACTCTCCTACTTTGGATGATTTGAATAAATGATTCCCTTTTCATCCGTGGATGAGAAGTCTAAACATGCTTCTTTCGCATAATGCCAACAGTAGCTTGCAACATTTTGCTTTAAATTGTTATTACGATATTACCAGCTTTCGATGTGTACATAGATTTTAAAATAATAGCTATTAATTTAATTTTTTTTCTGTTTAATCGTATAAAAATTGCGAGTGCTTTTGGAACAATAAATTTAAAAACTATCACAAAATACATGTACATATGTAAAAATGTATACAAATGCATACGCAAGGGTAAAACTAATTATTTGTCCTTCACCCACTAATTCACTTGTAGCCATTTTGAAAAGTATCGAAATGGGATAAGTGCAAAATAAAATCTATTGTCTATGTTTCACTTTCTCTGAAGATGAATTAATCGCAGTGCGTATTCAAAACGCATAATGTACATTCGCCTTTAATGAAATCTAATGTAAATTTAATAAGGCACTTCTTTAAAATAAAATGGATGGAAGGTCGTTCATTTAATTCAGTCTATTAAAAATAAAAAAAACTTTCCCTATAGATACCAACGCAAAATGCATGAAATACTTTAATTTTCTTTGTTTGTTTTGTCCATACGATTTCAGCGTCGGTGCGTTATGACTAGAGTGGCGACGTTGCGTACAGTTTGTCACTGGCGTTACGTTCGGTGGCAGGATAAGTCTCGCATGTGTGTAACTCGTCACGTAGGAGCTAGGCAGAGAGCGACGGCGGTACTGGCCAGTACATAGTTAGTAACCGGGTAGAGAGCATCGCAGCGACGTTCAGCTTAAAATATCTAGATATTTCGTTAGCATTTCATTTTATAGGTGTCCTTTCTGGTATATTTTGTTACTGCGCGATTTTAAGAGTGCTTTTTTTCATTTATTTCATTACTGCCCTACTTTAAAAATTTGGGTTTTGGTTTATATTGTTACTGTACTGTTTCAGAAGTGTCTTTTTTCGTTTATTTCCTAAAAGTTCTGCACTTGCTCTCAAATTTTGCAAGCGTAATGTTAAAAATAGGTAACGAGCTTAAAAAAACGTTTTCCAAACATGTTACATCTAACATGTGTTGTGCATGGAATACATCGCATTTCTGAACTTATTCGCGAAGAATTTCCCGATGTTAATTCACTAATTAACTCATTTAAAAAATTTTTATTGAAAGCACCAACTAGGATAGTTATATAAACAAATGTGAACCTGTATTAACACGATGGGGTACATGGTTAGAAGCCGCATTTTTTTATACCCAACACTTTCGTATTTTAAAACCTTTTGTATTGAAGTTAAAACGAGATGCTTCCAGGGTTACAACAGTCCAAGCATTAACTGTAAAAGAAGATTTAGTCGAGCAATTAGAATTTATTAATAAACATTTCTCAAGCGTAACAAAAATTATCAAGTTTTTAGAAAACAACAATTTTAAATTAATTAAATTCCTTTAACACTTAGAATCATTGTTTAGTAATTTAAAACGTAATAGACGTATAGAGGGTGTGATATGTGACGTAGAAAGACCTTTCCCCAGATTTAAAAATATATTAACTTACCAACGAAACTAATTTACAACGAACAATTTAGAAAAACATATCATAGTTAATTCCTATTACAATCGTACTTGATGATTAACAAAATATAACTTTGAATTTATCTACGCTACTGCATATACCCGATCGACGCTCGGCTAACACTCGCTAGCAAACTGCACCGAACGTCCTCACTCTAGTAATGACATAACGGAGGACCGCACTCGACACTTCAACTTCCTCCTGTATTTTCAGTGCATAATACAATGTGAGGAAAATTACTGCGTCAAATGTAATCCTTCTTTCATAAATATTATTGCAGGTATTTCGTTTATATTTACTTTGTTCCACAGCAACCTAAGATATTTATTTTCAAATGTAATCGCACTATTTTACGTGGCATTCACCATGTGTACGAATTGCACTAACAAATTTTGGACAGGACGCCGTAAATCACATTCATTTATGCCTGTATGTGTACAACATTGAATAATTATAAAAGAAACCATTAAAGTTAGTTGCAATCGTTTATAGGTACCTTAATGATAGACCTCAACAAACAATATCCATAGATAGATAATTGTTTATCGTCTCAGCTTTTCAAAGCATGCAGAGATTAAAGCGGACGAGTTTTGAATTTCCAGTATGAAATACAACGAACTGGTATGCAGTTGTTAACCTCGCGGTCCGCAACGTGTGACATTGTTCTTTGAATCACGAAAGCAATTATCGCATTACACATTATAAATTCTAAGTAATTCTATCTATCTCAGGTATAATTAGAACTCTTTTATCTAGTGAACACAATGACGATAGTTGATATTATACAATATGCGTAGTAATACCATATCGTAGGCGCGCATATTAAACTGTCTCTATTTAAAAAGTTTTTTGTAACTAAACAACTAAGATCATAGATATTAAATCATGACAAATATATACCGGGTGTTCATTTGAAAACCACCCTAAATATCTGGAAATCGGGAAATTTATGAAAAATTTCCTGAAGCACATAGGAAGTACTATCGAAGGAGACAACATTTTATGCAAAAATTGACTCGTCCAGTTAAATCCCCTGCCCCCGGAAGCTACCCCTTTAAAAATCCTAAATGGAAAGGGGTACCGAGAAATACCTCATTTTAATGGTCTTTTGAATTGATCGATTCGTTTTCGAGATTTTTAAGAAAATCTTCTGGTTCCGTCTACCTTGTATTTCTAGCCGGCCAATCTATTTTAGGATCATCGGAACAAAAACCAATATCAAAAAACCTTCATAAATTTTTATGCATTTTTATTTATTAAATAGCTGCAAACAGGATGACAAATATTCAGCATTAAACATATTATTGTTGTTATTTATTTTCCTTGTTTTTGAGAAATTTATAAGGGTTTTTGTTCCGATGCTCCTAAAATGGATTGACCAGCTAAAAATACAAGACAAACCAAACCAAAAGATTTTCTTAAAAATTCCGAAAACTAATCGATCAATTTCAAACAACTAAACGCTAAAATGTACTGTTTCAAAAGGCCATTAAAATGAGGTAATACCCCACAGCCCTTTCCATTTAAGACTTTTAAGGAGGTAGCTCCCGGGGGCAGGGAATTAAAGTGGATGAGTCAATTTTTGTATAAAGAGTTGTCGCCCTTAATAATATTTCTTACGTGTTTCAGGAAATGTTTCATGTGTCCAGATTTCCAGAAATTTTGGGTGGAAAGTTTTCAAATGAACACCCAGTATCTATACATGTTTCTAATTCAAAGTATTAGTAAAGCAAATACTCAAAAACTTTTACCACTGTAATAGTTTTGTTTTAATATACGTTTAACCCGAGACCAGTAGCACAGTAGTCGATCCGACCCCAAGATCCAAAAATATTAAGTTAAGGAATGCTCCTAGAATATGTTTTTGTTGTTTCTGGTACTCGCAAAAGAAATGGAGCACGCAGTGTGTAAAATAGTCCAGTTATTTGTTTTTCTAATATATTTCAAAGAAAAAAGCAACAGTTTTTATTAACACACAAGAAACCAGATAAAAGCGGCTTATACGGTTGAGTCGACCGGAACGCGACTACATCGCGGAACTCTGGGAGCCGCTATTGTCCTCAAGTTACAAAAGTAATTCGCAACATAATCGCTATTAGATTTTTTTTTCAGAGTGCGAATGAAAGGAATAAATACATAAGATAAACAACACTGGGCCCCGACTCGAACTTGAAATACATTGCAGTGTATAAATGATCAAAAGTAATAATATCTTTTAACATAATCGTAGTAATATTCATAATTGAAGAAAAAATTGCTTAGGGTAAATTAAAAGTTAACAAAACGTTCATCCCTTTCCCATATCTTTCCTCAACATCTTAGAGAAAAGTTGTGAAATAAAAAATGTTGCAAGACAAATTTAGCACATATGTTGAAGTACACTGGGCGTTCAGTTTCTGCGATATATGTTTGGTTTTTTAAATGAAATTTCCTGCATGTTATTACATTTTTGGGTACCTTTTAGATTTTGACATAATTTATATAATTTGAGATTCTTGCGAATATGTCCTACGTCTTTAACGCCCATATTTTAAAGGCCACATATTAAAGCAATTATTTAAATATTACTCGATTGAGCTTTTCTTAGAATTTGCGGCAATACATGGCATATTTTTTCTAGCAACTAATCTTGTATATTTTCCAGTATCTTGTAGAGAAACTAATCTAAAAATTTTTTATTAATATTTCTCTGTAACCTTGTATTTTGTTGAATATTGAATATTTACTAACATTTCAGGAGTAATATTTGGTTTAATGACTATATGCAGTGCCTTATGAAATTCATCCAGGGCTTTTTCATAAACGTTGCTATTCAGTAAAATTCCCAAATTTTTTAAACAGTCGGTTATTATATTTGTTACAACTAAAAAATCTGGGTGCGATGCTTTAAATAAATCTAATATTTTTATACTATACTCCGTCCGCTTATTTTTCCTATAAATTATTTATACGTGCTTGTTATAGCAAGCGGTTATTTCGAATGGATACAAAAAAAATAATGTTTACGTATTAGTTTTATTGAATATCTTTGGCGTAACTAACGTTTTTCATATTTCGTCGTAACACTAATGTTTTTATATCTGGATAGCTTCATATTTAATTTACTAAGGAACAACGCATTTCAGGTAGTAGTATGTTTATAAGAAGCATTCTAGAACAGTTTCTGTATTGAATTCTGAAAAAATATAGAGGTGTTCCATTTAAATGAATTGAAATACATACAAACATATTTTAGATATTGGTTGATAGAAAAAATTGTGGATGTATTGCCAAAAACTACAAGAAATATTAAATTGAATAAAATTTGAATCATCACCCTATAACATGTTAGGCCTTTACGATATCGGCTATTAAAGAAACGGCGGAAATTTCACAAAAATTTCAAATTATCTCAAAAACTAACATGAATGGAAACAGAGAATACTGCAGAAAGTTGGCATGAATTGAAAAGAGGGATCCAAAACGTAATGATATACAGGTGTTCTATTTAAAGGACCTATCTTATCATTTGTAGCACAAAATAAACACATTATATACATCCACGTAATTTTATTTTATGCAGAACATAGAATAAAATTATGTATCTCAAGTATCTTTTATTGAAAAACTTTTTCTTTAAATTGTACAAGAAAGGAATCATCTTCCGCCCACACACTAAATGAACGCGCTATACAACGGTTTCCTAATAATAGCGCTTTCAAAACTCCAGTGGAAGTCACAAAATATCGAACCAGAATACGTAATAGTCTTATCAATATAATCAATAACTTCTTTATAAAAAAAAATGGCAAAGCGGTCGAAATTGATTTGAAGCAGTCTGGATACTTCCAAAATTCTATATAGTTCGAGCTTCTTGGTTGCAAACATAAATTATATAGCAATGCAACGTTTTTCCTAGGATCTCTTCCACTTGCAAACTGTACGTCTTAATGTATTTTCACATTAAATTCACGAAGGAAAGTAAAACTCAACAAAGCAAACAACTTGAACATTTTTTGAGAACATTTTTTACATTACTACATTCTACTTTAAAGAATAAGGCAAAGTATGGTTTATCATTGGCTAACACCAGTCAGTACACAAAGATAATCATTATACCACTGATGGTCGGTGTAGCTTTCGTGAAACCTAGATTAGATTCTCAAAGATAAAAAAAGTTAAGTTTGTTTAGATATTACACTGGTAATGTTAATATCGCATGATTATTAAAGGGATAAGATAAGAACAGTATGTCCATTATTAGTATTTACTCAATCAATTTAGTAATATGATATACTACCATTTTCGCTATATAATTTAAGTTTAATACATGAAAAGTAAGATAACAGCGTAACATACGCGTGCAATAAAATGATAGTTACCCAATAGCTTTATTAGTTCCTCTAGTTCTCTTTATTTATTGCAATTTTTTTCGGGTCACGCCCAACTCGGCACAAAATGCAGGTATACGAATTAAGTATAGCCCAGCTCGGCACACAGTTAAACAAACCCACCTTTTTGGACGTCCTAATTCGGCACACACGTTTACAGTGTGTATCTAGAGAATCTAGAGAGTAAAATTGCCACTCACGGTTTGTGCCGAGATGGGCAATCGCCGCAAACCAATTATAGATTATCGAATTATTTTGTGCTGAGTTGGGTATCGCCCTTTTCTTCAACTTCAAAAGTAAATACTTTTAATTATTATTAATATCGCATTAGCAAATATTCAAACATGCAGAAAATATTGAAAATGCATTTTCAATTAGAATGAAATTAACAAAAATCCATTAGATTTTGGAAAAAAAACACTTTCCTAATAAAATCGCTGAAAAAATATAGTTAACCTTTCTTTTATTCAAATAAGTTTTCGTATAAAGAATACTTATGCAACAATAGTTTTACAAAAATTTAAGTAACTTATTTTCGGGAAGCATTTTTAAAAAGCGCGTAACGTACGATGTTACGAAAACACAACATTGGGGTCATGTATGAAATTGCACTTTATGATAAAGCAGTTCGCAGAAAGATAGTTAATATTTCTTAGAAGTATTGAGTTACCTGACAATCAATGTGAAATGACATGTCCACCAACTGAAATGGTAAGAAATGAAGATATCGTTTGGTGTGGAACAGCTGTTGAAGTGCGCCATGACAAAAGCGCTATGCCAAATGAAAAAGAGAGTGTAAAGAACATTGTTGACTCTGCAAATATTGTATGAAGATGTTATGCACTCTATTATTTCAAACTCCATAAAATTTCAAGGGATCCACAACTAAAACTTGATCTTCTGATGAAGATAAAGGCGTTCAATTTGCAATAAAGATGATCTCGCGTAAAATTCTCAACATAAAACTGAACATTCGTCTTACGAATAACTATCAATTAGACAAGGGAAGTAAATTTGCAAAAGCGCGGCCGCTAATTGATCAATTGAATAAGAATTTCATAAAGTACAATATTTTGTCTATCGATAGTAATCAAAATAAGGCACCATTTGGCATTATTCACAGATATTCTCGAAAGGCAAGCCGGTACCTACGTTTTGGATTCAAAATGTCTAATGATGGATATTTATGTCACTTTTTACCTTACGATGTCAAACAGGTATTTGGTCTAGAACCTTCAACCTTTTGAAAGTTTTAGAGAATAGGTCAGTATATTCCGATAACTTTTTATAAGCTATAAACTATTAGTTCACTTGAAAAACAACGGATATTTTGATACTGCGCAGCCTGAAGTATTTGTGAAACGGTACAGCCGAAACAAGAAAGAAACATGTCTGTACGTCAAAAATGCCGGTGACTGTTACTTATAAATATGGTAGATTTTGCAGTAGTGAAAGCTTGGAAGCTGCACAGGGACTTGAATATAAAGAGAAATCTATCTTCCAGCTATATTTCCAGTCTGAGCTTGTAAGAACCCTTATTACTATTGCAAAATGTAAAACAGAGTCTGTTAGAGGACGTGGGTCTACCGGACCACTATCATCCATTTCGCGTTTTGTTAATGCGGGCCATATAATTGGGAGAAATCGTAAAAATTGAAGGGGACGTTGTAGAGTATGCAAAAGCACTACTATATTCTTGTGTAATAAATATGTAATTTCGTTACACCCACACCGCCTAAAGATTATCATAACCAAAATTTTTATTTTAACTTAAGCACTGTATTATTTAAGACTAAATAAATGTTTCTCCGTTAGAAAATCTACTTTTTCCTTAATATTTCTAGTAGTGGTCCTAAATGGGTTAAAGACACTATCACCTAAATTACTTGAAATATGTTACTTTACCTGATATCCAGTTACATACTTCAAAAAGCTATTATACTCTTGGTAAAATGTAGGTCGTAATAATGCGGATGCTAGCAAACGCAGCGATAGTTCTTCGGCTAGCATAATTAACTGACTGATTTCATAAATGACTTTCATTTTTTTAATTCTCCTGCTACATCACTGCAACTTTTGCTCTACAGAATGAGTCAAATTCGATAAGAAAAGTTACAAAGAGAATTGAATGAGTTAAAGAAAATTCATTGAGATAAATTGAAATGAGTCATACATATGCATTTAGCTTGGTAGGCAATCCTATGAATTTTGTAGGAATGTGCTATTTCAATATCAATAATAATCTGTTCGTGTGTGACAAGCATTTAAACACCTGTTAGGTGGGCATTATCAAAAATAAATAGCTTCAAAATTTGATATCAACCTTAAACGAAATTATTATTTGCACCAACAATTTCAATTTCAATAAAAAATTGGCAAGAAGAATATTTTCTACAGATTTTTAGCACAGTATAAAGGTAAAGCGCAAACCAAGATATGAGAAAGCTTTTATGTACGTGTCGGTGGCCCAAATTAATTATAAGCTATTGTATTTGTTGTAACAGAAGCCTTCCGTCGTTGTTACCACCGTAACCTATTCAATAGTGTACGTATAATTACTCAAGATTGCATAAGAAAATCTGCGGCTATTTTTGTGTGTAATAGAGGCGGACATTTTGAGGTATATGTAGGCTCGACCGGACCAGACTTGGCGCGTTTGTCCACTTGACTTCGCAGATTGTCGTCTTCTTTAATCCGTACGATCCGTTAAACCCGTTGAGCCCGACAGGCCCGTTTGGCCAGTGTTTTAAAATTTACGGATTACAATCTTTCATTTCGAACATTTTCATATGTACTCTTCTCCACCTAGGCCGAATCTGTACATTTTAGTCCCACCATACCATAACATTTCGTCATAAATCCTCATTTTCAAACGAAGACCGAATAATGTGAGAAAAGAACTCTAATTTTAACATGCCTTTTACAGTTCCGTACCAATCAATTAAACTTGTGTGGTGTCGATACTTTTTTCTATGATTTGTATTATTTATCAGCTAAAGAATGTCAATTGTAAATTGTGAAGTACTTTCTTCAAACATTTTTGGATAGGTAACTGATGTGAATAAATTATATAAATATATTGCTGAACTAACAATTTGATTCAAAAATACTAAGGAGGCACATGGCTTAACATCAATTACTTTTAAAGAACTAGATTTCATGCGTGAAATTGTATACACTTATTAATGAACAGAGAAAATTTCCATTTGATGACTCTAATCCAATGTTTTTATAACCTTTAGAAATGTTGATAAACACTAAATTTAAACAAAAAGAATATATTTTGATTAAAAAAAAATCATTTATGACTCTCTTGCGTATCGTCAGTATTAATAGTAAATATTTACATTACAACATGTTAAAATTAATTTGCGTGAGTAATCATCGTTTAACATGCATAGCAGAAAGTATAAGTGATGTACATTTCCCAATGAGAATTTATTTGATCTTCATTTTGAAACGTTGGTAACTGAGAAGCACATTTTTCTTGACTCTTGCAAATCAATTATCGAGTAAATGTTTGCTTTGCTTGCAATATACCCAGACTTCTCAAATAACTTTTAGAAAGTATACCTTGACAAGACGAAATCCAAACATCAATTAAGTTAAAATGGAAGTTTTTTACTTTAGGACATTTCTTACATACATATATAAATGAAAACAACTACTCAACTATCAATATTTTTATTTCACTCACAGGGGTAAAATTACGTCTATTTAAGAAGTTGCCTCCTATTCTCGGGGTAGTTTTCACCCACAGTGGTCAAATTCACCCGCAGGGGCAAAGTTATGCAAAGTGGAAAATTTCCTACCTATTTTCGAGAGAATTTTCACCCATTTTTTTATGTAATTGCCAAAAAAAATAATTACTCGAAAAATGAAATTACATATATACACCCTTTACAAAAGAATAACGTTATAATAAAAAGATAGATTAATAGCCTTAAAAAAAAATCCATAAGAACTTCATCAAAACTATTTTCTATTTCAGCTAATCGTTCGCCAGAGTCTTCCTAGGACATTGTGAGGCAACTGACGCGTACTTTAAATACTTAATGTTTCTTAATATTTTATGAACTAAAGATTATATAATAAGCAACTATTTACACCTTCCTCTACTTTTCGCAAGTAATTAATTATTCTTACTTTATCAAATGTTATTAAATACTTGTAAACTAAACGAATACTATTTTACATTATCGAAATTACAAACAAAAGTTTGATCAAAAACATAAATTATATTGCACATTAATTTAGATAAAACTCGGATATTTTAACACGTCTGCCCAACTCTAAATCATATATAATTACGTTTGGGGGCATGCAGACTAAATCAAATAAATAGTGTTGAGTTTACATCTCCACATATTAACATAGTCAAGAAGTTAATAACGCATACAAATACTTCCATAATAAAACAGCTTGAAACACCTGTAAAATGTAGAGCGTTACAAAACTTGCATCTAGGCCACTAAAATTTATTTCATATGACGAAAGTTTTGACGTCACAGATTTAGTTGATCATGTTCACAAGAAATACATACCAAATATTCAACTTGCAATTACACGAACTCAACCGAATAAAGTTTCAAAGCCGCTGTATGTATACATGTAACGTGTTCGGGCGTTAAAGAAGCAGTGGGATTTCGCAAAATTTCAAATTATCTTAGAAACTAAGATAAGGGAACGTTGAAGAAGGTTGGGGCATCCACACACTTAATAATATACAGGCCGTTCGATTGAGAAAACTAAACTTGGATAAAACTGAACATCCTGTATACTTGGACATAATTTTAAGTTGTGCAGAGCTTGTCTCAGGGTATTTTTTATTTGAATACTTTTTTCTACATTGCTCAGAAACCCACACACTAGGTGTACATGCTGTATATGCGTCTAGTATGTCAAGCACGAAGCCATTTCGCTTGAAAAAATAAAAACCAACATGGAAATGTAGAGAAAATGATTAAATTAGCATCAATTAGTACCAATAGAGTACCTAGAAAAATTGAAACAAATAAATGAGGTAAACTACTTTCTTGTTTCCATTTCTTTTTTATTTATGAAACTAAAATCTACGGGTTATTTACTATTCATAGTATTTTAGACATAATAAATATATTTTAATCGTCATCATCATTTAAAACTTATTCCTAATCATCAGTTGTATACTAAAGACATCTAAAACTAAAGATATACTGGACACAGTATACGGCATAAGAAGTGTTGGCGGGTTAATAAATTGACCTAAGCGCCCACATTATGCAATAACAAGCCTAACTCTAATAATAATTGGACCCCACTTTGAAGAAAATGCTCTTGTTTTGTGTATACGTTTCATACACTGCCGTCCATAAATGACAGATCGGTAAGAAAACGATACATCAGATATGTTGAATAATAAGTCGTCTAACTCTATTTTTGTCCCATCATACCTTCTTTGAAATAAAATATACAATACAATTAATTGAAAATGAACATAATTCTGATATTAAACAAAACATTTCAACATTTTATAAAAACGACACTTCTTAGTTTAATTTACTTTAGTCAAACTATCCACCTCTATAAGTTTAATGACCTTACAAATTTTGATCAAGGGTTAATTAATATCGAATGATTTTATATTTATCAAGACTCATTTCTCTTCTTGTTGCTTTAAATAATTTTGACACAGGTAGCAGTTATATTTGTGGTCATTATTTTATTGCAGAAAAGTATCTTCTTCAGTTAATCGAAGCCTAGATCGAATTGCATGTTGCTGTAAAATTTCTAAATAAAATACCCTTAAGTAGATCTAAATCTCGAACTCACTGTTAATCAAAAGAAAGTGATCGTCAAACAAACATAAAAGCCTCTCCGTGTGTAACTGTCGACCTAATAGCTTTGTTCCAACTTATGAAATAACCGTACAGTTATCGTAACGTATCTACGTAGTATAAAAAAGCGTTCCAACTAACTCATGAACCATACACATATCGATACCTTATAAGGAGAAGATACTGTAGAACTGATATGCAATTAACCATTTAAAACAAGTCGTAAGCAGCGTTTTATATATAAGTGAATGATGGCGAAAAATCTTTTCCGAAATCTACTACCGGCACATCCGAAGACAGCGAAATTCCTTAATAAACGAACCAAAACAAAAAAAAAAATGAATAACTAATAAACTTTATTTAAGTACTTGTCTTATTACATGGTTTGATTACTTCAACTCCTCCGTTCATAGACAGTTTATAGATTCTAAAATTGTACTACCAACTTCGGTTTTAAGAACCGTTTGAACACGCCGTAAGCTTAGCGCACGCGCACAGTACACTTCACAAACTGATTTCCAAACTGTACAAAAGCCGCTAGTTGGATCAAGCCTAATATATTTAGTTACCGAATATTTTCGACTCGTTTATTCATGATACACGTCTCTTCTTATCAGGTTTTGACAATTTTGATTACATTGTGGTACTGGAAAGGCCGATTTTTGCTGTGATACAGCGAAGCACGCGTCTGCACATGGTGGTTGTTGGTAGCAGGTCCATTTATATATAATAGAGAAGTTGACAGCTACTCCCAGTATAAGAGATATTGGCAGTTTCTACTATTTCGGCGAGCCAGCTATTATGGATAGCTTGCGTGTGCAAACTTTCAAATTTCTATTTTACTCAGTTCCCCATATACTTTCAACAGACGCTTATCGTGACATGCCCTGTGTATAGGAAAAAAAAAGGAACTAAATATTTTAGTGTGACTGCTAGTTGATGTACTTACGTCGGGCTAGTTGTAGATCTTACAGCATATTCGACAACTCCTGGTGATTTGGTTAACTATCGATGTAATTTATATCTGAATAGCGCCATCAACTAGATGAAGGAAGCGCATTATTCGTTATATGATGCAACTCTAAATGGAATTGTACCGCCCCTCCGTCAATAGTGACGGGCTACAATAGCCCAGACCGGAACTTAACGAGTTTCCCGCATAAGGTTACATCGGTTGTGCTAGGTTCTACCTATACCTTAAATCATAATTAATAGACAATGGCGTTTGTCTGCAGCAAAGATTACTGCATACACACATACAGGACAGCAAAGAATAGTTACTAGATTTAAATTTACACAGTGCAGATTTTATAACGACTTAAACTAACCAACTACAAAGGAATAATATTCACATATATTAATTGTACCACACATCGTAGCTATAGAACAACAAATGCCGTGATGTATTTAAATAGGTCACACTCCTCTCATCTGTCTTAGAAGGCAGAATTTCGACTCTTAATGATCTCCGGACCGAAAAAGATTTTAAATTAAAAATGTATCCAATTATGTTAATATACTAAAATTTGACTCAGTGCCATCGTGTGATGATCTTAGACATGATTTTAAATTTTGAATATTGCACCGTTGCTGTTCAGAACATCTTAAAATTATAGGAAGCTAAGCAACTACTATAAAAGAACAATATTAAAACTACGGGAAGGATAAGATACTCCAGAGGCTAATATTTTGAAAGGTATTGTTCTTCTAGGCTTCTTAACATTTTGGTGTTGTTTTTATATCAACAAATTCATTAGTTTCGTTTATTAATTCCACTGTTTTACTTTGTAAATTTAATATTTCATTCACCGAAACGCCCTTAGTAGTAGTTTATACCAACCACCCCACCCACAGCAGGTGGGGGAGGGGCAACCCTAACATCATTGAATAGTCTGTCGAAAAACACTAAATACGTGGTTTTCTGTTTTTTGATTCTCTTTAATTCTGTTCCATTGCTTGCGATTATAGCGCCATCGAACAAATCGTACGTTGTTTTTGACGTAGAATCCAAATCTGTGATAAAAAATAGGGGTTCCTATTCAAGATTTCAAATTTGCTCCCCTCCCCGCCCATAGGTGTGGGGTGGGCGTAGTTTCATACTAGCGGAGGCCCCCCTCGGAGATATTAAAGTTTTGATTCAGCAAATTTTTCTATACGTATTTTTCGAGATATTACAAAATTCCAGGTTAAATGGTTAACCCAATATAACAACGTACATAGTGGAAACATTGCAGTAGAAACTGATATAACACAAGTATTATTTTAATCTTGAGTTGTAAGCTTTTATTGAATAAGCCATAAACGTAAACATATCTGGTCATATACATACGTATGCTTCGCAAACATTCTTCTGTATTCTTTTAAACCGTTAAAAATTATGCTTAAGGTCAACTAGGAGAAAGCGGTTTTTCAAGATTCTATTAAAATTTGTGAAAATATTCGGAAGGGAATACTTCTTGTTATCGACTTAAAGACAAAAATGAAAAATACTATGAACTAAAAAGATTATATATAATCAATTTAACACCGGTTTTACAGCTTTTAGAATGTTATCTGTGACAAGAAATAAACATATGCATGTACTCTCTCTATTTTAGTACATTCCAATACTATCAAAATGTTTGCAGTAAACAATCTATCTGTACGATTACTTGATTAACAAAATATTAGCCAACTCTAAAGTTAATGAAATCACTACTGATTAATACAATCTGTTTTTAAAATGTCTAGATCAAAACTTTACCTTCGAAAGTACAATGTCAATTAAATTCATCCAATTAATTTGTACACAAGGATTACATGCATGATCCAAATCATTGTGTAGATCTTCCAAACTTAACTGGATGAGGAGGTCGCGTTGTACAGCATGGTAATGGGTGTTATTTCAGACCCGATGGTACTTAATACAGTGTTGAAGTTAGAACAAAAAGATGTACATATTTGGATCTGGATGTGGTAATCATGGTTAAATAAAATAACTTCATAAAGCAGTTGCACAATAAATATACTGTTTATATTTATAGATATGTAGTATGCAGGGCCGCCTTATTTGGTGCCGAAACAAAACTAATATAGGAATTTCCATTACAAGATCTTCACTGATATCTGCGGGATGGTCTGCCAGTAACTTTGATTTTTCTTTTAGCTTATCTTGAAGAATTGATAGGTATTCCCGATGAAGATGAACTTCTCTCAAATATTCACTGCAGCACTGAAAAGAACACTCAGCCCACCGGTAAGAGTATTCAATATTATAGAAGACGGATTTTCTGAATATGCTTCCTCGAGGGATTCATCCGTTTCATCTTTTTTTGATAACTCTGCTTCTTCTGTATCACCTTCATCATGGGACTTATTTCTATTGCGTTTTGGTTCATCCCGAGTTGCAAAGAGTTTCACTACTATGTATATTGTAACGTTTCTCTGCCTTTAAAAACAATCGGGGCTCAAAGACAAACAACTCCGGCGATATATTCAATATAAAAATGGATTTATTCTACACTTAACATTAAAAATAAAAAAAAATCATTGTCAAACTTTTAAACATAGCAAACTAGATAAATGAAATCCAACACTATTTACAAACTACCGTACGTAACAATATATTGGAATCAATACGCTTAGCTTTGCTCCGCATACTTTTTCAGCAGTTCCGAAGATTTGTTAGTTCCGAAATTAATCTTTCTAAGTTGGATACTTCGACGTTCAGCATTGCATTTCTGGGTTGAATAACTTTGTTAGATATCAGTTAGAACTATACCTCGTACCATACAGCAGACATTGTCACACAAACGATGTATGTGTCATAAAACAAAGCTCCACTAATCTGTCAGTTAGATTAAAGTCCAGAAGGTTTTCTAATGCTAAGTTGATGCCTGGCATGTGGGTCTTAAAGTGTTTAATATTTCCGACACGATTTGACCATCGTACGTTAGACATGTGGTGAAAAGAACAGCCAATACACTTCCGTAGGATTCCCCATTGTTAAACAAATTGTAAACACCTTCTACAGTTCCAAAATATGTTGTGGTTTGAGGAATGCATTCTACAGCATCATTCCCACACAAGTTAAGTGTGTGGCATCCACATTGTGAAAATATGTTTTGCATTAATCAAGTATTCTTGTTTGCGCATCCTTTATATTCTGGCTGCATGATCCACGGCACATATGTCGCGTTCTTTCAATCATTTGCGCTATGCCATATCCTGTTTTATGGCGTGTGTCGACAAACTGTAGAAATCTTTCTAGAATTTCATACTGGTTGTTTTCGGATGGCATTACGTAGTATTACATAAAAAGAAATGTTTGTACATGAGATGTTTCATTAAAAAAAGACGTATTAGTAACCATAATTAAGAATAACTACAGAAATGCATGGAGCTTGTGTCTAGCAAATGCATTTTCTATTCTGTTGATTCTATAAAATCATGAGTTCGCTATGTCTTCAGGTACCGATTCTGAAAGTTTACTTCGTTTTCTTTTAACATTTGGTGTGTAAAAAATTCTTTCCTTCATGGACCTCCTTTGAATTTTATAGGTCCCGGAACAGCGTACCGGCTGCACCCCTCTCTCCTTAGGTTTGGTAGTATGTATTTAGAAGATAGCAAGTAACTGAATTTTAATTAAAGCAATTTACTGTTGCATTCTCCTATGTCTGTATAATGAATCACTTTTACTAAACATGATTTTTAATTTGGGTACAACTGGTTTGTTCAATCCGTCTGATGCACTTCATATAATAATAACCTGATAACTAAATAGGTAACCCATACAAAAGAAATCTTCTCTTGTAAAATGCATAGAAATACGTTGTGTGTTACAAAATTATAAGTAATGTTATTAGAAACTATTTAATTTACTAATTTCTACTTAGAAAAAGTAGGAATATACATACAGCTCAACAAATTATCATCTACAACTTAAATAGACAGGTGTCACAAAAGCAAAACTTTTTATGATGGATTTATAAAAAAGTTTTTTTTCTTATTTTAAACCTGAATAACGTGTCAAATAAACTTTTTACTACTGCATAACATGTCTGCTTCAATTCTTTTTATATTTTATTAATATCTATCACGCTCTATTTAATAATCAAAATTACTATAAACCTGTTATGAGAAATTTCGAAAAAAACGGCGACATATATGTTATGGAAGGCAGATAGGTAATAGGATAATAAGAATGTTAACACCATCAGCCTCTTCTGCTTCAAGAATGTCAAAAAAGCTATTTTATGCAGTACAGAAAAATTTATTTCAAAAGATTGGTGTTATTTGAATTTTAGAAGGAGCAAAAAGAAATTTTTTTCATAATCCATAACTGTTTTTAAGACTTTGCACTTGCCTGGTGTCTAATGAATACATTATGTATGTCTGAAATTAACACATAATTAAATCGGATGTTTACAAACATTTGTTGTACTATCTATTATACCCGAATTATTGTTAACAATCACCAAACATTGATTACGGACGCAATAAATTACAAATTCTAGAATTATTGACAGGAACTTAAAATGCCAGAAAGATAACTCTAATATGGAAAGAGTAATTGGTGCGTTGTTGAGTCATATTCTATTCACCCCTATAAAACAAATATAAATTCATCATCCGAGCGGACTACGTATGCATCTAGTGTTAAAATTAAAGGGAAACTTAACTTTGAAAGACGATATTATAATTGTGTGGATATTAAATAGATCGACATTTAATATGTCGGTAAACAATTAATGCAGTTATTACTAAACTTGTAACTAAATAAAACAGTCAAAATTATTTACTAAAGTCCAAGAAAATTAAATTAGACAAAAAGGAATGTGTTACAAATTAATTAGATTTACATCGCCAACAAATTGCTCTATTAAGAGCATTTTTTTAAGTAACGAATCTGTGTATGTAATTAAAGCTTTTTTCTTGAAATAAACCTACCTTAGTTTCTATGCGAAAAAACATTTTAAATATGAAATAAATAATATAAATTGTGATTTATCAGAAATTTCTAATTTATTTGGAACCGCGTTATCCTTTTTCATTGGCCGAGTTTTTACGATTTTAATAAAGCCTAACACGACAAAAATGCCTGGAATCACTTCGTTCAATTTTTAATAATGAAACCGCACCAGAGAAAACTGTTTACGACAATAGTGTTGAAAGGTATACAACAATTTGTTTACCAGAAGTCATCGATAGAATCATGAAAAACAATCGACAACGTCGCATCATCCATCCTTCATCATCCTCTCACATGGCACGTCAAACAATTGATTATTTGGAGGGAAAGATATCGAATTTGTCTCATCGATCCTATTCATCGTAACGCGAGTATCAAACAAAAAAAAATGCGTGGGCAGCGATTTTTATCATTTCAAAGAGCTATTGAAGTCTTCAAAGATCATACCACTTTCAGAGTGGAAAAAACGTTTGGAGAATTAGTTCGAATGCATGCATGTATAAATCTTAATGACAAATATTATGAAAAACAGTAAAACGAATTGTACAACTTTTTCTATTGTTTTTGTAAAAACTTAAAGATATCCTTCACCCACATCAAACTATATTTAAGATACGTCCCAATTAAAATGAATTTCTGGTCCTTTCATAATTAAAGGATATATAATATTATGTTGGTAATGCTCAACTTACCATGATAGAGTGGGCGCGGTTTATGTAACGATCGCAAGAATTCGTTATTTTCGTATACATATACTACCGATATATTATGTATTGTATGTAAGTTTAGAAGTGTGACAGACTTTCTATTGTAGTGGAAGTACGATCGCGGAACAAAAAAAAACATCTGGCGGAAATGGTTATGTTACTTAGTCACTTACATTACTGGTTTAATATAGTCTTCTGTATGTCGATTACATAGCCTTGATTGACAGTTTGATCGATAAATTGGGAAGAGTATTATACCAGGTGTGTCGGTAATTCTTTTCCGGTTTTTTCGCTAAAGAAAACACGTTACTTAGAATGGATAGTTAAAATTTATTTATTCAAAGTATTGGCCATTTGATTCTATACATTTTGTCCATCTCTCAGGCAATTTATGAATGCCATTCCAAAAGAACAGTTCCTCCTTTGAGCTAAACCATTCATCGAGCCATTTTTTAACTTCTTCGAAATCGGCGAAGTGCTGCTCTGCAAGCGCGTGCCCCATCGATGCGAAAAGGTGGTAGTCGGATGGAGCCAGGTCTGGAGAGTACGGCGGGTGCGATAAAACTTCCCATCCAAGTGATTTCAACATTTCTTTGACTGGTTTTGCTGTATGAGACGGCGCGTTGTCATGTTGCAAAATCACTTTATCATGTCTTTCAGCGTATTGTGGACGTTTTTCGATCAATGCACAGTTCAAATTGATCATTTGTTGTCGGTAGCGATCACTATTAACTGTTTCTCCCGGTTTCAACAGTTCATAATATACGACACCAATCTGGTCCCACCAGACACAGAGCATGGTCTTGCGACCAAAGCGATTTGGCCTTGCAGTCGATGGGCCAGCTTCGCCAGGTGATAACCATGATTTTTTTCGCTTGGGATTTTCGAAATAAATCCATTTTTCATCACCCGTTACTATTCGATGCAGAAATGACTTCCTTTCATACCTTTGAAGCAGAATTTCACTAACGATTTTTCGATTTTCCATTTGTCTGTCATTCAATTCATGTGGCACCCATCTCCCCATCTTTTGGATCTTTCCCATAGCTTGTAATCGTTCACAAATTGCTACTCGGCCCACATTCAACTTTTCTGCTAATTGTTTTTGAGTTTGTGTTGAGTCTTCATCCAATAGCTCCTGCAATTCCGCGTCTTCAAACGTTTTCGGCCTACCAGGACGTTCTTTATCTTGAACGTTGAAATCACCACATTTGAATTGTCGAAACCACGTTTCACATGTTCTTATGGTTAGAGCATGCTCACCGTAAGTCTCTACTAGCAAACGATGACTTTCAGCGGCTTTTTTCTTTTGATGAAACAAGAAAAGTAATGCGTGCCGCAAATGCACGTTTTCAGGCACAAAACTCGACATTTTCAAAAAATTATAAATCTATAACGCTGTTTTTAAGGTTAATGTCAGTAGAATAAAATTACATATGTATCAAATCATAACATTTCATACTTATGGCCAGTGACATCTGCCGGAAAAACCGGAAAGGAATTACCGACACACCTGGTAAACAGAAAAATAACATTATCGCGAAAAAATATAGAATTGTACTTCATAGGGACACAAGAATGTTAACACCTACTCTAACAATAAGTCATTAACATTTTTCTAAATAAAATTATTATAAATTCATCATCAACGTCATATAAAAAGTGCGTTGTCAGAGAGGAAAAACTTTTATAAAATACTTTTGTTTTAAAACTCACAAACAGCACCATACTTTTGAAATAAATTTGTTAATGCTGTCTAAAATAGCTGTTTCTGCAATTTCTCTTGGAGGGTTAAATGTACACTGCAAGCTATAGGATGACATGATTACAAATTTCAAATAAATTCATAATAATAAAATGTATATATTACAAAGACGTGAAAAACACAAACAATTCAAAATATAATATGATAAAATAAGGTCTGTATAATATATCTTCGTAATAGCTAGTAGTCAAAAACTAATACATTCCTATTACTTCATCTGCTTATTTATGTTTTTTATATTTGTACATTTTCATGCAAGAGACAAAATAGCTTCAACATTCTTTCAAAGTTAGTAAACGTGCAAACATAAAATGTCATTGTGCTTATGCTGGAAAGGAAACAAATACTTCTACAAATACTAAAAACGGGCAGAGATGATTGCATATCACAAACACGGGGAATTGCGAAAAATATGCGCGTTTCTTGAAAAGGTGGGCAAAATACAATTAGAACGGTATCAGAGTACCGGGGAGTTTCAACATAAACCTACGGTCAGGGAGACTTATTGTTTCAAGCAATGCAGAAGATTTAACTATTACCGGTATGACCAAGAGAAACAGGCGATCAACAATATCTGAAACTCGTGCCAAGTTCAGCAAATGACAGCGTCAAGCGAGCGAGAGCGGCGTGACTTATGGGACGTGCAACAGTTTGCAAGCCGCTCCTACGCGCGCCAAATAAAAGAAGAAGAGCGAGACAGAATACACATCGCTTGACCATTAGAAGATTGGAGACAAGTTTTGCAGGTCGAAGATTTCAAGTATGAAGTGTTTGGTTGTAGACGCCGGAATGTTGTTAAAAGATCGGCTGATAGCACCATCGCGTATAATGACCACTGTAAAGCCTGGCGGTGACTCCGTTATGATCTGGGAATGTTTCTGCCTATCTGGGCTAGGTGACATTGTAAGAGCTGATGGAACGGTGAAAAAGAAGAACTAGAAAGACACCTTCAAACACAATACTATGCCATCCTATTTGCGATTGACGGACGAAAACTTTATATTGATGCAATATACCATAACTGCCCAAGGCGTATTTCTAAATTATCTAAAGGATATGTCCAAGGAGAGTAACATAATAGGGTGTTAACAAATATCGTAATTACCGGATTTTAATCCGATTGAGCTTCCATGGGAAGAAATGGATAGGGGGGTCAACACCTGACGTTCAAAGAATATTAGTGGTAAGTTCACACTTCATGAGTGGAAATAGATGCTGAAACTCATATCTCGCCTACTCCGATTGTGTGCCATCGTAATTTAAGCCAAGGGAGCATATCAACGAAGTCGTTATAATTGCAGTGTGGTTTCATTTTTATAATATTCATAAAAACTATTGCAATATCTTCATTAAATTAAAAGTGCTTCCAGTTTTTTGTTGGCTTCACTTTTAAATGTAAACAAATGCTTATTCTAAGTTCTTTGCTACCAATACACAGATGGCAATAGCGGAAATGGATTGGTACCACATTTCACGGGATAAATTTACCTAAAATTGATTACATATGTGGCTTAATATATTCTAGTCTGTAGGAAATACTACCCATTTCTTTAGAGATATAAACATATATCTAAGGAACGGTGTCATCATTTAGCAAATATCATTTACGTGTATTAAAATTACGAGATCCTTGCTCGCTGTTAAAAAACTAAAAAAAACATTTGACAAATCTAAACCCGTAGTTCACTAACGGACAAATACCAGTACATCCTCACATTCGACAACTTCATCATAAACAGAAAATGCAATATTGTCAGCAAGTTAGATATTTCCTATAGATATCCTATTCTTCTGGGCCACATTTATTAGCAATCAGAAATATTAAAACGCATTCGTTCACTGATAATCTCATTTGGCATTGCTTAAGTTAGTAGTTCCGTTAATAGAAGACATATTGCCAACTTCTCGTAATATGTGCGAATATGATCTTTATTGCCGGAACTATTAACTTACACCACCCGCGAAATTAACATGCAGTATATACCTAAATCTAAACTGGCATTTTCCATATGTAATATGTACAATGAACTCGGTTATATCGGAAGTAATGTAAGGCGTGGGTTTACTTTATCGAAGCTTGGCATGCTTTCATAGGATGCTAGGGTATAGAAACGGTGGGGTGATTATTATTAGCCAAACGCCTAGTTATTCATATAGGCGTACTTGAAATAAACGATAAATAATTATAGAGAGTAGATTATAACAAATATTACCGCAGAGTTTCCAAGAAAAACTTTTATTGGTGTCAACTACGATACAAAGAACATCAACAGTTAGGAAATGAGTTGCTTTTCTCAGGAAATCGATTGATAAAGCGTTAACATAAGTAATTTATTTTTATTCAAAGGCAATCTAAACAATATTTGTAAATTTCGATCAATGGGTGAATAATAAACAATACTACAAGTCGGTATTTGGCTTAGGTGTTAATATTCCATTCCAAATGTACATATAAAGCACCTGTGTGTTTCTTAGAGTTGAATAAAGTGTTTGCTATAGAAGCACGCCTATACTGTACATCGGTAATTTCCAAAATACTTTCATAATGAAACTGGTTTTTCTATCCCGCTCTTTGCGCAACTGGCACCAGTCAACGCAAAATTTCTGTTACCATATGTTCATAATTATCACAAGACTTAACGAAAAATTGATTCTATAACTTGCAGAACGAGATGAGAAACAGGAGTTTAATTAAATGTTCACATAGAGTAAGGTTTTAATGCATATTTAGATTTTGGTGTTTGAGTATTCAGACAAAACACATTAAATGACAATGCGAATATGTTAGTGTTTATTGTGCAGCACTAGTATCTGCAGTGTTTGAAAAACAACATAAAATGTTTAATGGCATAGAGAAATGAATTATCTTCTGAAATGTGAGAGGTAGAAATGAAACTAAATGTGGATGATAAATATGTTTTGTTTATTGAATGCAATATTTACATTTTTGAGTTTTGACAAGTGTGACATACAAGAACGTGATAAATAAAATGCTATAGGCCAGCGCTGCTTTCGGGGAATGGTATGTAGTTCAGGAGAATGTATACCGGTTGTCAACTAAATTTGATTTAATAAAATTACATACGTATCTAACAGAGAAGAGTACTTACATCTAGAGTGGGCCAGCGTGTCTGCATATCGGGACCGTACCCACTACGCAATATCACGCGCGACACAGAAAGTGAAGTAGTCACGTTTTGTGTTAGTTCATCTCGTATTGTACATATTATGGTGCGTGTACTGGAACCCCTTCAACAGGTGGATGCATTAATGTTAACGAATTCGATAACTTCACAGACAGTGACCCGGTATTCCCGAAAGACCAGACACGTTGAAGGCAGCTTCTTATTATTCAAAATATTTCGAACAAATAAAATTTGTGGTTTTACATTCAATCCCGACGAAGCTGCAGCTATTAACGAAAGCCAAATAAGATTTCAAAATACTTCCGTTAAAATAGATTTAATAACTATTTACGGCAATTATTCTGGTTTATTTGACGTCGTCATTTGTGGAGTCAGAGCAAATTGTGAACGATGTACACGCATTACTATGTGCTACAGGTGATATAATATGTGTGTTGCGGAAAAATTCGAGGAAGTTATAAACAAAGATTCTAATTTTACCAGATTAATACAAATTAGTGATAGTGCATCTGATTCATTATCTATGTATAAAGATAACTTTAATTATGCGTGTCTTAGATCCGTAGATGTTGATCGGGCATTCTCAAAATATAAGAACATTTTCTTACCACGACGAACACAGTTCAACCAGACAAATCTGGAAACATACCTACTGCTGCACATTTTTCAGCAATCTTATTCTATTTGTGCTACGTACATAAGGCAAGTGGATTATATATAATATTTATAATTAAATAAATAAATTAACATTACTCTTTCCCCATATACACTTCCGATAAACCCTAATGAGTAGAGATGAGCAAGGTAAGGGATATCATTACTTTTTTGCAGGGACTAGACAGACTCGTGTTTATTCGTTTCAGGAGAATGGATTCGTGTTGGCTACTGGTTTTCCCGAGAGTCGACAAAACACGAGCCTGTCTAATCGCTGTAAATTACCCCTACTTTCCTCATCTCTACTAATGAGTAATATATGTATGCATATATGAAACTTAGTACTGTCGTAGCGTGCAGACAAAAGTGGGCCACTCTACTCATATCTCAATATTCTTTTCTAGACTAAATACACAACTTTTTAATCAGTTTGGTTGATAACCGGTTTGCACTTCCTTCACACCACCAACTATACAATACGAATTTGCAATTTGTTAAAACACACGTTTTAATAATAGTTTAATTATTTAATATACAAATGCATATTATCAATTAACACAATAATTCGACTTTCTTACAATTATTGGTTTCAACGAAATTAAGGATTTGAAAACAAGATGAGATTATTAAGGTTTCTGTTATAAAATGAATAAGGAGGTCTCGCAGAAAGCATTTAGTGATTTTGTACCATATCCTGTGTGTATCTTCTCATACTCATATTAAAAAGTAATGGGAATTTGTAATCGACTACATCATCGATCAAAATAAAAAGTACCTTTTATAATAATTGTTTTTTTTTTATGTGAAAGTAACGCAGTGATAATTTGCCTATGTCAATGGACTTCCAATTAACCGAAGAAACATGGAATGTTACATTATAGATAGATGCATAGGCATGTTTGTACTAGAAATGGGAAAAAGTTAAATAGCTTTCTCCGCCCAAATGTTTAAATAAAAGTTTAATTAAAATGTAGTTATTCGAAACGTAATTAGCACGAAGTATTCATGTATTTCAAAAATCTCTATTTTGAATTATCTCTCCTTTCTGCTGTTATAAACAATACCATGTACAAACATATAAATTTTAGACATTAATTTCAGGTTGTCTAGATCCTTGAACTTTAAAGGTAATTTTTACATGTGTTCATCATAATTATAAATACCTATACCTACAGACAACATACTTGGTAAACGTGTGAGAAATATTTGCTCTTGAAGATAACATCTTTTAAAATTAAAACTGTATTTTAGATCGTATTCTAAACTGAGAATAATAAACGACAATTGTAATTTGAATATAGCTTAGACAATGCTGTAAAAGACCCAATTTCAAGAATTCGATGAAGAATTTATGAGTCATCAGAAGGATGACAAGGGTCTTGCGTGAATGAAATCTGCTATTTAGAAGATTCCCTCCTCCAGACATGTTACATGTATTATCCAAATAAAAGCTTTAAAAACTAAAACACAGTATCAGGTTGAAATATTTTTTTGAAATCAATATAGAGAGAATATGAGAATAGATGCTGGAGGGTAGGGTGTCACTTGTTATTCACAATGTGGTAAATATTGGTTGCTTTGCTTATAGGCTATTTACATTTATGTACATTAAAATTAATAATATAATAGGTAATTCTTGATGTATTTCAGAAGTCAATATTCACATTCAAGGGGCAAGTAAAAAATAGAAGGAACAACGTATTAAAAATCCGTACTAAAATAAACGGATTACAACGTTACCATAGTAACAGAAACAATCAGGGCGAAGAATATTATTAAAAATTCGCATATTTGCGTTTACTTACCCATAAATCGTCTCCCCAGTTCATGTCGGTAGTTTGCGCCATAGTAATCCAATATTTAGAACAGCACACATATACACGCAAATTTTAAACAAAAACGATCGCTCTTCATTTAAGCATATAGCACTGAAAATCACTATCACTGACAAACATGGCTCCTCCGCACATTCAACAATACGAATAATATGACGTTCGCTATATTAAAGAAGCAGGTTCACAACCACAAAACTCGCTACTTCTGCTGCTGTTGTCCTGTCACAATGGAAATTTGAGTACCCTCTGGTGACGAAATCGGTAAACGTTACAAATCTTAATCTTGCTTAATCAATTTCAATAGATATAGCTAATCTATTATTTGTGCACTTGTTATCTCGACTGACTTGTGATCGCATTTGTGCTATATTAACATGAATTTTTATTGCAACTTGAATATACTCGATTATTATATACTATTTGTATGCAACCCACTTTCAAACATTTACATTTACGACCAGATTATATTTGTAAATATTTGCTTTTTAAGATATAAATATAAATCACAAAAAAAAATTCACGATTATTGATCATCGTGGGTTGTCAAACAAAATTTTCACCAATTAAAAAATTCCCCGAATAACGGAATTTCATCTATAAAAGAATAAAACATGCACAAACATTTAAAAAGTGAATAGTTTCCTTTACGTTTGAGTCTTCTAGCGATACACCAGGGGAACCCTAAAAATTTCCAGAAAGATATTTCCTTGGAAAAAGATTCGCCTTTTAAGCACTTTTGCATACGAAGAAACCAATTATCGAAATATTTACTCCAATCTGAAGTGGGTATCTTAAAAACATGCCTTTTAAATGCTTCAACGGCCTTTTCTGGTGTCGAAAACCGCTCACCGCGCAATTTATTTTTGACAAAAGAGAACAGGAAGAAGTCATTAGGTGATAAGTTAAACGAATACGGACAATGAATCATTAATTCAATGTCATTCTCGCCGCTGTTTTTTCTGACTTTATCGAAGACTTGAGGCAAACAAATTGTTGTATACCAATCGGCGTTTACTATTTTTCAATCCTCGAGAGCAACAGTAGCAACAGACCCAATTCTACGGAAGAAAAATGCAATCATTTTTTTTAAGTACTTCGTGAACAAACAACTTTTGTTGGTTTTGGTTCACTTTGGAACACCTAAACAGTGAATTGTTGTTTTGTTGCGGGTTCGTATGAATATATCCAGGTTCCGTCACCTGTTGCGCTACTGTACACGTTGGCAGAAACACCTCGATTGAATTTTTGAAGAATTTTTTTGCGCCAAATCACACGAACCGTTTTCTGAGTTTCCGCTAAACTGTGTGAAATCCAACGACTGTAAAGTGTCTTCACCACTAAATGCTTCTATAAAACCGTTTGTATTTGACTTTTACCAATACCCAAGGATTCGATATGCCACATATCGATCTGCTTCAATCATTTCTCGCACAGCATTGATGTTTGCCGAAACAACACTAGTTGATGGGCGACCTTCACGAAATTCACTGACACTAATACGTCCACGCTTAAATTCTACAAACTATTCACAAACTGTGGTTTTGGATGGTGCTTCATTTCCAAAGAGGGAATGAAGTTGATCAATGCACTGTTGTTAAGTTAATTCTTTTTTAAAATCGTAGAGCGTGGTATATTACGTATCTTTTTAGAATGTAGATTAATCACCGCCGCTATTGTGAAGCGATGCACAATTAACGAGCGATGGTCGGTCAACTCGTTATTGTTTGATATGACAACAATCTAAAGGCAGAATTACAATTGCCAAATGCTGGCAAGTTATTCGCTTTGTTATTCGACCAAGAAGGAGTAGAAGTGATCACATGTGGAAGATACAGTTAACGAATTAGTTCATCGAAACTTGTTTGAAGGGTACTATAAACATGGTTCCGTGACAGAGGAAAATGAAAAAAAGTCTTTAAACACTATTGCACCTCCCGTAACAGAGGAAATCGAAGATGAAAAACCGTGGCTATTAAGAAGAGATAGAGGACAAACTTCAACCCTGTTAAAAGAATTTATTGTAAGATTGAAGTTGGAGCGGTTTGATTCTTTGCTTAAAATGATAACTTGTATAATTCAAAGAAACAGATACTGTCTTGGGAACTGCTATTTCAGCAAAAGTGGACAACTGTCTCACCCGCTATTTGGCTTGTATGATAATTTCCGACACATTCTGCTCGAAAAAAATAAAGCTAAAACGTATTTTACTTCTTATACATAAATTCACCGATTTCGGAGTTATTTAACCCCTTCAGACCTAAAAAAGAAAAAATATTTTGTTAAATAAAATCTGCTGTAAATTGACATAAGGACATATGTAGCGCCAAGAGCCATTACCTTGAAATTTCGGGATAATTTCAGGACAAGAAAAGATCTGTTACAGATTTTTAATAAAAATTACAGATGGTAAAAACAATGTACGTGCAGGATTCACAGATTCTAACCTACTGTAACATGTACATACGTGTGGACAGGGTCTAAAAGGGTTAAAAGATTTTTTTTTAACCGTGAATAAATAAATCATGACGATATGGTGGAGACCAAGGATAAAGATATTTTGCTTATTTTAAATATGTGGTGAAAACAAAAAGTAACTAGTGAAATACCTACAGATTTTAATAAACCACATTCCTGTTTGATAAATTTGACTAAAACTAAGTTCACAAGTATTTTTTTTATTTTATGAGTATTTCCTCAATATCTCATTTTGCATTTGCTTTTCAATAATTCTGTTTGGTCACTAATATTTATATCTGTACTTTTTTTATGAACTACTCGTGAGCAAAACACTTATTTAATAACTTGGTGAGATTTAATTAGTACGCACTATGTTCTGAAAACGATTTTCTTCATTCTATCCAGAAATTCCTTCTTAAATTACTCATATTATCTGTAAAGATATACACCAAGTATAACAATTTAGGGTGAACTAATATTTTGCGTAAAGAAAACAACGCCTACTTTGTTACTTCAGTTGCTTTTTATTGAAAGAAATCGATTTTATGATTTTCTTTAAATAATTCGAAAAAGAATTTAAGCATACGAAGTAAAGTATATTTTATCTTTATTTAGACCAGAATGTGTAAAAATAAACAAAGGTAGGGGTTGATATATAAAAGAAACTGACTTTTCTATGGAATATCCATGCTTGTACTGGATTTTAGGTACATCCTGTACAACATTTTTGATACTATAATTACACCACCAGGTTACAAAATTATTTTAAGAAGTACGTAATAAGCTGCCGTTGTGAATAATCCTGTATAGTTAGAATGCTTAATGAGATTTCTACGCCGAAATCCAACTTTTTTTATCGGAAACACCGTATATTGTAAACTACCCATTCATTTGGCCAATAAAATATGTTTACAGCCAGTGGGAATTGCACGAAATTCTGGACATATAATGGAATCAAACCAAATGTTTAAAACTGTAATAAATTTTTTTATTGAGGAACTAATTACTAAAATATGATACATAAAGTAGCTTAAAATAATAAGTACATAGGCCTCGATTAAAAAAGTAAAAAAAGTTGCATTTATGTATATGACGTATATTTTTCTTATGTATGTCACTCTTCTTGTAACTGAACGTAGTTCGCTGGAAAAAGCCCATAACAGCCTTTACACATACCTCTCCACCAACCTTGATCGATCTAAAAGATATAATCAAATAGTACTAAAATTAGTGGTAGAATATTATAATAATAATCTGTTGTTTTACAACTACACAACTGTTTTACGCTAGCAATAGTGCCCAACTGTTACGTTTAGACAAAAATAACAATTTGTTACGACATAATTGCAAATTTTGAAATGGCCCATTATAGCATTTGGTGAGAATTGGTTAAAGGATTACGAGACGACAGATAGAGCTATGTTGTGTAGAGGCGCAATTCCACCGAAGCAACAGTAGCATGCTACATGTTTTCTAATATTGCTTGTTTTTGGGAGACGACTTGAAACCGTGCTACAAATTATGTACCTTATCGATTTTATGTTGTGCATGTGGCTAAACCAATTCCATTAAAGCAGCGCAGTTATGTTCGTCATGTTCTTGCTAACTGCAGCAGCAACTGCGTACTTGGTGATAGTTCCCAGTACAAGAAGAAGACAAAAATAAAAAGGCCGAAATTATGAAGAAGAGAGGTATTTGTTAAGGTCAAGGATCCCAGGAGTTTTTCAGCAAGTTGGTTGCTAACGATGAAATTTTATTTAAAATTGTTGTTCCATGGTTCTGGTGGTCTTCAATAAATAACGTAGTTTTATCAACGTTCCACTCAATGTTGCTCATTTTAAGCCGCACGAATCCACTGACATTCGGATAATTTTCGACATCGTTCGACAAGCTGAGCATATGTTTTACTGGAGCAAAAATTAGGATGAGATGTAATATAGTTCCCTAGCCAACATTATATTTATGATTTGATCTAGGGACGAGCTTTTGAGGCCAAACTTCAGTAAATTACTATAAATCCAGATATTTCAGTGTTTAAACGATTACAAAAGAATTATGGAAATATTGACTCTGACCATTTTTTAGATGCGCTAAGCGACGAAGAGTGCCTTTAAATCCTTCTAATTAAAAAGGCCTAGATTCTAGAAGTTGCGTGAAAAAGATTGCAACCAAGATCCATATTAAGATGATTATCGACAATTGTTTCGATTAGTTATTATATTGTTGGGTGGAAATGCACACATATTATAATTAGACCTCCTTGAACCCCGCATCAAGCCCGGTGAATGAGTCGTGACATTTATAGCTTAAAGATATTTTTATTTCGGCAACGTTTCGAGACGTTTGTATCTATTTATGTCAAGGCTTGGTTCAACTGTTCGTGTCTTATTAAAGAACCAAATCAGTATTTAAACTTCGAAAAAACATTTGAAAGGGTAGATACATTTTCGGACGTTATTAAAATTTACAATACCATTCATTAGTTATTTGTAACGTGGCCACGAAGATATAGACGTAACATTGTACACAGCAACGGTAAATAAATTCTTTGCAAATCAGTAGTAGGACATTACACAGAAGATATAAATTAATGAGGATTTTGTGGGTACATTTTCTGATAATTATACTACACATGTGTATTAAATTATGTAGAGGAAAAAGTATTGATTTATTTATATTCAAAAATAGTACCAATATTTTCCAAAGATTTAATATAAATATCTTTATCTATTTCTTGAAGATGCTGATAATTGGAACTTCAATACCACTACATATGTGAAATTGTAAATTCTTTGTATGTAGTTAGTTTGACACAGATGAACGATCTGCTAAATTCATACAGGAATCTCAATGCTTTGCAACAAAAGATGCAGTGTGCAAGAGATTTCTTTTGCGTCGCGTCCAAGAACACCATCGCTTATTTACGAAATGCGGCAACTTTGAAAAAGCCTTATTAGTATATCATATAAATGTTTTATAAATATCTCTAACACTTTATTCGGCCAAATAAAAAATATTTCTGGTAATTAGAAATTAATTTGGTCCTTTTTAAATACATTTTTCCTGTATGCTATATGTTTGTTGATAATTTTAAAATTGAACATGGAGACACTATATGATCAAAGAAAAAAAATGATTGGCTGCGCTACAAGATTTGAGATTATGATGAAGCTCTTATAGATGCATCATTCGACGTATTTTTTAGTTCATATGTTCCTAAATGTTTAGATATTTTGTACAAATCACTTGAAAACAGACACCTAGTTTTCGCTCAATACAAAATATATCGGGTAAAATCCAATAGATACTACAACCCGTTCGTTATATAAGGCACACGCCTAAAAGTGGGGGACAGAAAACTAAAAATATGTGGACGTCAAAATCATAACAATTACGTTACTTGTGTGCACTGTTCTCTGCAGTCAAAACGTTTAATACGCTTATTAAAGTATGTATTAAAAAATATCCAGTTAGTATATATCCATTCTAGTCATACATACAGCAACATTTCTCAGACGTATTTGTTTCCACTGAATAATCTTTGGCAAATACCTTAAACCCTAGAGTAAATGTTTTATATGTATAATGACACAAAAGTAATGCTAGCAAAGATTGTGGCAAACAACATTAAAGCATCGGAACTCTCTTTAGTCTAATTAATTAGTCCAGAACAACTGTTTCAAGGATACATGGACCCCCATTTTCAACCGTATGACCGAATGATGTGAGAAAAAACTTTGCTCGTTCTACCCCCATTTATTTACAAGTATTTCTTTTTGCCACCTATGCACCCCTAAAACTAGACATGCGAAAAAAATTGAAAAATGGACGAATCTCTTGTTATTGTAGCACAAAACGTAAACATGTGTCCGCCTTACCCTGATAAATCAAAAAGATCTGAGTAGAACAGCGATTCGTTCTCTCTGTTCACCAAATTTGTGTTCCTTTTTATGTAAATAGTTTCGTAAGTGTATAATTAGTATGGCGAAGTTACAATATCAACTTTTCGTGGAATTTCTTACATAATGCTTATGCTGGACTTTCTTAACGCGATCGGCATCTACAGAAGAGTAACCATTAATATAACTATCCACAAAGGATAGAATCGTCAAACGTAGCGCAACAAATAAACGAAACCGGGCATAAAATTAGAGAAAACCTCAAATTGATTAAAAAGATAACTTCGACACATTTGATGATCAGAGAAGACGGACCGCTGTCCTATTCAGATCTTTTGGATTTATTAGAGTAAGGTGGATACATGTTTTACGTTACGTGCTACAATGACAAGAGACCGTATGTTTTTCCTTATTTTAGCATGTCTTAGTTTTGGGGTGTATAGATGACAAAAGTAGATACCAGTAAATAAATATTTTTTCTCGAGAGTGAGGATAGAGCAGTTATATTAGAATTCAAGTTTTATCTCGCATCATTCGGTCTTACGATTGATGCATGCATCCTCGAAACAGCTCTCCTGGACTAATTAATGAAGCTTGTGTCGTGCGATGGGTGCCGATGCTTGTAGTGTTGTTTGCCAGTGAGACAAAACTTGGACGACTGGCAGGCGACAAGGTAGTATCGGCAGATTGCAAGCGCATTCGTGCATACGGGCGAAATATCTTTTACTAATGAACGCTCACTTTCATACAGGTTTACTGCGTATCGTTCAGATTTACTTTTGTCCCATAGTACCTCTCTGCTCTGCTAATTATTATTAATGACAGAATAGATAACAAAATGTAGCTTGAATCAATGCTTTACCATTTCAATATGAGTAATTATATCTCCTGGATCAAACGATATCTCATCCTCGGCTGAAGCAAGATAATCATACAGAGCCACAGCACTTAATCCAGTATCAACAATTTCGTCTTCTTGGCTAAGGTCCTCTGTCGTCTCTTCAATGGATGATGTTTCTACTTTTGTAGCCTTAAAAATACCAACTACAATTATGTGATTTAATAATTAGCTTAAATAAATACCTTCGCACTCTCTTCTGCCATTTCATTCTTAACAGACTTAACAGTTTCTTTCTGTTGCTGAATTTCATCTGAAGTTGTACCTGTTTCGATATGTTGTTCTTCTTGAACTATTTGTGGTTGTTCAACTTTTTTTGTTTCAGCTTTTGGAACCTAATAAAATAAATGATATGTCTATATCACTTTTGATTTATTAAGTTACAGAAATATATTACAATAGCAACTGTTTCAGCAGACGTAAAGCACTCTATTTTAGATTTATCTAACTGCACAGATGTGACTTTTTCAGCGCTACTATCACGCTCGTTTTTATCCGTCAAGAAGGCCATCTTAGACTGGTCAAGCTTTGTGACATTTTCTTGAGAGGCTGGCGGTTTCTCCTCCTGTTTAGTTGTAAATATTACTGCTTTAGAATGAATGCTACCTCTTGGCGCTGGAGAACTAGGAACTTGAGGGGCTTTGCCTTCTTCAGAAACCTAAAATAAAACTGTAAGATAAATATACATCTTCTGCAATTTTCCACACTCTTCTTAATTTTACTTTTTGCACAGCGAGCGACAAATATACATATTATGTACAAGCAAATTAGTAAATTTACTAGTAAATCTCTAAACAGTCAGTTATCTATCTTTCTTAATAACGAGGTATATTATTCCGAATCATCCGCAATTATCTTCATGCTTTATCCAAATATAACAAGAATTTCTTTGTCCGCTAATCCCGGCAAATATATGAGCCGACAACATATGTAAATATTCTCGTTTATTGTCACCACAGGTTAGGTTGCTAGTATGGTTTAAAATTTGAGATCAGGTTAATGTGAAGAATTCAATACTAACATGTTTTGAATTATATACTCTCAAGAATTATATAAATTATTCGCGGAAGGAATGCATATTGGGGTACCCCTATCAGAGTGAGTCGTAATTAACTGCACGAAAATTTAACTGTATGTTCTCAATATAACTTAGTACCAAAATGCTTCCTTGGAGATACAGGCAGTTACAGAAACTGGTTGTGCACGTATTTTGCTATATCATATAGCGTTTTCGTTTATTTCCAACCAGAGCAATCTGACAACACTGTGAAGCAGTTAATCGAAATCGCTATTAAATTTATTAAGCGTCCACAAACACCTACGCGATACACAAACAGCACTCGAATAGGGTCTGTAGGTGATCGCAAAATGCATAGTACATAGTACAAAAATGACATAAGAAGTATTACATTTACATAAAAAGATGCAAATAACAACTTCTTCTAAAGAAGAAATTTCTTAAGAAAACGATGCTGCTTCTTATTATAGTGTTAATCTACTACATGAAAACTACGCATACGAGCAAACGGCGCCTGTGGAGTCTGCAATCTCCCCTATTCCGCGGTAGAACGTTGCAAATTGGGCAATCACGATCACTGATTCGCTGTCGGTACACGCATTCTCATTTGTTACTACTGTATTACCTGATTGCCTGGTTTGCGCGACACTATTTAAAAGTGCCATGTTTTTATTCTGTTGTGATGCTGACTCATTATCAAGGCAGCGTTTTCCACAAATAAAAAATAATTGTCAGAAACAAAAACTCATAATGAGAAGTTCGTTTTATGGTTTAAAAAACTATTTTCTTTTGAAACTTTTAAATATCCCTCCAATATTCAAAACTGTTAAGCGCACAAATGATGTTTTTTATCGGGCGCGTAAATTGCCTAAAACGTAATTTTTAAAAATGGGCGTGGTTGCAATGTATACTATACCCATTGAACTCTACACATGTTCACGTACATACCTGGAATGGGCCCGTGCACAAGTAGGGCTACGGTAAATTTGCTACCAGTTGTAACCATATTAATATTTTTATAAACGTAACCTAAACGTTAAATACGTTTGAATGTTGTTTAGCCTTGTCTGTGTATCCGTTTGTTATTGTTAATTAATTGTCTTTGTTTAGAATTCAAATCAATACTTTTTAGTGCTAGTTTAATAGAACTAGTTTACGTTAAAGGTGAGTAAAATAATGTAAGAAAAGGATTAAATTGCATGGTTAGACACAAAATTAAATGGCATTGTCATTTTCAGTGTGTATGGTTTGCATGCTGCTCAGTTGCTGTATTATGTGGGTTTCGTTTATCTAAGGTGTAGGGCAGTATTTTACGTAAAAATTGTGTAAAGCAAGTATACTCTATTTTTTAATTCGGAGAAGTTTTTAAATTTTCACAGCGCCTTTCGTGGATATGATGGAAGTAGCAACTACTTCTGGAATTCAAATATCCCCGCCGAGAAAGCGAAAATTTCTGAGCTTAGGACATTATCTTTGATAGAGAAGCAGAACATTACTACTATTATCGCAAGAATATCAAGCACGATAGGTTGGTATTATAACACAATACAACCATTATACATATTATAATGTTATCTTATTTGTAGGAGTGGCACAGTCTACTATCTATCGTACCATAAAAGAATACAAGGAAAAAGGACAAGTTACCCCGCCTAAGCGAACTTCTGAAAGACATTCTTTAATTGGTGATTGCGATGAAACTGTCAATAATTCTATAAGGCAATTAATTCAAAGGTTTTTTTTATAAAAATGGATGATTACTTCATTCAGCACTTTTCCAGCATGATGATTTGCCACAGATGAGTCGTTCATCATTGTACAAATTTATGAATATTAAATGTTGTAAAATTATAATCAAGAAAAGAATCATGATACATCTGATAGTAGCGAAGATTTCTGCTGAATGCGGTTAACGAGTTGATGATCGCACAATATGGCAGTAATCGCTGACATTTTTGAAACCACGTGAACCAAGTTTGAATTATAAAGATTCATGTCTGGTTAATTGTATCCAGAGATCGATACCAACGATGAAGAACAATATCCATACTTTATATCTGAACTTTTGACATTCGAAACTTTCACTTACGCGACTATTAATGTACCCTTACTGATAAAAAATAATTTAACGAAGAGAAAAATTAAATGCTTATAAGTATAGTGAAATCATATCTGCATTTGAAATTAGAGATTTACTGCTCTACTAAGATAAAAGAAATCCATAAAAAAAATGTTCTTCACGCAAAATTGCAATGTTACAAAATTTTCTCAAACCACACGCTTTTCTATGATATAAAGAACCAAAAGGCCTTCCATTACCATTCTTTCAAATTTAGCTCGTAAATCAGAAGGTTTAGCTTGACCTATATCTGGCTTTACTTTGGTATAGGTTGTACCAACTTTAGCACACTCTTCATCAAAGGTGAGAGCAGACTTGTCCATTCTATCTGTCTGAACACCAAATTTCCCACCAAATCCAATTTTATGATCCGTTTGACTTTCGTGTTTTTGGGGGGCTTCATGATGGTCCCAGCCTAGCGCCGATTTATCTTGACGGTCCTTCTGCACGCCATATTTGCCACCAAAACCTTGCACATAATCTAGAAAGTTACTTATTTGAATTTAGAGATAAGGTATTTTCAGATTATTTATAACGAAATCCACCCACCTTTCTGTGATTCGTGTTTTTCCACTTTTTCAACATGATCCCAACCAAGAGCAGATTTATCTTGCCTATCTTTCTGAACACCAAATTTTCCGCCAAATCCTGTGCTATAATCCTTCTGAGAAGTATGTTTCTCAACTTTTTCTTTATGCTCCCAGCTTACAGCACTCTATGAATTAAAAAACATTTACTACCTCAAATATCCTTCCAAAGTAAACTATTCTTATATGTATAAAATTATGTGGTGTGGAATATGCCAATACATTCGTGTTCATACAAAATTGTTTAATTATTTTTTATACCATAGGTTCATTGAAAATCTCATTAGGAATTGGGAGAAGATACTTAATGCATGAGTTCCCTTGGAAACTTTGGAATTAAGTCAAGTTGTTATGTTATGTCTGAAGCTTAGAATACCACAAGTGCATTATAACTTTGTCGACATGCCGGACAAAGGAGTAAGCTTTTTTCGAAAGTATACTGTACTGCTCAAGCTGCTACGTATGAAGCGAAGAATACTAATGGGAACATGTGTTACCCACACTGTGCTTATATTCTTTGGTTTCAATACCCTATGTAGAGATGTGAGCATTACAGTATATTTTCTAAGGTCTAGTTTAAACGGAAGTATGGTTGGTACCATTGATGATCTTATTGAAGTTACCTAAGTTGATAGTCACATATGTAGGATAGAAAAATACAAATTGTATTTTCAATACCAGGAAATGCTTTATTTATCAATATCTAAATTGGTGCAGAATGATTTTTTGCAAGATGTCTTTTTGGTCATTTACATTGATCATTTAATTGCTTATATTCACCCCACATGAATAGACCACCTTTTCCTGCTATTTTTAATGCAGGCACTTAAACTAAAGTAATAAATATAATCACATGTAACTAAAATACTTAAATTCCGCTGAATGATTGTCAAAAGACCAACAATAATTTGTCAATGTTCCATTGGTTTTTGGTATCATATAAAATGAGAGCTGTAATGTGCAGCATTACACACAGTTTAAATTATAATATTAATTAAAAGTTAAAAAATTAACATTTTAGGCTTCATGTCAAGAATCATGATGTTATACTTAAGAAAATTAAAAGAGAACTAGGAATTACAACTAACCTTATCAACTCTATCAGATTGCACACCAAATTTTCCTCCAAAACCTGTGGCGTAATCTTTTTGTGAAACATGCTTTTCTACTTTAGCAACATAATCATGCCCAACTGCAGATTGATCCATTCGATCCTTCTGTACTCCAAATTTACCTCCATATCCAAAAGCGGCGTTTGGACCATCTATTAGCTCCTGTTGCTTTTTCTTCTTGTCAGCTTCTTCTGTTTCTCGTCTCAATTTTTCCATGCTAAAAAAAATGTGGTTTATCACAATTAACACGCTCAGAAATTCATACTCAATAGCACCCGCAGTTCTCCCAGATCCCTGCACAGTATTTGAACCCCAGCGTTGTTGTTCTTCCGTAACATCATTAACAAAATCCGGATCTGTTTCCCAATCATCGTCTTCAACAGGTTCTGGTTTTAGATTAATTTTCGCGCCTGCGGCAGCTTTCCACATATTAAGGTTATGTATTATCTAATGCAAATATGGAAATTTCTGCACAAAACGGTGCAGCACGTTTACAATCGCTTAACCGGATACTTTTACTCTTATCTATTTGGCACCACCCTGTTTGTTGGGTTTTGAATTTGTCATCGTTCACTGCTGTGTGGGAAGACTATTAAAAAGCATTACAAAGTTAATATATGAGATGAGGAGAAACGTGAGACTGCCTTGAAGGCAACCGAAATTGCATAATCCAAAATTAACGTTTGAAAATTCCCCATTATACTTCGTTGGACTTTTTTCAAGAGTAGAATTGGAAGATATAGAAAGATGCTGGAATGATATGTACAAATTTGGTAGAAACCATTTAGTTTCTGGATATAAGCATAATTAATGTGGTACAGAATAAATTATTGTATATTTCCATCCATAATTTTAATGTTGAACATATATTTACCATAAAAATGCAAAGGTATATTTAGGCAACTAAGCTAAAGTATAAACTTTGTAAAGTTTAATTATAAAATGGTGTATTGCGTTTATATTATATATAAAATAAAAGTTAGGTGATTTATCATTATTTTAATAAACTTCTCTATTCCTAAACTTCATAGTTGGACTCGTATTTTGTCGACTCTGGGGGAAACCAGTACGTAACACCATGAGACGAATAAACACGAGTCTGTCTAGTCTCTGCTAATTTTGAGAAGTGCACGGATAGTGTACTCGTTTCTGCAGCCTTAGGCTGTATACATCCTCACTTTTTTACCTACGTCGTCAATTTTAGGCCATCGTTAGGTCTGGATCAAATTAAGAACCGTATAAATAATTAACTTGAAAATAAATCTAAAATATTGTAACACAAATCATGTTTGTTTTAAAACAAATTATTTTTTATTTAACTTGTTAACATCTGACAAACTGTATTTAATGAAAAATAAATTAAAGCAGATTTTGATAAAATTTCTATTTTTAATAAATGAAACAAAGTGTGCATGTTCATATTCCAACTAATTATTTATCTAACCACTGCTTCTGTGTCCTTAATTGCATATGACATAGTTATTGTATAATGCACATATACTACAAACTAACAACTATTTTTATTAATAAAACATGTCGTCTTTGTTATTTAATGATATATTAAGGTATAAATATAACAAATTTTAAATAATATTCATAATAAAGAAGTAAATATTAAGTAAACATTCACTTATGAATCTGTAATATAAAACATAGAATTGACAATATCAATTGTGTTTCTTCTTTGGAATTTGAGGATCCGTTGAGATTAGCAATTATTATACGGTCGACGTACATCTCCACTACGTTTCTTCGCGTTCACACCAATTTTGTATTACATTATTTGTGTATCTTACATAGTTTCCACAGGTGTCGGATGTGCAATGTTCCAATGCTTCATTCCACATATTCAATATGTCTTCATCACAATAATCATCCCTACTAATACTTTTATTATATCTTTTTGCCAAGGGTCAGATCATTAAAATCGCAGTGATATGGAGGAAATCTCCGTATTTCGTGACCATATGTTTTTATAATTCCATCAATAGCGTACTTTTATTCAAGTGCTTCACTTACTCTCTGCAACAATACACATTTTGTAAATATAATAGTGAGTGTACTACAATATCTACCTCGTAAACAGCAGCCAAAGGTAACAAAGCGTCCCCGTTTTCTTTTTCCCTCTCAAAATCTGACAAAACATTAACCACAAGCTCCTGTTTCTCCTCTGTAATAATAGAGAAAACAGTAATTACTGTTCGATGTATTGTCTTTATTCAAAATAACTTAGCGAAGACTTTGTAGTTGTACTCTGCGACGTGCGAAAAAATAACATGCATGTACTATCCCTTCTTCCGAGAAGAAATATTATTTACAAGTGCCTATTCTACCCCCTACGCGTCTTAAAACTATGACATGCGAAAAATACCGGTTGCCGATACTTATGTGTTGTTTACCATACTACGCCACAGTCCTTGCTATCATTATTTAACACGAAAACGATGCTAACTTACATTTGACAACTGACAACAGATACTAGAAGGTACACAAACAATTTGAACATACCAGTATACAGCCGTCCTTGTCTGTCACTCAAATGAAATCGAAAGCATTATAGATCTTTGTCTGGGAGACAAGCGCATATCTTACTTCCTTTTCCAGCCGCATTACTTGAGAAAGATAATCGAGGCAACACATTATTTTTACTTGTACGACAAAACAATGACGCATTAAAAACTGAAAATACTAAAAATAATAAAGGTGAAGATACACCAGCAAACTTCTGTTTATTATTAAGTTTCCTCAACTTCCCTTTAAACATTTGTATCTTAAACTTTTTCTTTCTATATCTTTCAATTCTAGTTAGTCACTCTGCATGAAGCAAAGTTGTTTTCAAGTTGAGTGCAAGTACTATGAACAATTAGAAGGTACAACAATGGGCAACCCCCTGTCCCCCGTCATAGCCAACTTGTTCATGAGCAAATTTGAGACATGTATGAGAGCGGATGCCACATATTTTCCTAGAATTTAGCATACGTACGTCGATGATATTTTCGCGGTTTTTTATACTAAGAAAAGTAATATCCCGGATTTTCTCGCGACCCTCAACTCAAAATTTGAAACCTGTTGTGATTGCTTTTAAATTTGTAATATTTACTTCAATAAAACAGGATGTTCTGAGAAACTGATATAATATCTTTATTTCTATTTACTCGTGCTGATACATCTCTTGTCAGCGACAACTGTCACTCTCCCTCGCGCCATCTCTGACATCTTTTATAAACACAGTATAGATTTCTATAATACAAATAATATAAAATATTTACAACATGTATTTACTATAACATCCTCCTCCCTTTAAGAGTCACATTATATAGTCTTTAAACTTTTCTGGGATTTTGTGTGTCCTCTTCGGTCTGGTTATCTTCTCCTTTCCTTTTGCTTCTTGCTCTTCTTTTTCTTCTCCAGGGTTGAGCTCTTCACATTCTATTTCTGTCGGTCCGATTTCTTCATAATCTTTACTCTGTTCTTTCCTAATTTCTTTGTCTTCTCTTTGTTCCATATGTTCCTTTGCTTCTGTCGCTTTTGTTTCATCTCTTCTTATGTTGATTATATTTCTTCTGTAGGTGTTCCCTTGACTGTTAATCACGTATGAATTTTCATTTAATCTCTCTTCGACTATACCTTTCCTCCAAGTTTTGTCGTGTTCGGGATTTATTTGTACAACTACGGGTTGTCCAATTTTTAAATCTGGCAATTTTCTTGTCCTCTTGTCATAATTAAGTTTAGTTGTCCTCTTCCTTTCTTCTATTTTTTCTTCCACATTTGTCACTATCTTATGCTTGTAACTTTGTACAGCTGCTGGTATGCCAGTTCTTGTTTTTCTACCAAAAATACGTTGTGCCGGGCTTGATCCAATTGCATTTGGAGTATTCCTGAGGTGCAGAAGACTGTACCAAAGGTCCTCTTTGCTTTCATTACATTTCTTGATTAATTTTTTAGCTATCTTCACCGCGGATTCCGCTTTACCGTTACCTTGAGGATGATGTGGAGATGAGGTCACATGTTGAATATCCCATTTTTGGCAGAAGTTTTCAAATTCTTGAGATAAAAAGTTTGTACCATTATCCGTACATATTCTAGCTGGAATGCCGTGTTTACTAAAATTTAGTTTACAACAATTAACAACAGCTGTAGGCCGCATATCTTTTAGTATATCCAGCTCAAAATAATCCGAATAATGATCCACTGTTACTAGGATTTTTCTTGATTTTCCCTCCAGGTCAACTGTAAGAACATCCATCGAGATATATTGAAAAGGATAGATCGGGATTGTATGGCTATTCATTGGTACTCTTTGTTGGTTTTGTGAGTATTTTAAACAAATGCTGCATTCTTTTACTTTATTTTTGATATCCAATGTCATGCCTGGCCAAAATAGATTGGCTTTAGCTAGCTTCAGTGTTGCTTCGATACCATTATGACTCACATGTACTTTGTCTACCATTGTCTTTCTCAACTTATAAACTTATAAATTATGCCATCTTGAATTGATAGTTCATGTTTATATTGAATGTATATCTTAATTGGGAAGGGTACATCTGTTTTATTGTTGGGCCATCCTGTGTTTATGTAATTCATTACCATCTGTAAATTTGGATCCTTGTTTGTTTCTTTTTTTATTTCTTTCATTCTCCTACTGGTCACGTTTAGATATTTTATAGATTTGACTTCCTCAAATATTTTGAAAATATATGATTCTTTGTTTTCTTGTACTTGGTTTTCCCTCAGAGGAGCTCTAGACAACGCATCGGCCACTATATTGTCTTTGCCTGAAACGTATGTTATTTCAATGTTATATCTCTGTAATATCATAAGCATTTTTTGCAATCGTTTTGGTGATTTTAGTAATGGTTTCTTGAAAATATTTACAAGAGGCTTATGATCTGTCTTTACTGTGATTTGATTTCCTACTACCATCTGGTCAAATCTAACACAACCAAAAACAATGGCTAGAAGCTCCTTTTCAATCTGAGCATAATTTTTCTCTGACTTTGTGAGAGTTCTGCTTGCAAAACCAATTACTCCATGTTGCTGGTATACTGCTACTCCCAAACCATAGCTGCTTGAGTCACATTCTAACACAATTGGTTCGTTGATATTGTAATAGGCTAGGGTTTTTAAATCCGAAATAAATTCCTTTAATTTACAGAATTCCTTCTCTGTAGTTTCAGTCCAATTCCATTCTTGTTTATTATGTGTCAATAGTCTTAAATTGTTTGTTTCTTGACTTAAATTCTTTATGTACCTCCCTAAATAATTGATCATACCCAAGAATCGTAGTAAATCCTTCTTATCCTCGGACCTTGGATAGTTTCTAATAGCCTGTATTTTAGTTTCGTCGGGTTTCAGACCATTTGATGTTAAATAATGTCCATAAAATTTTATTTCCTTCTGGCAAAGCTTTAATTTCTCCTTATTCAGTTTGCAATTGTTTTCTTTTAATCTTTTCAATAGATTCTCAAGGTTTTCGTTGTGATTTTTTATTGCCTCTACTTCATTAGCACCACTACCATATATAACAATGTCGTCTGCAATTATCTCAATGCCTGTAAGTCCTATCAGAAGATTTTGCATTTTTATTTGAAAAATTTCAGGTGCGGATTTTATTCCAAAAGGTAGCCTGTTCCATTTATACTTGCCGTAAGGTGTCCAAAATGTTGTCAATTTACTGCTTTCCTCATTGAGTTTTATTTGCCAAAATCCTTTTTTAGTGTCTACAGTTGAGAATACTTTAGCCTTGCCTAATTCTGGTAGAATTTCATCAATACTTGTAAATTGGATGTTTGGTCTTTTTAGAGCTTTATTCAATGGTATTGGGTCCAAACAAATCCTAAAACTATTTTTCTTTCTCACAATTAATATATTACTCACCCAGTCCGTATGATTTTCTTCCTTTGCTATGATTTCTTCTTTTTCTAATTTATCTAGTTCCTCTTTCAATTGCTTGCGTAGAGTCATTGGTATTCTTCTAGCTGTTTGAATACTAGGGTTTACTGCGGTGTCAATTTCAAGGTTAATTTCACCTGGTAATTCTCCATAACCTTCGAAAACAGATTTATACTTCTTAACTAAATTTTGTGCCTCTTCTTCATAAAATTCAACATTTTTGTCAGTTGATATTACATTACAAAATTTAATTATATCCATAATATTGCAACATTTTGCTGATAGTAATGGTTCATGTTCCACTTCAACAACAACAAATTTAATGTCGTATTTCATATTCTTAAATTTACAGGTTATGTAAACTTCACCGATCAGTGGTATTACAGATCCACCAAAGCTTTGTAACTTGTGCTCTGTTTTATTAATACTAATATTCTTACCAAAATAGTGTATAAGGTTTCTGTATCCAATTACACAAACTGTGGCACCGGTATCTACTTCGCACTTGATATTTTTCCATTCCTTATTTATTAGAAATGTCAAATCAACTAATACATTACCACCTTCCTTTGAGTTGTCATAGATCTTATCTATTTTATAGTTTTGTTCACTATCAGAATCTTCAGTTTCTAGTTCACTATCATCCTTTTCCCTACTTATCTTGTTTATCCTTGGTTTATATTTTTTAGTCTCTACTTGGTTCTTCTTTTCACTTTTATTTCTATATTTTTCTTCTTTGTGCAAATGCTTCTTTTTGCACACTTTGGAAAAATGATTTCTACCCTTGCAAATTGAACAAATTTTTCCATAAGCCGGACATGCACCTTTTCTAAATTCATGCACCTTACCACAGAATAAACAATTTTGACTTTCTACTGATCTCATCTCTACTTTCTTCCGAATCTTGTTGATTTTGTCATCCGTCTGATTTATTTCTTGCAATCTTCTATTTGTTACCTCATCGATTCTGCACATGTCTATAGCTCTTTCCAAAGTCAAGTCAGATATTGCCATTAGTCTCTTCCTTAAATCTTTATTGTTTATTCCAAGAACAATTCTATCTCTTAATAAATCAGTCTCAAAATTCTTAAATTCACATTTTGCAATCAGTTTTTGTAATTTTAACAAGTATTCATCAAAGCTGTTGTTTTCTTGATTGCAACTGTTAAACATTGCTCTATCATATATCACATTTTTCTGGCTACTTAACCTGTTACGGATAGCTTTAATGACTTTATTAACACTTTGTTCTTCTTCCTCTGACAGTTTAAATCGATTATATTTAGTGAGTGCCTTGCTACCAAGAGCAGTAAAGAACGTTTTGACTTTCTTATGTTCGTCACTTGCTTCCCATTTATCAATGCCACTTGCTACCATATAATCATTCCAATTCTCCACAAAAGTCTCAAAATTTTGTGAAATATCACCAGTTTCTACATCCAGGGGCATCGGCCAAGGAATGTGCACAGCATTTACTTTAGCATTTTGCAACTGTTCATTTAATAATCTAATTGCAGTAGCTTGTTGTTCAATTAAAGTTGCTAAAACTTCGTTTGGGATTGCCATATTCTTCTTTAGAATATCTTTCGAGTTCTTTCCTGATTTTATATGGTCACACCTGACACCATGTTGTGATTGCTTTTAAATTTGTAATATTTACTTCAATAAAACAGGATGTTCTGAGAAACTGATATAATATTTTTATTTCTATTTACTCGTGCTGATACATCTCTTGTCAGCGACAACTGTCACTCTCCCTCGCGCCATCTCTGACATCTTTTATAAACACAGTATAGATTTCTATAATACAAATAATATAAAATATTTACAACATGTATTTACTATAACAAAACCATTAAATTCACAGTAGAAGAAGAAGTGAACAATCAACTTCCGTTCCTAAATAGTTTAGTGATTAAAAATAAAAATAATAAGAAACTGGAAATTGACATCTATAGAAAGGAAACCAACACGAATAGATACATTATGAGCGATTCTAACCACTGTGGACAACACAAAATGGCCGC